>OY743181.1:48998636-49593636 GCA_963555705.1 Ligustrum vulgare | reverse complement strand
TTAAGATTAGAGTGCCATACCAAACAACATATTATTTAATTAAATGCAACATCAGAACAAGCAATATGTAAGTATTTTCAACTAAAAGAAATCAACAAATGTTTGTGGACAATAACATGAATCCTATGCCTATTTTTAAATATTTCTTGGATCATTTTGTTAATTATAATTTGCCTTTTTTTTTTAAAAGGTTAATTTGCCTCTTTTAGTTATGTATTGTTAGTTAATTTAAGCTATATTTCTGTATTTAGGATTATGATATGATTGCGAGATCTTATTTTGTTTATTTATGAATTTATATAATTTACCATCCAATGATCAAACATTCTTGAAATCATCAAAATGGTTTAGTTTAATTATGCCACCATGTTGCTGCTAAAATTTAAATTCTATATTCCCTAAACTCAACTGACAAGAAAAATTGAGCTTGCAAATTAAACAAGGCTCTAAATCAAAATATTTCCTAATGAGCATACCTCACAGGAGAGGCCACCTAAAGAGTATTAGCATTTTTCACAAAAACTTAATCAAAGACTTGAACAAAAGAAAAGACAAAAGCAAAAAATGAGCTGGGAGAATATAAAATCATGAATGCAACAATTTGTGTTCCATGTAATCTACACAACATTTAGTAGAATCATTAAACCACAATAACAAATCTGTGCTAAATAGCATCCTAGTAGGAAATAAAAAGAAAATATAGGGAAGCACAAATATGCCCCACTACCTCTTGTAGTAAATAAATGGGGAATGTCCAACAAATACATGAAATATGAATATGCAGGATCTACATATTCACATGTTAAAATCAAAGTGAAATAATAAAACCAAAATAAATAAATAAATAAAAAGAAAAAATTGAAATAACTAATTTGAAAAAAAAAAATGTAATGATACAAATATTTTGGATTTTTAAAAGCCTCCAAATTCGAATTAGCATTTAGCAATTGCAAATCAATCGAAGCTTTGATGGTGAATACACAATAACAAACAAATGCACAAATGCACAACAATAATATGACTCTTATACCGAGGATACTTTGGTTTTGAAAAGTATAAAGCATAATTGGATTAAAAGATTGGATTGCAATTTGCTTCACATTACAATAGGCATAAACATCTGCATTAGCTATCAATTCTAAATAAACAAAATGTGTTTTTACCCATTAATTGTCACCATTGTAAATAAGATGCTATTTAAATATAAAGAATCTATTAGAGATGTTTTAAAGGGAATTAGAAAGCAATAGCAAAATACCTTCATAGGCTGTGGGCAGCTGTACGTGTAATCATCCTTTTGTGAGTTAAGGTTATCTCCACCAGTGAAAACGCCTATCATATGGTCACTTATTTTGCTGTAAAACAATATCAGTACGTACTTAAAAGCACATTCTTCCTCTCTTGAAAAGTGAGACCCAACAGACAGTCCTAAAAGAAAAGCATAATTACCATTGAATTCCAAGGCAATGCATTTAATAATTTCACTTGTAATAGATTCAGCTTGAAACGAAATATCAAGCGAACCTGTATTTTTTCTCAAATTAATAAAAAATGTTACAATAAAAAATGTACAATGTATAGACCTTAGCTACATATAGAATCTGAGGAGTGAAATATTTTATCGTGTCAAGAATGGAACCAAATGAAGAAATGACATGAATCTCCATGAGAGTGAACTGGATTTTTTTACAAACTTCAGCCAGATACAATTTTCTAAAATTTTAGGTTGTATTTGCCATTACTCGATCTGCATTTTTAAAGAAAATAGTAATACGATTTTTTTCTAGACATGTATAACTCAAAGAATGAAGCATTACTTGTAGCAATTTTTGTTCCAACTATTTCCACTTTGAAGATCGAACACCTTCATCAAAATAGGTGACAGGTTTCATCTGCATCATATCTAATTTAGAAAGGTAAAACATATGGATGAGAATAGCTAAAAAAAATTTATACACGTATAACTTGAAAGATGAAATGTAGAAGCATTACTGGCAGCAATTTCTGTTTCAACTGATTCCAATTTATTATTCATGTATGGCCATAAATTACAAATGCAGACAAAATTAATGTTATATTAAACCAAGAAAATGGAGTTTTATAATATATATATATATATATTTGGTTTAGGGTTTTTCCTTTTACACATCATGCTAATAGGAAATAAACACTATAATATATCAACCAAACTGTGTAACCTCCAAGTAACTGAATATTAAACCGAACAGACTACAGCAGCAAAAGTAAAAAAAAATGGATGGCACATATAGGACTGAATCTTGTACTTTGAAGATGGACACTAATTGAATCAAATTTAGCAAGTTGCATAAAATTATCTTGGAATACTTTAAGAATGTAAAGTTACTTTTTCAACAAATAATCAGACAATACCTCAGCGATCTCTTTTGTTGAAAAAAGGTATTGTAGAAATAACGGCGCAATGCATGTAGATGAGTTGGAATATAATGTTCCAAAGGAACATACTTTATTTGACATACCACTCTTCATTTAGGAGATTTACAATTTTTATTTTTTGGTTATTTTTTTTTTTAGGTTGCTCGTGTGAAATTGAATTTTTGTTTAAACTATAATTGCGTGTAAAATCCAACTCAGAAATACAAACTCAGCAATATTAAATGCACAAGAATCAGAATTAAGCACCCTTATATACAAAAGTACAAGTGAACAAGTGAAGGAAATGATTTCATAGAAGAAAACATGAAAGAGATGTCATATGGTAAAACATTGCATTAAATTCACCTACCCAACTGTGCAAAGAAGTGAAAATGCAACTATTTAAACAGAGGCACAAATTAATGAAATTTTTTTGTTAATTTAGTTTATTTTGAATACGAACATGATATATATTCATAAAATTCATTGTCCAACCTTATGTCACCTGAAAGTATTTACGAAAATGAGGTAGAGCAAAACACAGATTAATCCCAAGAATAATGCTAAAAATAAACTGAAAATAAGCAAATGTATGTATAGATATATTAAAATTAACCTTCCATGTCAGCATAGATGAATATCATTGGATGCACCACTGAAATTAACCACAGGAATGACAGAAACAATGATATCGTTCCCTCGCCTTCCACCAGCTTCATTATTCATATGTATCAGTGCATATAAGTATTTGATCTCATGCTATGATTAAAAAGGAGATGGATTAGAGGATTACCCTATATTTTGAACACTACAATTTAATATCTACCTAAAGCTCTTTACTGGAAACTTGATATCTAGCACAACTCTATATTAAATTAGGCATAAAAAATGAGCACGTGTTAATAGATGAATCAATCTCAAGAGTGATGTAAAATTGAGTGCACTGTTCAAGCAACTAAAAATGAACTATTCAAGTTTGGGATGTACAAAAGAAGTGTAAAATTTGTGTTATATAAATGTTTTACTTTACATTCATGACATCACACGCATCCAAAATTTGTGTTATATAAATGTTTTCCTTCATATCGAATATATAACAAAAGTAAAAAAGTAGCTATAAATTTACTCAGAAGTTGCATCCATCCAGCAATAAGCCAAAACAAAGCAGTATTTTAAAATTTTCTAATGCAAAGAAGCATAAAAATTGAAGTACACTAAGTTAAAAATACATCACACAAAATACATTTTTTTCACCTGATAATTATCTTCTCTTAAGTGTGATAACATTTTTTTCTTCAAATGCAATTTATCTTCGATGCTTATGCCCTTGTGAAGACATTTCTACAATTGGATCTAACATCTCAAGTGAAAGTTTTTGTTATACCAATAATAGAATATATGAACACATAGAAGTGCAACCAAATATGACAACCAAAAAGATTAATGTAGCATAATGACATTAAGACTGGATAGCATTTAAAGTGTTTCAAACGTAGCTTGAAAAGTGAAGAACAATACTACACATTGCACCTGTGTCAATGTTAAAAAACATGACTCCCTAATAAACAAAATATTTGCAACAAATGCATCGGTTCGAAGCACATTTCATTGCCTCTCTGAAAAAGCAAAAGAAAACTACAAAGATTTTCACGTGTTCCTTCGTACTGCATAACTTTGTAAGAACAGTAATTTAAAAAAAAAAAATGTTGCTCTAGTATTTTAATGTTTCATTCATTCAAAAGCATCAAAAATTTGAAATCCATCAATGAGCTAGCTAATTTACAGTGTTCCCATGCCCTTCATTCACCGCATTTTCAAAAACTTCCCTAAGTAAATTAACTTCGCATAATCTTCCAAGAATACTAATAATTGAGCTAGCTAATTTACCTTGCTCATTGCAAAAACGTGTGGGATTGTTAAGTGCTTGTCTTTCGAAAAAAGAAATTCCCATAGAAGGAGCAACACTCCCAAAATATGTCTTTGCTCCAAGAAAGCTTTGAAATATGTCGACCACGTGTTCGATGAAATATTCAAATAAAGCTATCTATATCACTTTCTATATTCCCTTTCATTCTATGAATGTCTCTTAACCGTCGATTGAGAAATTGATCACACCTTGGACCAACCCAAAACAGGAAAAACTTTAAATCGGAATTGGGAAGTTACCTAAAATTAGCAACAAGAAATCCGAACCTGTGATCCAAGGCAAAAATAATAAAAGAACAATAAAAATCACAGGTTTATTGATGAGACAAAATATGTAGTAATAGTCTTTACCACTTTCACCTACCATCTTACAATATGTAGTAATAGTCTGGTTCGTTACCAAAGAATTTATTTGTTGCAAACTTACTATTATGAATTAACAATTTCTTAAGTTAATTTAGTTGTAGGAATTATGAAGGATATGCATATGTTTTTACATTTATTGAGTTTTTTTTACAATAACCACTAATCAGGGAATATCAAATTTTATGAGTTCATCATCATGAAAGTGAGGCCTGCTTTTGCAATTGAGAACCCGAGTGTTATAAATTTTTCTTAAATAATATCAAATTGATTACAAAAGTTCGAAGCAATTTGGGGGAAAAAAGAAGAAAATAACTGGCAAAAGTTTACCTTTTTCTACACAAGGGATTTGCAGGACTCTTTTTTGACATTTTTGTTCAATGCAACAAAGTGAGACATTCAAAATAAATAGAATTTTATACCAAAATCTATGTACTTGCAAGGAAATGCATTGTGTAAAAATAGTAAAACAGAATCTTCTACCCAATAACAGTATGTGATTGTATGTTCAAACCTAAAAACGGATGCATGCACACTTATCAAATAAGTTTATTTAATCTAAAATTTTAGATAACCATATTATTTAATAAACAGTCACATTTAATCCATGTCTTGATATATGTAGCTTGCAGTTATGATACCACCTAGTGAGATATCATAGCAAGCTTCTTAGTCATACAAGTCAGTACTCTTACCCATTGTGAAATAATAATGTATCATAGTAGTGGAGCAACTTGAATACCAACAAGAACACCAACAAATCATTTTAAGCTAGCTGCTCCATACCTCAACTTCATAATATTATTCACCTGGCAAAAATGTTAATCTTGAATGCATTTGAGTTCTTCACTGGCAAACTACATGTAAGTCAAAGAAAAGTGTTACGAATGAAAAGAACATAAGAAAGGGGGTGGGAAAACGTGAGAAGAGAGTTTTGAATGGGAGTTAAAAGAAAACGAAATACATGTAAAAGATGTTATGGCCTTTAGCGAGCGCGGAAAAGAGACCCTATATTCAATGCCTGAAATCAGTAAAAATATCAGTAAATTAGAGAAATGTTAATCGCCAATGATACTTCAGTAAAAATACATCAGGAATTCATGGAGGGGGAATGAAAGCATGAAATGAAAAATCTTTGCATTTTCTTTAAAGTAGTACAGAACATACAAAAGGCTTTAGCTGAAAAACAAAAAGTGTGGATGCCACTTTTTAAATAGAAATAGAATGTGAAGATCAAATCAAATATAGCTACAACTTCATTATCATCTCTGGCAGTCACATATAAAGATATACAAGATAGAACCTGCAAAAACCATGAAAAGTATTTACACTTCGATTACCATTAAGATTCGACTATCATGGATAAAAGATGCTGCATGTGTATCAAATATACACCATGATTGTACAGAAGGCAAAAAAAGTCCAATAGAACTGTCTCTAATAAAATTAGACATGAAGATATCTAAAATAAACAGAGAAAATACAAACCTATCATACTTGAATGTAATTGGTAAAGACAAAATATCCTAGTGTTAACGTTCTAATGTCAGACGTTCCAAAGGAAATCAGGCTCTTAACTCCTTCATTCTTATATTATCACTCAATATATTATCTAAAATTATTTTTCCTCAATGAAAGAAATTATAGTTAGTAAATGCACTAACGGTTAATTAAAATGTTTATATGCAGTTTCTTTCATATATCTTTGGAAAAAAGTGCCAAGAAAAAAATTTGAAGATCGTGGGATTTCAAAGGTGCTCAAGAAATAAATTATAAACCAGAACAAAACAGGGACAACGACAATCAAGAAAAACTCGCCATATTTTTATTATTATTTTGGTTTTGTTCAAGCGAGAATTGGAAAAACGGGGCGTTTAAATTCAAATATTTCCATTGAGTGAAGTTCTTAAGACTTAACTTATTGACATAAGATAAATGGAAAGAATAATGACACCAAGGAATGAACTATTCTAACATCAATATTGAAAAGCCGAACATTTTAGTATTGTTGTATTATTGACGCAACACGTGATAACTTAATATAACAGTTGATGGACTGTGCAATTTAAGTTCAATAAATAAAGCATGCAAAACTTATTAAATCTAAATAGTTGATAGACTTTCATAAGCATACCAAACAATGATCAAAATCCTAAATTATAATTTATCATATAAAAAAAGAATCTACGAATAAAAATACAGAAAAATATCACTACGATCTAAAAAACATGAATCAAATAACAACATAATGCAATAAGATTAAAAGGTTTTTGAAATAAACTTACTGATTAAAGGGATGTATTTCATCGCGAGAAAAAATCTCAATTTTGAGAACTTCCGATCGACTATTGACAAAATTAAAATACCAATTCAATTTTCCTTCCTTCACCCAAAAAATGCATAAACCAGATGCTCCAAACAGAACTTGCAACAGTTTAAACATATACATAATTTTAAATTCTAGACACATTCCATTTCCTTATTTACAAGTTGCATTTTATTTGCTGTGATTAAGATTGAAATTCTTTTAATCCAACAAATTAGATACCCATAAAATAGCAACTAAACGTAAATACAAAAATTAGACTGACCGATAAAAATGAAGTCATAATTTAATTAAAACTAAAACATGAAAATTGTTTTATTCGTCAACAAATGCAGTGGGAGGATGAAAAGAAGACCTTTACAAATTCGTGTTCCAAGAGAAATCTGTGTTCTTCGTTTTTGTACCAGCAAATGGTTTTGATTCAGTACTTTGGGGTCAAAAAGTCTTACCAATTTTGAAAATGTAAATCATAAAAATCGATTCAAGCAAAGAAATTTAAAAAAAAAAAAACTTTTGTGTACAATCTTCTTTAGATGCAAAATACTTTTAATTGAAAATCATATACATCCATATTCACAATAGGGAGAGAAAATGAGAGAGAGATGAAATACCCCCAGGTTCTACTCATAAGTAAAATCTACTTCTTCAAAATTCTTAGAGGAACCCCAAAGTTGGCACTACTTTTTTATTGAAAATGAGAAAGACGGTTGGAAACTCGTGACTTACGAGTTAGAGAGGAAGCGGCGTCGGGTGGTACTCGCTGGTGAAAGGTGGCGGCCTGGTTGCAGTTGAAGGACCCGTAGCGGTGGTTGATCCGTGGGCGATGGAGTCAGCGGACGAAGTGGAGGGATTGGAGAAGAGGAGAGAAGCAGCGATTAAGTGGGTTTTGAATGGAGATTGAGCACTGCCAATTTACGAAGAAGAAGCGAAGAAGAACTGGAACGTAAGGTAAGGCAAGGAAAGGAAAAGAGAGCAGAGAGGAGCCGTCGCAGAGAGAAGGGAGAGAGCGATGAGAGAAGGGAGCGAGGCGGTGAAATGAAAAATATCTAATTTTTCCTTTAGAAGTAGACCTCGGCTCGGCTCCAGCTGATAGAAATGGCTTAGGAACAGTAACATTGCACTTCGCCTGAGGGAAGGAGAGAGAGAGCGCGATGGAGTGTAGAAAATCTGAAAAGAAAAACCTATGGCTTTGATATTTGTCGGAATCAATGGCTAAAAGACCGGCTAAATATAATGATTCATCGACTTCAGCTGGTATAATCATGGCTTCGGCTTAGGAATAGTAACTTTGCACTTCTCCCTTTTAAGGATGTTAGGATAATCCCAGCCCCACCCCTTTCCCACCCTCAAAACACCCACCCTACTCTTTTTTAACAAAATTTTCTCTTCTTCTATCTTCTTATATCTTTTAAAATCAACACAAAATATAAATTTTCCATTGACTTTAGATTATACGATTTAATGAGAGCTTTAATATGAGTTTAATATTAATGTATAAATTTTTGCTATTTTAAAAACAAATATTTATCACTTCCCTATTTGATTTTGATTAAAAAAAATCGATTTTTTTTCTCAAATTAAAGTCAACAATTAATTTTAGTCACATATTTATGTTACTCAAAACTTTTTCAATCACACATCCATCAACGTTTAGAAAATCAACTAAAAATATGATTTTAATTTATATCAAACAGTTTATAAAAGATTTCATGACAACATTTCATTGATCCATTTTTTAAAAAAAAAAAACCAATAATTTAGGTTGATAAAAAAAAATTCCCATTCTATTTTTTACTTTTAAAAAAAAGACTAACTAAATATCGACGCGTCGTTGTTTATAAACAATATTTGGGAAAAGTTTGTTTATAAATTTTGTTTATAAACAACGATGTGACAGCATTTCTTTGATACATTTTTTTTTAAAAAAAGTAAAAAAATAGTGGGCGAGAACATTTGACAAGTTGAAATTGTTGCAATGTGTCCCATTATAAACAAACTTTTAATGAACAGAGGCTAACCAAACGAGGTTAAATTGAACTGGTAATTTATATGTAATAAATATTTTGTTAATTTTTAAATTTACGTCTATAAATTCAAGTTAGTTAAAAAAATTACACGAAATATTTTGTAATTATTTATGCTTAAGCCTCCGTTTGGTAAAGATTTATAAATTATAAATCACACAATTTTTCAAATAATTTTTTAATCATACATTTATTCTCTCTCCACTTTTGAACCACACATATTACCTCAAAATCATAAATAAATCAATTTATAAAGCACTACATTGTTACCAAAATGGAGATTAAATTGAATTGATAATTTATATGTGATAAATATTTATTTTTAAAATAAAAAAAAATTTATATATTGATATTTTACTCATGCTGAAGTTCTCGTTAAATCGTACAATATGAAATCAACTAAAAAATTATTTTTTATACCGATTTAAAATGATTTAAGGGTGCGTTTGATACGTGTTCTTTTCCATGGAAAATATTTTTCATGTAATTTTTCAATTTTGCGCTGTTTGGTTGCCTAAGTTTTTCATGGAATTCATTTTTCCACTTACCTCGAAATTCGGTATTTTTCTCGTTTTGAATGAATTCGTTTTCCTAGGAGGGGAGGAGGTTTTATTTTTCATGGAAAGTTTTATACCATTTTCGTTACGTTTGATCATTTTTGTTGTTGTTAATTGATTTTATTTTTTTCTAAAAATTAATATTATTATTATCAAGTACAAATATGTGAAAAAATTAAAAAAACATTTTTTTTAATTAAAATAGATAAATTTTACTTTATTTTCCATGAAAAATAATGTCAATCAAACAACAAAAATTGGAAAATTCCCTATTTTTTTCACCTAAAAAATTAAACAAATCAAATACATTAAGGGGGGTTTATTCAATGTAGACTTTAAAAGACTTTTAAAGATTTTAAAGGATTTGAAAAGTTTAGTTGTATTTAATTTAGACTTTAGAGATTCCATAAAAATCTTGAGGTATTTAATATAGATTTTATTTGACATTTTAAAAATTCATAAAAGTCATGGTGTATTAAATAAAAACTTTTAAAAGTCTTTAAAAATCATGTGTTATGCAAAATATTAATAACTTTTAAAGACTCCTATGAAATCATTTATGTACTAACTTCTAAACATAATGTACAACCACAAAATCTCTTAATTTGTCTCTCATCAACCTCCAAGATTTTGAAAGACTTTCCAAAACTTTAAAAAAAAAAAAAAAATCTTTAAATTGTAATTTTGTTTCTTCTATACTTTCATATTATTTTTAAAAACATACGACTAAACAAATCATTATTTTTCTTCTCTTTAACTTGTTATATATATATATATATATATATATATATATATATATATATATATATATATATATATATATATATTTCATTTTAAAATTCTTCTTTATGTTTTGGCTCTCTTTATTTTCATCATTTTTTTTCAATTTTTTTATGAAAATAAATTCAACTAAAATGTTATAGAAAAATAATAATTAAATTGTATCAAAACAAATAATAATTAAGTAAAGTGATTCTAGAATTTTCTCCAGATAAATTTGTATATTCAGTAATATTAATTAAAAATCAATCGAAATCTATAAAAATTTGTATATTCAAAATTTTTTATGAACATAGCATATTTTTTATGTTGATGTCAGACGTGATTTAATTTTTTTCCCCATTTTTTTTAATCACAAATATTTCTCTATTTATCTCCCACGTTTTTTTTAATTCACTTGACATATAATTATTATTAATATTCACATTCACACCATATGAAGATTAATTTATTAGTGTTCAAATTGTTCAATAAAAAAATAAAAGTCTGTAAAAATATTTGAAAGTCAATTAAAATCTTTTAAATCAATCCATAAAAGTCTTTAAAAGTACATGAAAGTCTTTTAAATAAATGTTCACAAAAGTCTTTGAAAGTCTATAAAAATCCATAAAAGTCAATAAAATCTAACGAAATCCATTAAAAAAAGTCCATTAAAAAAAGTCTTTAAATGTCTTTCGAAATCTCAATTGAATAAACTTCCAATTCTCAGGAATTCAATTCCCTAGAATTCAATTATCTGAAATTCATTTTTTTTCTACCTAAATTCCACTATCACTATCAAACACAGCCTAAGAAAAAAGAACATAAGTAGATGAACACTTTCGATTCCCTGCCCGCCACGTGCAGAGGATCAAAACTCAGTAGATGAAAAAGAAGGAGTGGGGTGCTATGGGGGTGAGGAGAGTTGGTTTTGGTGGGTGGGGGAATTGGAGGATTTATTCACCAATTTTTTGTGCATCTTGGGATAAAAGTAGAATTCAAAATTGAAGAGGAAAACAAATGTGTGATTAAAAATTGAAAATTAAAGCAATTATAAATTATTTTTAATCCATTTTACCAAATAATAGCTTAATTGAAAGGATCCATCTGATGTCTTGCCACAAGAGATGGTGCTCAAAATAATATGTGAGCAACTGAGCATCCCGCTCAATGGAGCGGAATTGATAGTACATTTACCAAACACTTGCTTTAATCAACAATTCACAACCTCAGTTTTGCTACCGTTACAATTAGGGTCATAAATGAGGGGCATAATTTATCTACGTGACGCAATTCTCTCTTTCCACAAATCAAATCATCTTTTAAATCAACAACAATAATACCTCCACATCATCAAATTGTCATCTATATTGTGAAATTAATTGTCCACTTAGATTAATTCTTCACCACCTACGCATTATTTTCGGACTAATTCGATAACCGTTTTCGAGCAAAGCATGAGTGTGTCTGTATGCGTCCGAGGGTGCACAACTCACATTATTGTTAGTTCGGACAAGACATTTTCTCCGGTAAAGTAGCCTTTGTTTGGAAAATATATAAACATACTTTTTTACAATACAATTCTCTAAATTACTTTTTAATCATATATATTTTCTCTTACCATTTTTCAACCAAACATTTTACCTAAAATATATATATATATATATATATATATATATATATATATATATTTAAACAAAAAACTTTTAACAATTTTATCTCTGTTCTTAAAAGTAAAATTGTTTGACTTATAAATTGATTTTTTTTAGATAAAATTAGCGGTTGAAAATTGAAGAGAGACAATGTATATGATTGAAAAATTAATTAAAAAATTATATAATTTATATAAATTGACTTATAAAAAAAGTTTATTTGATTATGTTGGGAGGAGGGGTGGGGGTTTAACAGGGGTGACAAGCTTTTCAAGAGGGGTTGGGTTATGTCTAGGGGTGTGCATAGATCAGATCTACCTTTTCTGATCCGATTCGATAAGAATAATTCGTAAATCCAATTCGTTAATTCGGTGGATTTTTTATAGTTAAATCTATATCCGATTTGCTATCTTATCAAATATCTGATCCGATTATCCGATCCGAAATTATTTTTAACATAGTTTTTTTTTTTTTTTTTTGAATTTTCACATATTAATGAGTAGAAATTTGCTCATATAATTAATTATAATTTCATATCATTCATAAAAAATAAAACCATAGTATCTCCAAAAAAATTATAACAATATTAATATATTACAAGTTTTAAAATGAATATTATAATATTTAATAATATTATATTATAATTTTACTTTATAAAATACATTACAAGTTTTAAAATGAAAAAAATTATATAGTAATATATAAAATATATTATATTATAAAAAATTCGGATTAGATTCTTATCGGATCGGACTCCCTTATATCCATATTTGCTATTTTTAGTTAACAGATTATTGGATGCGGATCTCTATCGGGTTATCCGATCGAGACTTTATATTCATCTCCCGTTAATTTCATTGGATTTGGATCGAATTCGGATTAAAATTCGATTCATTGACAGCCCTACTTGTGTCGAGCCAATTGTCCAGAATTTGGAAAGGGGAATAAAGGCATCATATCTGGTACCCGTAAGTGTCATTAGAATTTAATAGTATTTTCTCCGATGCGATACACGATAATATATTTGTAATAATGATTTCGATTAAAATTTATGAAAATGTGTTAATTGAACAGTACTATGTGTACACATTTATTTGTACACTTTTTGTACACCCCACTCACATTGGGGTGTAACCCATTTATAGGGGGATTAAAATAATCAACCTCATGTGAGTGAGTGTACAATAAGTGTATAATTATATCAAATAAAAACATAACATTATAATATTTTAATACAAAATATTATTGAATTCAAGACTTTAAAAAAATGCAAAATTAATCAAAATAGGAAATGCAACATATACAAAACTAATCAAAATTAGGAAATTCTGATATTTGTGAAAAAAATTTCTCTTAAAAAATATTTTTATTTATTATTTGTTTATTTGTTGTATTTTCTTCTTGTAAATAAGTTATTTTTATCTTTTTTTATATGTTAAATTAGTTTTTTTGAAATATAATATAATATAATAAATAAAATTAACAACCATAAATCGATATTTTTATGAATTGGTAATTTTGAAATTAAAGAACATTGTTATTATATTTTTTTGTATTTAATTTTATCTCCAAATGAATAAATGTTGCTTTATTTCTAAAATAAATTTTTTTAAAGAAAATTTTGTGATGTTTGAAATAATTATTAATTTTTTAATTAATAATTAGACTGAAAAAATGACTTTAAAGTGAGGATTATCTGATTTTAGCTCCAATACATATTATAATTATAGAAGATCTTTCTCTTGAATTCATAACACACTTGAACCACTCTGAAACCCAGTTAAAAACGTAAGGAAAGTCTAAATCAAGTTCCAACTTCAAGTTTCAAAGGTAGTTTCTAGTTTTGATGTATAATTTGAAATAGGACATGCTACGATCGTGTTAAGGTCTTAATTACCGCATAATAAAGATATTGTACTATAAATCTAAAGTTAGATGATCCAACATAGATGGGGTCCAAAAGTTTAGGCACTTAGGGAATATCTTTATTGTCTTTCCTTGTCGCTAAACGAATATTAAATATTGAAATATCTAATAAAAATACAAATTATTAGGGCTTCGGTTGACGATTTTCAATTTGTTTATAAACAAGATTTTACTAAATTTTGGTGTAATATGTGTTGTTAAAAAAAGTTTGAAAAATATGTTAAATTAAAAAATAGTTTGAAAAAATGTCAAAAAAGCTTATTTATAAACAGTTGAACAAACAGGGACTAAATATTATGCAAATATATTTATTTAAAAAAAACTATATGCTTACTCATGTCCAAGCTGGAATCATCGCCCTTGTTTGAGTCACATTTTACATTTTCTTACTTCCAATCACACGCTCTCCAATAACTATTCTAGTGGACATGTTACAATCGTGTTATAATCTCAAAGGTTTAGTGAGGATAGGTGGTTGTGGTGGTGGTGGTTGTGGCAACGATAGATGGTTATTGGTGATGATTGGGTATGTGGTATTGATTTTTTATTTGATGGAAAATTTGTTGTGGTGGCGGGAATGCTGGGGGCGACAGGCTATGGTGGTGAAAGAAAGGGTTTAGGTTGGGAAGGGGCGGCTTGTAGTGAATGACTTGAATATATAGTGCATGTGATCAATTAAGGCTGATTGCAATCAATTATGGATGGTTGTGATTAATTATTAGGTGATTATGACCAAAATATGGCTAATTGTGACTTTATGCAACTTGTGACTAGAACAAAGTTTATCAATTTAATTAAAATATCGATCATAAAATCTGATTTACGACTAATTTTGTAATTATAATATACAATATGTGTCAACTATGATTTTGTGTGATGATTGTGACTTTGTACGACCTTTGATGAGTACGAGATATGACAAGTTTAATTAAATTATCGATCAAAAAATTTGATTTGCGATTAAAATTGCAATTGTAACCTACAATTTGTGTCAAATATAACTTTGTTTGACCCCTTGCTAGCAAGGTTAGTGGCATTTTTAATTAATTTATATGTTACAAAATTTTATCGGTTACAAATGTGATAAATTATTAAGTAATTGTGATCAAAATATTGAATAATTATGATCAAGAAAACAAGCAAGTGTGTCAGTAAATAATATGTGACTAAAAAATATTTCATTACAACAATATTTCTAATTATAACCCAAAATTTTTGGCGATTGTGACTTTGTTCGACTTATGATAAGTACGAGATGTGATCTATTTAACTAAATTATCTATCAGAAAATTTGACTTGCGACAAAATTTGCAATTGTGACCTATAATTGTCAACTGTGACTTTGTGTGACTATTTTAATTTTGTGCAACTTGTTAACGAGTACGGTATGTGACCAATTTAATTAAATTATCGATTAGAAATTTGATTTACGACTAATTTGTAATTGTAACCTAAAACTTGTGTCAACTATGATTTTATGTGACCTTGATTAGTACGGGACATGGCCTATTTAATTAATTTACATGCTAAAATTTTTATCGATTACAAGTGTGACCAATTATTATGTAATTATGACTAAAATATTGATTAATTGTATCCAATTAAGCGAGTAAGTTGATACAAATAAATAATATGTGACTAAAAATATTTGATTTCGACTATACTTGTAATTGTGACTAAAATTTGTATCGATTGTGACTTGTGCTATTTGTGATTAGTCAGAATGTTATCTGTTTAGTTAAATTATTGGTCATACAATTTGATTTGTGACTAAATTTGTAATTGGAACCAAACTGTGACTGTGTGACATTTGACTTTACCCGTTTAATTAATTTATATGTTAAGAAATTTTATCGGTCACAAATGAAACAAATTGTTAGGTAACTGTTACCAATAAGTTTTACTAATTGTGACCAAGAAAATAAGTACGTTGTGACCAATAAAGAATATATTACTAAACTTCGATAATTTATGTTGACTGTGACCTTGTGCGACTAGTGACGAATACGAGATGTGGCCTGTTTAATTAAATTAAAGTTCACAAAGTTAAATTTGCGACTAATTTTGTAATTGTGATCAAATTGTGACTTTACAAGTGGGGTTGGATGAATTTTGCTATTAGATTTGTAATTGTGACCGAACAGTAACTTTGTGTGATCGAATGTGATTTGGATGGAACTGAACTAGGTAAGTGGGTGGTTGTAGTTTGAGATTTTAAAATTATATTAATTTCAATTTAAAATATAATAGATAATTATTTTTATATTTTATGTGATATAATATTTATTTATTATTATTAAACGCCTGATTTAAAAAAAAAATATCAAGCCTCTGTTTGATTCAAGAAATTTTGGACAACTTTTCTCTCAAACTCATTTCAACCACACGCTTTTATGGGACCTATCGTTTTAAAATATTTCAACATCTTTTCTACCATACATTCTTCCAAATTTTCAAATTTCTTCCAAAATATCGTACACTAAACAAGCTCTAAGTTTGTTAGGTGATAAGTGTATTTTATACACTTATTTATCTGTCGAAATTAAGATATTATTTTGTTTTTCTTGAATAAATTCTACTTAGTTTGTGTTTATTATTATTATTTCAGGTTTTTATCCCAAAATCAAGAAAATAAGGAATTGAAGCAATCACACAACAATTGGATGGAAAAATTCAATTTTAGATGCAATTGGAGACAAAAGCTAAATGACCGAGCGTGTAATTAATTCAAGGACCAACGTGAATTGCTTGGAATAATTGGGGTTTTAAAGTATAAGTTAGGTAAATGTAATTGGGCTTTTAAAAATCAATTAAGGGAAAAATACATATATAAGGCGTTAACTATACACAATTTCAATTTTAAGATATAATTTAAAAAATTTCAAAAATCAGGTTGTAGATAAAATTATTTAACTAAATTAAATAATTAGATTTTTTTTTATTAATTATATAAATTCAGGTTACAACACAATATAAATTCAGGTTACAAAATGTAAATTGCTTAAGTCACAAATAATTTCAAGGTCACAATTTATCAAAAATAGTAGGTCACAATAACAGTTTTATCAAGTCACAAATAAATTGCAAGGTCACAAGTTTTAAATTAATCGATCCCGAGTTATTTCTAGGTCACAACTTATCAAATTATTAGGTCACCAATCTTTTAAGTCGCAATTATCTTATTATTAGGTCACAATTCACTTATTAATTATTAGGTCACAGTATATCCTGAAATTTGCCCACATCACCGTCTCACCACAATCCGTTCACAAACCACCACCATCTTAACGTTGCGGCACACCACCACCGCCATAAAAAAAAAAAAAAAATTGCAGTCAGCATTCACCAGATCGCCATAATACAACACACAAAGCATCACCACCATCATCGCCGGACACAAATACACCACCTCATCCACCAGACTGCCACACCACAACCACCATCGCATCCACCAAACTGCCACACCACAACCACCACCACCGCATCACCACACCACTACACCACAGTAACACCATAGCACCACCCAACCAACATCAAAACCTGTGACCCAAACTACTAGATCTGACATTAAAGATCCCTGTCTCCAGATCTGAGAATGTCTCCAACCATCCCCGGTGAAGTCGAGGTCGAAACTGTGCATAGAAGCAACTGCTATTCCCAGAGATGTCGAAATCGAAACTGTGTCCAGCAACAACTATTATTCTTGGCGACGTCGAAATTGAAACCTCCTGGGCGCGGTGAATGAGTTCGCCAAAGAGAAGGTGGAGCGCGGTGAGTGGTTTACCAAAGATGGTGGAGGCGCGGTGAGTGAATTTGCATAGAGAGAGAGAGAGAGAGTGCGGGGGTGAGGGAAGAGAATATGGAGGAAGAGAGAGAATGTGTTGAATGAGGAGAATTAGGGTTTGATATGTATATATGGAGATAGATGAATATGATTATTTTATTAATATTAATATTAAAATTTAAATTTAAATTAAAATGTTTAATTAATACCTGAAATTTGAAATAATACAAGTTTGATCTTATTTATGAAATTGATTTTTATAATGTAGGTGATGTGATCCGGACCAGGCATCGAATGGCGAAATCGAGACATCGGCAGTATGACGGTGATCTACATGGAAAACGGAGCAAGTTCCATGTTGGAATCGAACCGAGAAGACGAAAGAATCAAGCCGAGCCAAGTGCACGAAATTGTTTATGCAGAAAAGGCCTTACGGCCGTAAGGGAAATCATTCACGGCCGTAAATCATATAATCACGGACGTAAAAGCTATTGTCACGGCCGTAATCAACTATCGAAGGAAAAGGCAGAATTTCAGCAGAAAAGGTCTCACGGCTGTAAAGCCCAATCTTACGGCCGTAACATGCAAACCGAAGGAATTTCACGGCCGTAACCAATATCACAAATTTAAACAGAAAGACCTTTACGGTCGTAAGATATTTTGTCACGGCCGTAAACAAGCTGCGCCAGATTTTCCGGGAAATTTCAATTATTTTGTTTCCTTTTATTATTTTAGGTTATTTTCCTATGTTAGAATTTTAGTATAATTAGGATTCTATTTTGAGTAATTAGATGCTAGGTTTTCTTGCTTATTTATATTTCTTTTCATCATTGAAAACATTAGACAAGTTTGATTTGAGATTAATAAAATTTGAGAGAGGATTATCCAAAATTGAAAGGTTGAGTTATTCCCTTTGTTTCGAACTTATCAAAGATTCGATCTTTGTGGCGTTCACTCGACGAACTTATCAAGAAATTGACAACTCTTGTGCCGTTCACTAATCTTGGTTCTTCAATCCGCATCGTCATTAATTGCGTCGTGATTGTTGGGTCAAGGTTTTACCGTCAATCTATCTTTTAATTTCTTTTCATTTATTCGTGTTCTTGTTATTTCGAGTCAGATCTGATTTAGATCTTTCCTAGGGTTTTAGATTTCGTTATTCCGCGTTGTTCGACGAGATTCCCCGAATGGGATCGCGTCAGTAGGGGTAGGTATAATTTCCATCAATTAATATGACTTCTTTGACCCAAAAGTGGAGGAGGCTAGGAATAAAAGTTGAGGATATATATACACACAGGAACACATTGCTGAAGAGGGGTAGGTCAGCCGTGGGAGAACACAAAAGAGACAGAGCCGTGAGATAAGAGAGAGGGTAGATTGTTGGGAAATAACAAGGCAGAATACATTGGAGGACAGAGGGGCTGCTGGAATATATACATACACGGTTGAGGGAGCGTATACACACAGCAACAACACTTTTGTAAAAGGAAGAAGACACCATCGGCTTGTTCATATTGCTGGAGGGAGAATTATTCTTGGGAACATATATATATATATACACGGACTGGGATTGAAAAAGGAACATACGGTTGGCAACAACAAAGGAGAAGGCACGGCTGGTTTGGAACAAAGAAATGAAGGGCTCGGCTGTGCATTGATGGTGATGTTAATTCTAAAATAAATTTTTTTAAAGAAAATTTTGTGATGTTTGAAATAATTATTAATTTTTTAATTAATAATTAGACTGAAAAAATGACTTTAAAGTGAGGATTATCTGATTTTAGCTCCAATACATATTATAATTATAGAAGATCTTTCTCTTGAATTCATAACACACTTGAACCACTCTGAAACCCAGTTAAAAACGTAAGGAAAGTCTAAATCAAGTTCCAACTTCAAGTTTCAAAGGTAGTTTCTAGTTTTGATGTATAATTTGAAATAGGACATGCTACGATCGTGTTAAGGTCTTAATTACCGCATAATAAAGATATTGTACTATAAATCTAAAGTTAGATGATCCAACATAGATGGGGTCCAAAAGTTTAGGCACTTAGGGAATATCTTTATTGTCTTTCCTTGTCGCTAAACGAATATTAAATATTGAAATATCTAATAAAAATACAAATTATTAGGGCTTCGGTTGACGATTTTCAATTTGTTTATAAACAAGATTTTACTAAATTTTGGTGTAATATGTGTTGTTAAAAAAAGTTTGAAAAATATGTTAAATTAAAAAATAGTTTGAAAAAATGTCAAAAAAGCTTATTTATAAACAGTTGAACAAACAGGGACTAAATATTATGCAAATATATTTATTTTAAAAAAACTATATGCTTACTCATGTCCAAGCTGGAATCATCGCCCTTGTTTGAGTCACATTTTACATTTTCTTACTTCCAATCACACGCTCTCCAATAACTATTCTAGTGGACATGTTACAATCGTGTTATAATCTCAAAGGTTTAGTGAGGATAGGTGGTGGTGGTGGTGGTGGTTGTGGCAACGATAGATGGTTATTGGTGATGATTGGGTATGTGGTATTGATTTTTTATTTGATGGAAAATTTGTTGTGGTGGCGGGAATGCTGGGGGCGACAGGCTATGGTGGTGAAAGAAAGGGTTTAGGTTGGGAAGGGGCGGCTTGTAGTGAATGACTTGAATATATAGTGCATGTGATCAATTAAGGCTGATTGCAATCAATTATGGATGGTTGTGATTAATTATTAGGTGATTATGACCAAAATATGGCTAATTGTGACTTTATGCAACTTGTGACTAGAACAAAGTTTATCAATTTAATTAAAATATCGATCATAAAATCTGATTTACGACTAATTTTGTAATTGTAATATACAATATGTGTCAACTATGATTTTGTGTGATGATTGTGACTTTGTACGACCTTTGATGAGTACGGGATATGACAAGTTTAATTAAATTATCGATCAAAAAATTTGATTTGCGATTAAAATTGCAATTGTAACCTACAATTTGTGTCAAATATAACTTTGTTTGACCCCTTGCTAGCAAGGTTAGTGGCATTTTTAATTAATTTATATGTTACAAAATTTTATCGGTTACAAATGTGATAAATTATTAAGTAATTGTGATCAAAATATTGAATAATTATGATCAAGAAAACAAGCAAGTGTGTCAGTAAATAATATGTGACTAAAAAATATTTCATTACAACAATATTTCTAATTATAACCCAAAATTTTTGGCGATTGTGACTTTGTTCGACTTATGATAAGTACGAGATGTGATCTATTTAACTAAATTATCTATCAGAAAATTTGACTTGCGACAAAATTTGCAATTGTGACCTATAATTGTCAACTGTGACTTTGTGTGACTATTTTAATTTTGTGCAACTTGTTAACGAGTACGGTATGTGACCAATTTAATTAAATTATCGATTAGAAATTTGATTTGCGACTAATTTGTAATTGTAACCTAAAACTTGTGTCAACTATGATTTTATGTGACCTTGATTAGTACGGGACATGGCCTATTTAATTAATTTACATGCTAAAATTTTTATCGATTACAAGTGTGACCAATTATTATGTAATTATGACTAAAATATTGATTAATTGTATCCAATTAAGCGAGTAAGTTGATACAAATAAATAATATGTGACTAAAAATATTTGATTTCGACTATACTTGTAATTGTGACTAAAATTTGTATCGATTGTGACTTGTGCTATTTGTGATTAGTCAGAATGTTATCTGTTTAGTTAAATTATTGGTCATACAATTTGATTTGTGACTAAATTTGTAATTGGAACCAAACTGTGACTGTGTGACATTTGACTTTACCCGTTTAATTAATTTATATGTTAAGAAATTTTATCGGTCACAAATGAAACAAATTGTTAGGTAACTGTTACCAATAAGTTTTACTAATTGTGACCAAGAAAATAAGTACGTTGTGACCAATAAAGAATATATTACTAAACTTCGATAATTTATGTTGACTGTGACCTTGTGCGACTAGTGACGAATACGAGATGTGGCCTGTTTAATTAAATTAAAGTTCACAAAGTTAAATTTGCGACTAATTTTGTAATTGTGATCAAATTGTGACTTTACAAGTGGGGTTGGATGAATTTTGCTATTAGATTTGTAATTGTGACCGAACAGTAACTTTGTGTGATCGAATGTGATTTGGATGGAACTGAACTAGGTAAGTGGGTGGTTGTAGTTTGAGATTTTAAAATTATATTAATTTCAATTTAAAATATAATAGATAATTATTTTTATATTTTATGTGATATAATATTTATTTATTATTATTAAACGCCTGATTTAAAAAAAAAATATCAAGCCTCTGTTTGATTCAAGAAATTTTGGACAACTTTTCTCTCAAACTCATTTCAACCACACGCTTTTATGGGACCTATCGTTTTAAAATATTTCAACATCTTTTCTACCATACATTCTTCCAAAATATCGTACACTAAACAAGCTCTAAGTTTGTTAGGTGATAAGTGTATTTTATACACTTATTTATCTGTCGAAATTAAAATATTATTTTGTTTTTCTTGAATAAATTCTACTTAGTTTGTGTTTATTATTATTATTTCAGGTTTTTATCCCAAAATCAAGAAAATAAGGAATTGAAGCAATCACACAACAATTGGATGGAAAAATTCAATTTTAGATGCAATTGGAGACAAAAGCTAAATGACCGAGCGTGTAATTAATTCAAGGACCAACGTGAATTGCTTGGAATAATTGGGGTTTTAAAGTATAAGTTAGGTAAATGTAATTGGGCTTTTAAAAATCAATTAAGGGAAAAATACATATATAAGGCGTTAACTATACACAATTTCAATTTTAAGATATAATTTAAAAAATTTCAAAAATCAGGTTGTAGATAAAATTATTTAACTAAATTAAATAATTAGATTTTTTTTTATTAATTATATAAATTCAGGTTACAACACAATATAAATTCAGGTTACAAAATGTAAATTGCTTAAGTCACAAATAATTTCAAGGTCACAATTTATCAAAAATAGTAGGTCACAATAACAGTTTTATCAAGTCACAAATAAATTGCAAGGTCACAAGTTTTAAATTAATCGATCCCGAGTTATTTCTAGGTCACAACTTATCAAATTATTAGGTCACCAATCTTTTAAGTCGCAATTATCTTATTATTAGGTCACAATTCACTTATTAATTATTAGGTCACAGTATATCCTGAAATTTGCCCACATCACCGTCTCACCACAATCCGTTCACAAACCACCACCATCTTAACGTTGCGGCACACCACCACCGCCATAAAAAAAAAAAAAAAAATTGCAGTCAGCATTCACCAGATCGCCATAATACAACACACAAAGCATCACCACCATCATCGCCGGACACAAATACACCACCTCATCCACCAGACTGCCACACCACAACCACCATCGCATCCACCAAACTGCCACACCACAACCACCACCACCGCATCACCACACCACTACACCACAGTAACACCATAGCACCACCCAACCAACATCAAAACCTGTGACCCAAACTACTAGATCTGACATTAAAGATCCCTGTCTCCAGATCTGAGAATGTCTCCAACCATCCCCGGTGAAGTCGAGGTCGAAACTGTGCATAGAAGCAACTGCTATTCCCAGAGATGTCGAAATCGAAACTGTGTCCAGCAACAACTATTATTCTTGGCGACGTCGAAATTGAAACCTCCTGGGCGCGGTGAATGAGTTCGCCAAAGAGAAGGTGGAGCGCGGTGAGTGGTTTACCAAAGATGGTGGAGGCGCGGTGAGTGAATTTGCATAGAGAGAGAGAGAGAGAGTGCGGGGGTGAGGGAAGAGAATATGGAGGAAGAGAGAGAATGTGTTGAATGAGGAGAATTAGGGTTTGATATGTATATATGGAGATAGATGAATATGATTATTTTATTAATATTAATATTAAAATTTAAATTTAAATTAAAATGTTTAATTAATACCTGAAATTTGAAATAATACAAGTTTGATCTTATTTATGAAATTGATTTTTATAATGTAGGTGATGTGATCCGGACCAGGCATCGAAGGGCGAAATCGAGACATCGGCAGTATGACGGTGATCTACATGGAAAACGGAGCAAGTTCCATGTTGGAATCGAACCGAGAAGACGAAAGAATCAAGCCGAGCCAAGTGCACGAAATTGTTTATGCAGAAAAGGCCTTACGGCCGTAAGGGAAATCATTCACGGCCGTAAATCATATAATCACGGACGTAAAAGCTATTGTCACGGCCGTAATCAACTATCGAAGGAAAAGGCAGAATTTCAGCAGAAAAGGTCTCACGGCTGTAAAGCCCAATCTTACGGCCGTAACATGCAAACCGAAGGAATTTCACGGCCGTAACCAATATCACAAATTTAAACAGAAAGACTTTTACGGCCGTAAGATATTTTGTCACGGCCGTAAACAAGCTGCGCCAGATTTTCCGGGAAATTTCAATTATTTTGTTTCCTTTTATTATTTTAGGTTATTTTCCTATGTTAGAATTTTAGTATAATTAGGATTCTATTTTGAGTAATTAGATGCTAGGTTTTCTTGCTTATTTATATTTCTTTTCATCATTGAAAACATTAGACAAGTTTGATTTGAGATTAATAAAATTTGAGAGAGGATTATCCAAAATTGAAAGGTTGAGTTATTCCCTTTGTTTCGAACTTATCAAAGATTCGATCTTTGTGGCGTTCACTCGACGAACTTATCAAGAAATTGACAACTCTTGTGCCGTTCACTAATCTTGGTTCTTCAATCCGCATCGTCATTAATTGCGTCGTGATTGTTGGGTCAAGGTTTTACCGTCAATCTATCTTTTAATTTCTTTTCATTTATTCGTGTTCTTGTTATTTCGAGTCAGATCTGATTTAGATCTTTCCTAGGGTTTTAGATTTCGTTATTCCGCGTTGTTCGACGAGATTCCCCGAATGGGATCGCGTCAGTAGGGGTAGGTATAATTTCCATCAATTAATATGACTTCTTTGACCCAAAAGTGGAGGAGGCTAGGAATAAAAGTTGAGGATATATATACACACAGGAACACATTGCTGAAGAGGGGTAGGTCAGCCGTGGGAGAACACAAAAGAGACAGAGCCGTGAGATAAGAGAGAGGGTAGATTGTTGGGAAATAACAAGGCAGAATACATTGGAGGACAGAGGGGCTGCTGGAATATATACATACACGGTTGAGGGAGCGTATACACACAGCAACAACACTTTTGTAAAAGGAAGAAGACACCATCGGCTTGTTCATATTGCTGGAGGGAGAATTATTCTTGGGAACATATATATATATATATACACGGACTGGGATTGAAAAAGGAACATACGGTTGGCAACAACAAAGGAGAAGGCACGGCTGGTTTGGAACAAAGAAATGAAGGGCTCGGCTGTGCATTGATGGTGATGTTAATTCTTCAATTATTCAAATTTCAAGTTTTATTTTTATTATTTATTGCTTTTTATTCCACAAATATGAGTAGCTAAATTGTTAATTCGGGATTGACGATATAGATTTAATATTTTTAGTTTAATTTTGATTCTCAAGTTGGTAATTTATTTTTATGTATTGATTTTATTATTGCTTTTAATACTTGAGTTGCTTGATCACAAATTCATGATTTAATGGTTGTTTTCATAATCTGAGAGGTGAGTTAACAATTAGATCACATAATAAAATCCGACAATTTCAACAAAAAGATAGAGATATGAATTTGTGGTTGCATGTGGTCAATTATGAATTCTTAGAAAATTTAATGCATTTAGCTAAGGAGAACTCTGACCCGCTGTAGAGATACATGATTGACTTAGTTAAATAGGCCTAATTTGAACTCGAGAGAGGTAAATTAGATATATGCGTGAATTCGACCAAATACAATTTTAGAAAACAACTTGAGATGAGAAATTAAGTTAGAACATTATTTCGAAATCGTCAGTCCCGATATTCATTTAATTGTTCAAAAACCCACCACGTTTATTCTTATTTCGTTAATTGCTTTTAGTTTTAATTTTCTATTTTTATTTTAATTGTATTGTTTATTTTATTGATTTTCAATTATTTGTCGTTTTTGTTTTTATTATTTTGCAATTTATTTTCTTAGTTAGTTTTTGTTCTAGTCTAGGAATTTTAGAATCAAAGTAGATTTATAACGAATAAATAGTCCTCGTGGGATCGAAAACCCGGACTCAAAAGTCCACTTTTACTACTTGTTAGCGATATCGTGCACTTGCGATATTTTCACAACATTAGGTTTAAAAAAATTATAGTTTTAGATGTGTAATTGTGTTCTTTTCCCAATTATTATTCTTTATTTATATATATATATACAAAATTGGGAACTTAGAGGTGGGGACGGAAACTCGAACCTAGTAAGGATGGCTCCTTAACCACTTGGGCTAACTCTTGGTCTCAATTATTATTCCTTATTATATCATGACATTAGGACCAAAATGAAGATTGGGTTGGGATTACGGCATTGGGGGTGAAACAGGTTTGATGAGATTAAGAATGTGTACGGTGGGAGTTTTATAACCCAAATTATAATCTACACAATTCCTGAAACCACTTTTTAATTGTACACATCTTCTCTTCAATTTTTAACCACACATTTTACCTAGAAAGTACAGAAAACACATATTATAACACATTTCATGGCCACCGAACATGGTATAAATCTATTTGCTAAACTTTTTATAAACAAGTTTATAAACAATATATTTTCACAAATCACTTTTTAATTACATATATTTCGCAAAATAACTTTACAATCGCGTAATTACATCGAAATCATAACATTCTTTGTTTATAAATAAAAAAATCTTTTATCAAACATAATGCTCTTTAGAATTTAGGTTGTGTTTAATTTGCAAGATTTTTCAAGGAAAGTAGAAAATCTTCACCAATGTTCATATTTTGTCCATGTTTGATTTCCAGCATTTTTCAAAGAAAAAACTTTCCATTTTCCTAGCACTTGACTGATTTGCTTGATTTCTATGGAAAATATTCTCACTCTGTTTAGATGGTAATTTTTTTCCTTAAAAGTGTTTGATATGTGTAACTTGCTTTATTTTTGCCTCCTTTGTTTATTTTTGTTTATTGTTAATTGACTTATTTTTTCTTTGAAATTAATGTTGTTATTATTATCATCAAGTACAAATGTGTGAAAAACTAAAAAGAGATTGATTAAAATAGCGAAATTTGTCTTTATTTGTTAAGAAAAATAATGTCAATCAAACAACAAAACTTGAAAAATTCACCAGTTTTTTAATCTAGAATATGAATTCAATCAAACAATTCTAACTGATATTTTCTACGAAAATAATTATTAGACAATTCAACTTTCAGAAAATTATTTTCTTTGCACCTATTTTCCATATTTCAATCAAACAGACCTTATTATCGCTTGAGTGAATTAAATTTGGAAATAATCCATCTTATATTTATAGCCATATTTATGTCCCTAGTTTATAGGTTCAATTAAATGCATCATATGATTTTGTAACAATAATTATAGGGAAATATTTTTTTGAATTATTTTTAAGTGACATTTCATTGGATGATCACTTAAAAATGTGTGACATGTCACAATGCCACTTAAAAATGTCCTCAAAAAATGTCTCCCTAGAATTACCCGTAAATTTATCATTTAATGTCATGTGATTGTCACTTAGACTAATGTTTAGCTTCAATTAGGCGTGGATGTGGTTTCATATGGTTCTGGTTCCTAGGTAACCGAACCAATAACCGATGGTTCTTTTGTAAAAAGAACTGTAGGCTCTTTTTGTAAGAGAAGAATCGAACCGAAACCGAACCGTTCGGTTCTTTTGGTTCTGGTTTCGAATTCCTAAACTAAAATTTTCAAACTTAAACGATGAAGTCATGGTAGATTCCGGCTGGTAAGAGTCGTAAGATGGTAAGGTCATCAATCTTGATCAAAATGCAAATACAACACTCAAAATCATTTACATCAAAATATTCACTTTCTTCCAGATAGTTACGTATCTTCTCATCCGCTTGTATGAACTCCTTATAATAATTTTTCAATTTTTACTCGTAATTCTCCACCTTTTTAGAAAATAATCGCACAAGTTCAGCAAATCCTTGAAAACGATATAATAATTAATTGTGAGATGAAGAGTGAAGATTTACTATTTGTTGATTCTTGAAGAACTGTGGCCGAAAGCTTGACGACTGAAGGTTTGAAGCTGAACGATAGAACCAGTAAAAGAAAAATGATTTTTGATCTATATTTTTTTGTTTATTATTACTTGTTTTGCTTATATTTATTATAATATTTAATGAGTTAATAGATTTTGGGAAATTGATATTGACTAATGGACCGAATAACATACAATAAAATCGTGTTTTCTTTTGATTCTTGGTTCTTATTATGGTTCTGAAACAAGAATCGGAACCAGAACCGGAACTAATTATTCTTGATTTTTAGAACCAGAACTGTTTAAAATTTTGATGGAACCGAATCGAACCGAACCGAGACTTTTGCCTAGGCCTAGCTTCAATGATGGTATATTGTGTAGATCCAATTTTGCAGCCCATTTTGCAGCCCAAATATTGAGTTCAGCAGGTGGATAGATATTGGACCGGAAAATGGAACAAGCCCAAGTCTGGTGACCCGGAATTCTCAGCCCAAATGTATCACGGCCTTAAACCGCACCATTGGATCATTGTTCTTAAATCTGAGCCGTTCATTCTGATTGATATTGGTGATGCTGACTTTTGATCTGATAATTTTTCAGTAGAAGCAACGTTTCATCTCTCAATTTTCTCTCTCTCATTTCGTTTTGAAATATTGTTCGTATTCACTTTGTGGCCATTTCTGGGTATCAATCTCTTTACAGTGGTATCAGAGCCTTAGGGTTCATGTTATAAACGTTAATTCTTGACTCAGTTTTGTTAGATCCAAGATTTTTCTGTACGGATCTGTGTTTTTCCTGAAAATTTCTTTGTGGTTACTGTTTACATCGAATTAGGGTTCTTCAGTTCTTGGTGGTGATCTTTGAGAAAATATTTCTTTTCTTAAAGTTTCTTGAAAACCTGTTTGTAAACTAGTTTATGATTCTGGAATTTTTTTTGGTTTCTGAAATCGTTTGAAATTTTATTTTTTCAAACTTTCTTCGTGGTTCAGAAATTTGCCTTGTGGTATTTCCTTGTTTAAAATTTATTTAGAAATTAGGTTCTCTTACGATTTTTGGATTTTACTCTGAGTCATATATAATTCTTTGGGATCTTTATTCTGTTTTAGTTTCAGTATATTTACTTAATAAATATACTGAACCAATATACAATAGATCCTACATTTTTTTTTGTTGGCTGATCTTCGCAACATTTCTGGAATTTGGTGGTTTTGAACCTGTGGATTTTGAATCTTTGTGGAAAAATAATCTTTGTGCTGCTGAGCTTATATAACTTTGCATCAGGTGATCTCTTTTCAGTTTACTGCAATTCATATTGATTATTTTTCCAAATTCTTGGTTCTTTCCTAAATTCCTCCGTTGAAGCCTATTATTGGACCCTAATTCTTACCTTTGTCCAGGATTCCTTGAGAATCCGGGAATCTGAGGGAGGTTGGGTTGACCCATAAATAGGTTGAGGGATATACTGGGAGAACCTGTTTCTATACATTGGTATTGTGTAGTTATCTGATTAGTCTGATTTGTGTTTGAATTGTAATCATCTTGATTGCCTTGCTGTTTCATAAATTGTTTGAAACCTTATTCTTATATCTTGATCTTTTTGGAATACTTACTGATAATTCTTGGGTTTCAGTGTTTGTACTTTGTGTTTTAATCTGTCTGTTTTTTTTTTGGAATAACAAAGCCTTCAATTTAAAATAATCTTCTAAAATCTTTTAGTCATTACTTCAATGGCTACTGTAAAAGTAGATGTTGAAGTATGGAATGGCAAAGGAGACTTTAATCTCTGGAGCCAGAAAATGAAGGCTTTATTACTCCAAATGAAATGTGCTAAGGCTATAGATATGTCCTGGCCTCTTGATACCCCTCAGGATAAACAACTTGAAATGGATGAAATTGCATGGAGTACTCTGTTTTTACACTTATCTGATAATGTCATTAGACAAGTAGGCAAGACTAAAACTACTATAGAATTATGGGACAAACTAGAAGAAGTTTATGCTACTGTGTCTTTGCCTGATAAATGTTTTCTGTGGAAACAATATTTCTCTTTTAAATTTGATTCTTCAAAGGATGTAGATGAGAACATGAGTAGGTTTACCAAAATTACACAGAGTCTGTTAAACTGTGAAGAAAAATTAACTGATGAACAAAAGGTTGTGTGTTTGCTTAATGCTATGGGTGATAAGTTCAAAGACCTTAGAAATGCTCTTGAATATGGAGGACAAAAATATACTACTGAAATTGTTCATACTTCACTTAAAAATAAAGAACTTGAGTTCAAGAACAATCCTAAAGAGGCTTATAATGTGATAAGATCTTTTAAGAAAAATGCTCCCTTTAGGAATAATAAGCCAGTGAGTAATTTCAATAAAAATTGGAATACCTCTAGCAATGTTAGAACCTGGAATAATGTTAATAATAAGCTTGCAAGAGGGAATTTCCAAAATAGAGCCATATTCAATAGGTCAAATGACAACACCTATAGAGGACCAAATAACTCTAGAAATCAGACCAATTTTAGAGGTTATGATAACTCTAGAAATCAAGACAACCATAGAAGTCAGAATAATGTCAGGGGGCAAGATAATTCTGGGGGACTTGTTAACATAAATAGACCCAGACTTTGTTACTATTGTGGCCAACCTGGACATCATATCAAAAATTGTTTCAAAAGGAAAAATGAAATAGGAACCAGTAATCAAACAGAGGCTGCAGTCCAAGACAATAATGGAGTGGTTTATGTTACCACTGAATCTGAAAACAAACATGAATGGATACTTGATTCTGGTTGCACTTTTCATATGTGTCCTGAAAGAAATTTATTTTCTGATTCTGTTCTGATCATTATGGCTCTGTGAAACTTGGTAACAATGTTACATGTGATGTGAAAGGAACTGGGAAGATTTTGTTAAAACTTGATAATGACAAAACTCTTGTTTTAAACCAAACAAGATATGTTCCTGACTTGAAAAGAAATCTAATCTCTCTTGGTGTTCTTGATTCTGAATCTTATGAGATTAGAATGTTTAATGGTTACTTAAGTATTTTCAAAAGTAACTTGATGATTTTTACTACTCCCAAAATTAATGGGATCTATGTGTTGAATACCTTACCTGTTTATGCAAGATCTTTTAATGCTATGTCTGATGTGGACAAAACTGTTTTATGGCATAAAAGATTAGGACACTTAGGTGAAAAAGGCCTTAAGTTACTTGAAAACAAATGTGTTTTTGGTAATGATGTGCTACATAAACTTGAATTCTGTGAAAAATGTGTATTAGGAAAACAGAAAAGGACTTCTTTTGGTAAAGGTATTCATAAATCTATTGATGTTCTTGAATATTTGCATGCTAACTTATGGGGTCCAGCTCCTGTTAATTCTGTCTCAGGTTATAGGTACTTTCTTCTTATTATAGATGATTTTTCTAGGAAAACTTGGGTTCATTTGTTGAAAACTAAGGATGCTACAGTGTCTGTTTTTAAAAACTGGATTACCTTAGTCCAAAATTTGAAGGATAAGAAGGTAAAAATAATTAGGACAGACAATGGATTAGAATTTTGCAACCAAGACTTTGATTCCTTTTGTAGCAGCTTAGGAATCCTTAGACATAGGACTGTTGCATACAGTCCACAGCAAAATGGGGTTGCTGAAAGAATGGATAGAACTCTTTTAGAAAGAACTAGGTGTCTTCTACTTGATTCTAACATGCCAAAAATTTTCTGGGGAGAAGCTGTCAAAACTGCTTCTTACTTGATCAATCTTTCTCCCTGCAGTGCAATTAATTTCAAAATAACTGATCAGATTTGGAATAATTCTCTTCCAGATTTTTCAAAATTGAAAATTTTTGGGTGTGCTGCCTACTCACATCAAACAGAAACTAAACTTGACTCCAGATCTCTGAAATGTGTGTTTTTGGGATATGGAGAAGGGGTCAAGGGCTATAGACTTTGGGTTAGGGAGCAGGGAGGTTACAGGGTTATTTTAAGTAGGTCTGTCATTTTTAATGAAACTGTTTTTCCATGTAAAAATGAAAAATTAGATGATCCTGTAAATGATAAAGACTTTCTTACCACTGAGCTGAGTGCAGACAATTTAGGTGATGAAAATGGCCTGCCCCATACTCAGTTTCAGGTGGAGCAACCCCCACATTTTAAAAATGACAATCCTGAACTTGAACCTGTATTGAATGAGACTTCACCATTGCCTGGTAATATTCCTGAAGCTGAAACAGACCTTGATAATTATCAATTAGCTAGGGATAGACCTAGAAGGGAGATAAGACCACCTTTTAAGTTTCAGGATCCTGATTTTGTGTCTGCATATACTTGTTCCGATCCTCTTGTTTTTGAACCTGAATCGTTTGAAGAAGTTGTTTCTTCAAAAGAATCAAATTTATGGTTGGCTGCCATGAAGGAAGAGATGGATTCTCTTCTGAAAAATGGCACTTGGATTTTGGTTAATAGACCCTATAATAAAAGGATCATTGACTGTAAATGGATTTTTAAAATAAAGGAAAGTGATTCAAAAGATGTTAAACCTAGGTACAAGGCTAGGCTTGTGGCTAAGGGTTTTTCTCAAAAGGAAGGAATTGATTACAATGAAATATTTTCTCCTGTGGTTAAGTATACTTCTATCAGAATACTATTTGCTCTTGTTGCTCATTTTAATTTAGAACTTGAACAAATGGATGTTAAAACTGCTTTTCTATATGGATCTTTAGATGAAACTATATATATGAATCAGCCAAAAGGTTTGGAAAAAGGGGAAAAATCTGATTTAGTTTGTCTATTGAAAAAATCCCTATATGGCTTGAAACAAGCACCTAGGCAGTGGTATAAGAGGTTTGATTCTTATATCAAAAGCCTAAATTTTAAAAAGAGCCAATATGATTCTTTTTTTATTTCAAGATTGATAATTCTGATTTCATGTATTTGTTGTTATATGTTGATGATATGTTAATTGCTGGGCCTAATATGCATGAAATAAACCTGTTGAAAAACAAATTGCATTCTGAATTTGAAATGAAAGTTTAGGACATGCTAAAAGGATTTTGGGTATGGACATATTTAGAGATAAACAATCAGGGAATCTATTTTTAAATCAAAAGCATTATATTGAAAAAGTTTTGATCAGATTTAATTTGATTGATTCTAAACCTGTGTCTCTACCTTTGCCTGCTCATTTTAAACTGTCATCTGATCATTGTCCTAAAACTGCAGAAGAAGAACTTAGGATGAAAAATGTACCATATTCTAATGCTATAGGATCTGTTATGTATCTTATGGTGTGTACTAGACCTGATATTGCTTTTGCTGTGAGTGTTCTTAGTAGATTTATGAGTAACCCTGGTGAGCTACACTGGGAAGCTGTTAAATCACTTTTAAAATACCTGAATGGCACTGCAAATCTGAGTTTAGCATTCTTTAGAACCAAAAATGATTTCAAGTTAAATGGCTTTGTAGACTCAGATTTTGCAGGTAATATTGACAATATAAAGTCTACTTCTGCATATTTTTTTACTTTAAACGGTACATGTATTAGTTGGAAATCACAACTACAGAAACTTGTGGCACTGTCCTCAACTGAGGCAGAATATATTGCTTCCACTGATGCAGTGAAAGAGTGTATCTGGTTAAAAGGGTTGTTATCTGAAATCTCCTGTATTAATGATTCTGCTATTGAACTGAGTACAGATAGTTTAAGTGCTTTACACTTGTGTAAGAATCCTGTTTTTCATAATAGATCCAAACACATTGATGTTAAATTTCATTTCATTAGGGATATAACTGAAAAGGGTCTGATTAAACTTGTTAAAATCCCAACTAAGTTGAATCCTGCAGATGCAGGAACTAAAATAATACCTATAAATAAATTTAAAGATGCTTTAATTTCTCTTAACTTGTTAGAATTTTGATACTGCTTTGAATTCTGATATTTACAGGTGTGCTGATGCAAAATTGAGGTGGAGTATGTAGATCCAATTTTGCAGCCCATTTTTCAGCCCAAATATTGAGTTCAGCAGGTGGATAGATATTGGACCGGAAAATGGAACAAGCCCAAGTCTGGTGACCCGGAATTCTCAGCCCAAATGTATCACCGCCTTAAACCGCACCATTGGATCATTGTTCTTAAATCTGAGCCGCTCATTCTGATTGATATTGGTGATGCTGACTTTTGATCTGATAATTTTTCAGTAGAAGCAACGTTTCGTCTCTCAATTTCCTCTCTCTCATTTCTCTCAGAAAACCCTAAAACTTGTTTCTGATTCTCGCATATCTTTGTGGTTCTATTACTGATTCTTCGTGTAAAATCAGTGGATCTTTGTGGTTTGTATACAGATTGTTATTCTGTATAGGTTTCTTTGTGGTTTGTTGCGAGTTTGTTTTAGGTTTCTGATTTCTTTTGTATAAGAGACGCGATCTTTGTATTTTATGTTTCAACTCTTTGTGGTTTTGAAATTTATGAAAGTTTTGAAGTTTTGTTTGAAATATTGTTCGTATTCACTTTGTGGCCATTTATGGGTATCAATCTCTTTACATATTGCATTACTCAGACAATAATTACCCATTTGCTAGTATTTCTACTACCATTTAATTCATTTGGTATACAATAAGTATGCATGTCTTTTTCTTGACCGTGGTTGTATTCCAAATATTGAGTTATACTAGTTGCGTATCAAATCCTCCTAGGATTAATGACCAACCTTTCAAGGAGGTGACTCACCTCTTTTCACTTGTCTATAAGTTTCTTTTTAGGATGATGTGTTACACACGGAAGACAAGGGGCATCATTCGAGTTTACTTCCACAAAGAGACCAAAGATATGAACATCCTATATATTCTTCAAGATGTTTTCCGTAGTAATATTTTAGAGTATAATACGAGAATTTACATCTTGGTAGCTTAGTTCTCTTACATTTAAAGTCAAGCTGGTTTCCCACAACCTCGTTCTCAACAGCTGCAACCATTGACATTCTTTCCAACAAGTTAAGAGTACTTTATTTAGAATATTTCTTAGTCAAGTGGTTTTGATGGAGACAATGGGATAACAATGAAAGTGTACGTAGTCTTATTCAATGTAGCGTATAGATAGAGTTTGACTCCAAATATGGCGTTAATATATAAAAAAGTTTGACTTTAAATGTGACATAATATATATTTGATAGTTAAATTGGGTTCCGTAATACATATAGCATTGAGATTTATGCTAGTTTTGCGTATCACGTATAAAAATCAAGATTCTAAAATACGTAATACGATATAATACGTCGAGGTCGAGTATAAAAAATAAAAAACTTAGGCGTGCAATGAGAAGAAAATGCGTCAAAATGTGTTTTTATTTTTAATATTATTTTAATTATTTTCAGACATTAAACACATTTTTTATAAATAATAAAATAAATTTATTTTTTAAAAAAAAATAAACGCACACATAATATTATTCCATTCACTTTTAGTTTTAATAACACAGTCTATCATTAGATCACAAAATTAAAGGCCTAACATTACAATTTTAATAAATAATAACATAGCCTATTGTTTTCAAATAAAAATTTACATTACTTGATATTTTCCTACATATTGCATTACATATTAATCGGCTGGTTAGATTTGCATTAACAGTTAAGTTTGATGATCGACTTCGTTTTTTGGGTTAAGATCATCTACTCTACATCTTTTACATCTAAATCTACATACATATATACATATATACACACATATATACATATCTTAGAAGTGTGGATGAGTAATAATCTTTTGATTTTCAATTTTATCCTCACTTTTTTTTTTTCTCAATAATACCCTCAATTCATTTATTGAAACATATATTACATTCATTTTAATTCTTATTTCAAAAACATTAATTTATCCATGTTGACTAAATTGAATTGGTAATTCAATTAATATTAATTTAACATTGTTACTTTTAGAATATTGTCTCATCAAAATTCATTGTCCGTGATAACTCCATTGAACAATTTAAATAGTGTATTTATATATATATTTTAATTTAAACAATTATCTTTTAGCCATCCGGTGAACTCTATTTCAATTATAAACACTCTTTGAACAATTCAAAAAATATGTTTTTTGCTTTTAATTAAAATTTTCTATTTTTAATTCAAATAATTATGTTCTAGCTACTGACAATACATACATACATACATTTTAAAAGTAGAGTGAGTGTGTGCCTTTTTATTTTTAAACACATTAAATTATTATCAAAACCATCAATTGATTTATATAAAAAGAAAAATGATTTTTTTTTTCTAATTAAGAATATAAAAAACTCTTTGGAAAAGAAAAAAAAATCAAAACTGAAATTTTAGTTTAAATTTATATAGTCACTGTTTAGTAATGATTAAAATTAGATTTTGATAAAAATTAATAAAATGCGATTGAAAAGTCGTGGATCCGATAAAATATGTGATTAAAATTAATTGTTAACTTTGACTTGAATTAAAATCTTATTTTAATTTCTCCCAAATAGGAGCATAATATTAAACTTTTTTCATTATAAAAATATACTCACAAATTAATGTAATTTATTTATGCACAGTTTCTTCACATTTTTTCGTGACTAATCAAAAATATTTTATAACAATTATTGATTTGCCTAATATTTTACGATATCAGATTTACTTTTTAATATATCACATACGATTTATTTATTAAGCTAATATTTTATATAATTGTCTAATATATTTTTCGAAGAACTAGACGAAGATTTTCAGTAAAACATTAAGTGTGTGTTTGGTATTGTCTAAAATAGTTTTTTTTTTAAATAAATAATGACTTTTAAGAGAATTGATGGTTAAGATTTGATTGAAAAGTCAAATATTGTATGCTTGACTTTCAATGTGTGAAATAGATTAAGTACGGTAAAAAAAATTAAGTAATAAATAAATAAATAAAGAATATCAAACAAGGGCTAATATATTAGGAATTGAAGTCAATTTACAAATTTCTTCTAATAATATCAATTATGTCAACTACTTTAAAAAATAATATTAGTACTTAAAAAATATTACTTCAATATTTATTTTATACATAAAAAAAATGTAGGTTGACAAATTCAATTCTACATCTCCATCCACAAGAAAACGTAATGAATTTGTACATCTTCATCCACAAGAAAACATAATGGGAATGGAGAAAAACGTTTCAATTTTGGGACCATTAATAGAATAGTAGGCCATGGAAAAATATGTAAGAATTAAATTTAAAGAAGTATGCTACACGTACAACTCTTTTTGACAACTTTTATTTATAACTCATCAGTGCCGTACCTGTGGTCGTGAGGGCCAAAGGCAAACTTCTAAATTGAGCCCTTTCATGTATAATTTTTTTTTTTACAAGAGCTAACAAAGACTAAAATCGATCAAACTAAATAAGAATATTACTAACTAAATATGTTAAGTTAACAATAAACAAAATCTATATTCAAAAGATTTATACCATAATATGATAATAATAAAGCTGAAATATTTCAAACAATCACTTAAATAATAATAATAATAATAATAATAATAATAATAATAATAATAATAATAATAATAATAATAAAGCATTTCAATAATTTGACAAACTGATCATTTCAAAGAAAACACCAATAGATTATTTAATGAGAACCCCTTTAATTCAAGTACATTAACAACCCAAAAATCTGCAAATTAAGAACTCATCTCAATTTAAGCAATTTAAGAATTCATCTCAATTCAAGCAAATAAGAACATAAATAAAATTATAAAAACCGACTACAGAATCAATTAAAATCAAATTAATAGATTAGTTACCACTTACTTTACAGTCCTAGAAAGACAAAAAATTAGATATTCAGAATCCAAACCAAACAACCAACAACAAAGCTAGAGCAAGGTTAAAAGTAAAAAATTAAACAATAACCAATTTAATAATTGATAAATTATTAAATATTCAAGTTTCAACAAGACAAATTCACAAAAAACAACATCAAAAACAATGTACACGCATATATCCATAATCCATGAATGATGAATCTGACCACAGTTTGCCTAATTATTCTAATATGCTATATAACAATAACATAAGCAGAAAAACATGGATTAATTTATGCAATTTATGGAAACTGAGTATGAGATTTGGGAAGTCAAAACTGAACCTTCGAAGTGCCAAGCCGTCGTTGGGCTAGCGTCGAGTGAGTGGCAAACAATAGAGCACCGAGGCGGGCTGCTGGTGTGGTGCGACGACGGCAACCGGCGGCGAACGTGGGGGGTGAAGTATTGAAGATTGAATAACGGTTGAATGGAGGGCTTTTGTGAGTTACAGATTTTTTTTTTTATTGAATTTGATCTGAAAAGTATCGTTTTGATTTTGTAATTAGGATTAAATTAAGGTATTGGACTATTGGTTTGGGCTCTGAGCACTCGGTAGGGGGGGGGTTTGAAAAATTACATAAAACCTTGTGCTTCAAAGATGCAATTCAAAAATCTTGTGAAGGAAATCTTTTTTTTAAAATTCAGGTGTTAATTCATTTAGTTAGATGTTTAATAATTAAAAATAAATATAATAATATATATAAGATAAATATAATTATCTACTATATATTATATTAAAACTAATATAATATTAAATCAGAATTTCAAATTTTGACGTTACAACCTACCACCAACCCACCCCACCCGCCCCGTCCATGCCCCGCCCACCACCCATCCCACCCCACACCAAAAATAATTTTTTTTTTTTTTTTGTTTCGATGTTTTCCTATCATTCCCCATCTCACCCCCACCCCAACCTCACTGACCCTACCCCACTTCATTACAAAGTGACAAATTGATCTCACCCTATCCACATCCCTCGACCCCACCCACCCATATTCTGCCCACCCCAAAAATAAGTTTATTTTTATTTTCTCTCGATATTTCCCTACACTTCCCCATCCCACCCAAACACAACCCTACTCGACCACACCCCACCGCAAAGTGACAAATTGATCTCACCCTCGCCACATCCCCAGACCCCACCCACCCATACCATCTCATCACTCATATCATACCCCACCCCCAAAAATAAGTTCATTTTCATTTTCTCTCAATGTTTTCCTACACTTCCCCAGCCCACCCCAACCCCACTCCACTCGACCCTACCCTACCTCATAGCAAAGTGACAAATTGATCTTATCCCAGCCACATACCACCACCCCACCCCACTCCACCCACCATACACCAAAAATAATTTTTATTTTCTTTATTTCGATATTTTCCTATCATTCCCCATCCCACCCACCCCACCCCACCTCATTTTAAAGTGACAAATTGATATCACCCTAACCACATCCTCTGACCCCACCACCCAACCCACCTCACCACCCATATCCTACCACATCCCAAAAATAAGTTTATTTTTATTTTCTCTCGATGTTTTACTACACTTCTCCAACCCAACCCAACCCAACCCACCCCACTCTACCCTACCCCACATCACCTCACCTCACCTCACCTCACCTCATCGCAAAGTGACAAATTGATTTCACCCTATCCACATCCATCAAACCCACTCACCCACTCACCAACCCCACCTCACCACTCAATCCTACCCCACCCAAAAAATAAGTTTATTTTTATAATTCTCCCGATGTTTTCCTACACTTCCCCATCCCACCCAACCCAACTCCACTTCACTCAATCCTACCCCACCTCATCGCAAAGTGACAAATTGATCTTGTCACAGCCACAGATCACGACACACCCTGCCCGCCTTTCCACCCACCCTACCCCACCTTACCACAAAAACGATTTTTTTCCTTCTACTTTTCCACCTACCACCACCCAGCCAGACACCACCCTACCCCAAAAATGATTTTTTTCCTTCCACTTTTTCACGGCCACACCAACCCCACCCTGCCCACCCCACCCCACAAAATGATTTTCTCTCCATGTTTTCCCACCCTACCCCGCCACCCACCCCACCCACCCAAAAATGTTTTTTTCTTCTAATTTTTCACACCCACCCCACCCCTACCAGCTACCCACCCAACCAATTGACCCCACCCCCACCAAAAAATGATTTTTTTCTTCCACTTTTTCACACCCCACCCAGACTATACCCTTGCACCCACCCCACCCCCACCATACCCACCCATGCCATTCCTACCCACCCCCCAAAAATGATTTTTTTTTTCAATTTTTCACACCCCTACCCACCTCGCTCCCGACCCTACCCCGCCACCCACCTAACCAACTGAACCCACCCAAAAATGATTTTTTTTCTACTTTTTCACACCCCATCCCAACTCTATACCCGTCACCCAACAACCCCACTACTATCCACCTCACCCAAAAATGATTTTTTTTTCTTTTCCACACCCCTTCTCGACCCTATACCCTCACCCACCAACCCCACCCCTAACCAAAAATGATTTTTTCTTATACTTTTCCTCGTCCAATTGTCACAAAAAGTTATATATGGTCACAACCTTTAATATAATTGGTCACAATCATTTATAGTTGGTCACATATTATTTATTTATTGGTCACAACTTACTCCTTTTTTCATGATTAATTAATATTTTTTGTCATAATTACCTAATAATTGGTCACATTGCCTACTCGTCATAAGTCACACAAAGTCATATTTAGTCGACATTTTGGTTACACTAACCTAATAATTCGATCACCCCAACCCCACCCTACCCCACCCCCACATGCAAAGTCACAACATGTCACAGAATGTCACAATTGGTCACACAATGTCACATTACAAATTTAGTTGAAAAACCTCACCCACCTACCTATACATTCCTAAAGTCACAGTTGGTCACACAAGATCATAATTTGATCACACAAGGTCATAGTTTGGTCACACGAGGTCACAGTTAGATCACAATTGGTTTAGTGGCAAAATTCGATCACACAAAGTCACAATTCGATCACATAAAGTCACAGTTGGTCACACTAAGGCACGGTTCAATACACAAGGTCATAGTTTAGTAATACATGTGACCGAACTATGACATCGTGTTATTGAACTGTGACCCTGTATGACCGAATTGAGACTTTGTGTGATTGAACTGTGACTTTGTGTGATCAAGTACGGGATGTGACCAATTATTACGTAAATGTGACCAAAATATTTACTAATTGTGACTTGTGAGAAATGGGGGATGTGAACAAGAAAACTAAGAATACGGAATGTGACCAAATATTAGGTAAATGTAACAAAAATGTTAACTAATTGTGATTGAGGAAACATGTAAATTATGACCAATAAATAAATAATAAGTACCAATTATATGATAATTTTGATCAATTATAGGTATATGTGATCAAAATATTGACTAATTGTGAGTTTGTGCGACTTATGATAAGTGCGAATGTGATCAAGAAAACAAGTAAGTTTTGATCAATCAATAAATAAATTGTGATCAATTATTGATGACTATGACCAATTAATAGGTAAATATGACTAATAAATAAATAATATGTAATCAATTATGGATCATTGTGACCAATTACATAGATTGTGACCAACCAGGACTTGGTGTGACCATTGGACGAGGACGTGATGTGACCTACAATTGTGTCAAATATAACTATGTGTGACTGAACTGTGACTTTGTAAGGACGAAGCGTGACTTTATGTGATCGACCTGTGACCTCGTGTGATCTAACCATGACCTTGTTTAACCTAATTGTGACCTCCCGTGACCTAACTGTGACCTCATTTGACCAAACTGCGACTTTGTGTGACCGAACTTTGATCTTGTGTGACCAATTGTGACTTTGGAGGGGTGGGATTTTACAACTAAATTTGTAATTGTGACTCTGTGTGACCTTGTGTGACTTAACTGCAATCTCGTGTAAACTTACGTGACTGACTGTGATTTTTGGGGAGGGGATGGTGGGGCAAAGGTCGGGTGGGGCTAGAAAAATTAGAAGAAATCATTTTTGTGGTGAGGTAGGGTCGGGGTGGGTGGGTTGGTGGGGTGGGGTGGGGTGGGGTGGGGTTGGGGTCGAGGTCGGGGTTGGAAAAGTAGAAGAAAAAATTCATTTTTTTGGGTGGGTGGGGGTAGGGTAGGGTAGGGTGGGGTGGGTCAGGGAGGGGAAAAGTAGAAGAATTTTTTTTGAGTGGGGTGGGTGAGTAGGGTGGGGTCGAGGTCGGGTTAGGATTTGAAAAAAGTAGAAGAAAAAAATATTTTTTTGGGTGGGTAGGTGCGTGGGTGGGGTGGGGTAGGGTGGGTTGAGATGAGATGGTTGGTGTGAAGTGTGAAAAAATAAAAGAAAAATAATTTTTTGATAAGGTATGGTGGGTGGCGGGGTGCGGTGCGGTGAGATGAGTGGGGCTGTTGGGGGAAGTGTGAAAAAATAGAAGAAAAATCATTTTTGGGTGGGGTGGGGTGGGGTGTAAAAAATAGAAGAAAAATCATTTTTGGTTGGGGTGGGTAGGGTGGGTGGGGTGCGGTGGGATATGTTGGGGCGATTGAGGTGAAGTATGGAAAAATAGAAGAATAATCATTTTTGGATGGGGTGGGTTGTGGTGGGGTTGCTAGGGTGGGGTGTGGTGGGGTTGTTAGGGTGGGGTGTAAAAATATAGAAAAAAAATCATATTTGGGTGGGGTAGGATGGGGTGGGGAGGGGAGGGTGGGTGGCGAGGTAGGGTCGGGGCGGGGTGGGTAGATGTGTGGAAAATTAGGAGAAAAAATTTAATTTTGAGTGGGGTGGGGTAGGGTTGGGGATGGGTGGCGTGGTAGGGTCCGGGCGAGTAGTGAAAAAGTAGTAAAAAAATTATTTTGAATGAGGTGGGTTGGGGTAGGGTCTAGGACGAGGCTGGTGGGGGAGTCGAAAATTAGAAAAAAAAAAATTAATTTTGGTTGGGGTGGGCGTAGGTGGCGGGGTAGGATAGGGTAGGGTCTGGGCGAGTTGTGAAAAGGTAGTAGAAAAAAATCATTTTGGGTGGGGTGGGGAGGAGTGGAAAAATATCTAAAAAAAAAAAACTTATTTTTGGAGTGGGGTGGGGTGGGCGTGGTGGGTATGATGGAATGGGACTAGTGGGTGGGTTATTGTGTGGGTGGGTTGGGTTGGGGTGGGGGTGGGGTGGGTGGGTGAGATGAGAAAAAAATAGAAGTAAAATCATTCTTGTGGTGTGGTGGGGTGGGATGGGGTGGGTGAGTGAGTGATGGCGGGGTGGTTAGGTGGGTGGGTGGGGTTGGGGATGAGTGAGGTGTGGGGTGGGGTGGGTAAGGTGGTGTTGGGGGTTGGGGTGAGTGTGGAAAGTAGAATGAAAAAAGTTTTATTATGGGGTGGGGTGGGGTGGGGTAGGTGGGTGGGTGGTGGGGTGAGTGCGGGGTTGGGTTGGGATGGGATGGAGTGGAGTGGTTGTGAATTATGTATTGTTTTGATTTTATTATTTAATATTATGCATTTGTTTGGCAACTCATTATAATATTGTATTAATTAATTAACTAATTAACACTTGACTTTTAAAAAAAAAAAATCTTAAGTTTGTTATGTTTAAAAAGTAAAAGTTTTAGTTGTATAGTTATGCAATTTTCCCTTTTTAAAAAAATAAAAATAAAAATTGGGCCTATTTTTTTTAGTGGAAATCAGGCTAGAACCCACCCTAGTATCATGATTTCTGAAAATTGACATCCAATATAATTTAATCAGAATAATATCACATCCATTTAAACATTTTAGTTAAATATCATATACAAATTAAAAAGACAAGAAGAAAAAAAAAAAAAAGCAATATATATAATTATATATATCCAAAAATAAATTTCGTTCTCTTCCTCTCTTCTCTCAAGGTTTTGGATCTCCACTCCAGCTTCCAAGAAACATCATCTTCTCTTCTTGATTGTGGCACCGCCTCACCGGAAATACCGAATCTATCACCGGTGAGAAGAAAATCAAGACCCCTCTCATCCTTCTGACCCTTAAAGAATATTAAGGAAAAGGCAGCCGCCGTCAAGGCCAAGATCTACCATCTACGCGACCATGAAAAGCCTGTTCACAAGGTTCTAGGCGGAGAAAAATGTACGGATGATAGATATCTCTATTGATTAATTTGCAAATCTACCAGATTTATGTAGGATAGTAGTGTTTTGATTTGAAGTTTTTAATTTATGGCATATGATTTTTTATATGATCTCTAATCTCTAAAGATTAGCATTAAGACTTTGGGAAATTATCAATATTTAACTTTTCAAAGGTGAGACTTCATGCATTTTAGATGCAAATTTCTGATGTATCTCTGGTTAGTAGTCTGGGCTTTTGTAGTTTCTCCTCATTGTGAAGCAGTTAGGTAATCTTTTTATTTGGTCATTGTTTAGGTACAAAAACCAGATTGTGGCTATGAAAATTGTGTACAAAGGGGATACACTTGAATAGGTTTGCACTGACATGAATATTTTCCAAAAAATGTGGGGAGAAAGATTTTCCAAATTAGAGTTGCTCCATCACTGACCAGATCGAAGGAATAACAGGAGAAAGTATGAATGCATAAGGGAAGAACAGAGTTACACTAGTAAATCACTAGACCTAAACAAATCCTATAAGCATCACAAAAAAGAAAAAAGTGTCGAGCATAGATATTTCAGGCAACAATGATCTCCCGTGAAGCACGTTGGTTTGAAATTAAGCGTTGATGCACTCTTCTTTGGATAATCCATATGCTTAAAAAAACCTTGAAAACTTTTCTAAAAGATTGAACACCCCACCTTTAAAACATCTATTAATAGTATCATTGTTACCCACATTCAATTAAGACTGGAAAACATTAAAAGAATAGTATCAGCCATCAATCAATCACTCTACGTTAATTCCTAGGAAATTTTAATGCATTTAGCTAAGAATAACTCTGACCCGCTGTAGAGATATATGGTTGATTTAGTTAAAAAAACTTAATTTGAACTTGAGAGAGATAAATTAAATACAAACATGAATTCGACCAAATACAATTTTAGAAAACAACTTGAAATGCGAAATTAAGTTAGAATATTATTTCGAAATCGTTAGTCCCGATATTCATTTAATTATTAGAAAACCCACCAATCTATTTATTGCATTATAGTTGTTTTTAGTTTTATATTTATATATATTTTTTTTATTATTTTAATTGCATTGTTTATTTTATTGATTTTCAATTCTTTGTCTTTTTTTTTAAAATTATTTGGCATTTTATTTTATTAGTTAGTTTTTTCTTTAGTCTAGGAATTATTATAGAATCGAAGTAAATTTATAACGAATTAACTAGTCCTCATGGGATCGACAACTCGGACTCAAAAGTTCACTTTTACTACTTGTTAACGATATCGTGCACTTACGATAATCAAACCAACATCCTCCCCCCTCCACCCGTACATTTCGCCCCAACATTGTATAATTCCTAGCTCCGCCACTGACAAGAATCCTCAATCATGCATCATCAATATAATAAGAGTTTTGTTAGAATCACAATGAGATTAACTCAATTGACAACCTCCTCACATGAAGTGACCTCACACCCCACATGTGAAGGAATTGTCAATGGAGTTGACGCCATTGTGACTATAACATTTCACATATGATAGTTCGATTCTCCTACGCTTCATGCGCAGGAGAAGGGTAAAAGGCACTTGCCTTGTCAATTTAAAGTTGTGCTGACAACATTTTTTTAAAAAAAATTTATTCATTTTTATTTTGTTTATTTATTTTATCTTATTTTGTCTCTATATAATTTTATGCTGTGTTTATTAAAAAATTTGTGTTTAAAAATGTTTTTTTTTAATAATATTTTTGAGGTCAAATATTTGGTAAAAAAATAGAGAGAGAAAATGTTTATTGTTAAAAAGTTATTTGAGAAATTATTTTGTTTAAAAATATATTTTAAATGATTTGCCAAACAATGGGTTATATGATTCATAAAATAATTTTATGTTTGAGATCCATTATTTAAAAATAATATGATTTATAACAGTAAATTTTGGAGAATTTGTTGTGAAAATTAAGGTCCTGTTCTCTTTGCTATTTTCAGCTCGTTTTGAATTTTCGATTTTCGAAAATATCGAAAACGCGTTCACTTTGCCCATTTTCAGAAACATGTTTAAAAAAAAAAAAAAAAAAAAAAAAAAATACAAAGGAAACTCAAAACGAGTTTATTGCGTTTTGGATATTTTGTGTTAAAAAGTCAAAAACGCGCATTTTGGCGTTTTGGACTTTTTTTTTGTAATTTTTTTTGGTAAATGTGAGACACTTCTTTCACTTGAATTTCTTATATTATTTTGCAATTATATATAGATACAAGTTAAGATTTTTTTTTTTTTTTTTTTTTTTTTTTTTTTTTTTTAATGAATTTTTTTTCTTTTTTCTTTTTGTAAATGTGAGACACTTCCTTCACTTGAAATTCTTATGTTATTTTGCCATTATATATAGATCCATGTTAAGATTTTTTTTTTTTTTTTTGGTGAATTTTTTTTCTTTTTTCTTTTTGTAAATGTGAGACACTTCCTTCACTTGAAGTTCTTATGTTATTTTGCCATTATATATAGATCAATGATAAGATTTTATTTTTATTTTTTATTTTTATTTTTTTATAAATGTGAGACACTTCCTTCACTTGAAGTTCTTATATTATTTTGTCATTATATATAGATTCATGTTAAGGTTTTTTTTTTTTTTTTTTTAAAATGTGAGACACTTCCTTCACTTGAAGCTCTTATATTATTTTGCCACCATATATAAATCCATGTTAAGATTTTGTTGGTATGGGGTTGAATTTTTGTTTAGTTGAAATAATATTAATGATGAATTTATTGACATAGATAACTAACTGATTTATTGACATTAAAATTAATATAATTCAACAAATCAACCATTTTTTACATATAAAATATCACAAAATAAATATATAAGAAAATTACAAAGTAAACGCATTTTGCAGTTTTTTATTTTTGAAAACAGTTTTCCAAAATCACAAGAGAACATGTTTTTAGCAATCCCAAAACAAACAACCAAAATTCAAAATTCAAAACAAAATCCAAAACTCAAAATTCAAAATCGAAACACAAAGAGAACGACCTCTAAGTTTTTTGAATTTATGTGTATATTATTTTATTGGTTGAATGTGTTGTTAAAAATTGATTTTTAAAAAAAGAGATTTTAAGCCTTTGTTTGGTAATACTGTTTGATTTATAAATTGATTTATTTATGATTTTTAGGTAAAAAGTAATTGTTGAAAATTGAAGAAAGAAAATATATGTTGTTAAAAAATAGTTTGAGAAATTGTTCAATTTATAAATTGGTTTACAAATCAGTTTATTTTTGTTACCAAATGAAGGCTAAACAGATGTATTGCGATGTTATTATGAATAGCAAACAAAATTTAGGGTGTTATAATCTTTTTTTTTTTTTTTTCAAAATCAATTTTTAACAAGACATTCTCCAAAGTTTACTATTATAAACCGTTTATTTTTAAGTAATGGGTTTCAAACATAAAATTATTTTATGAATCATATAACCCTCTGTTTGGAAAATCGTTTAAAATATATTTTTAAACAGTACAATTTCTCAAATAACTTTTTAATCATACACATTTTCTCTCTCTATTTTTTTACCAAATTTTTTATCTCAAAAATATAAAAAACATATTTTTAAACACAAAACTTTAATAAATACAACATAAAATTATATAGAGACAAAATAAGATAAAATAAATAAACAAAATAAAAATGAATAAAAAAATATATTGTCAGCCTTTTGCTGACATTAAATTGACAAGACAATTGGTAATTGCATCGTCTTATGCGCTTTGCCTCATGCCCATCTCCTGCGCATGAAGCAGGAGAATGGTTTGTCAGACTTAATAAATTTTCATCAGATTTCAACTTGATTTTTAGTTCGATCATTATGCAAAAAAGTTCCTTGAATGGTTCAATCCAATTTCACACTGGATAAAAATGTTCATAGCTTTTTCTTTTAAATTTAAAGATCTCAAAACCTCTGCACTGAAAGTTTATGTGATCTTAATTTTTCAAAGACAAAGTTATTTCACTGAGTCACAGGTCTATACTCATTTCAGCAGCGTCAAGGAGTATGTAGTTCAGCCTTTTAACATGCATAAAGATTGGGAGCATTATCCAAAAGAGTTTCGTAATTTCCAAAGGCGCATGGCAGAACTCAATCAGACAATTCCACCGCAAATATGGCCAGATTACTCAGATGATGCTCCATGGGAAGCTTTGCCAATTGAGTATACACGAAAGATCCAACAAGACATCCAGGCGTATCAGGATACTCACCTACAAAGATATCCTAACTCATATACTCCAGATTATGATTACGCATTTGATATGTAGTATGGACAAATATACCAAGGAATGCCCACACAAAGTCTGGGTGAAACATCAAGGTACTCAGAGAAGACTCTAGAAGGACGCCAACTAAGGAAAAAGCAAATGGAGACCACTGACAAATTGCTCAACAGCCTGCATTACAGTATGCAGAAGGAAAAGGCATTTTATGAAGGAAAAATTGGCCCCAGTGATATAAAACTATCATATAAACAGCTTTTAGAAAAAGAGAAAGCAAAAGCAAAAGCAGGAGAATCAAGCAAATCTAACCAAGAAACCAGCCAAATGAACTATCAAGATAGCCTTTTTCAAGACTCACAAGACCCGTGGTCTCAAATGACCCCAGAATTAGTTATTGACTCTGAGACACTTAAAATCTTGGAAAAAACAAAAGAATGGGACCATAACAAACAAATCCACCAAAATCGTCATAACACTGGATGGTTAAATCAACATGGACTACCCCTGATGCCAGAAGACTCGAAAGAAGAAGACACCATGAACCTGGCTCTAATACCATAATGAGCGAAATGATGACAATTTAACAACAAATCACGGTATTCTAGCTCACAAAACGCCTCAATAGGCTCAACAAAGGGCATGACTTTTGGTAAGTGAGAGGGTAATTCAAGGGTAACAAACTGTTCTTTTTCTGTTGCAGGCAAAAAGTGTTGATCAAACTTTGAGGCTTGAACAAATTCTTTGACCTGGGATTATTGAGGGGAGATAATACTTCGAACGGTTTTGGTTATGGACTGGCGATGTTTAGTTTATGGGAGATATGGATTTATGAGGGGTAGATCTGTAAGTGGAACTTTGTCAGATTCTGAAAGATAGGATATCTCATATAGATAATCAAGTTTTGAGGCATCAGATTTTCTAAAAGATGTTGAAGAAGAAGAAGAAGTAGAAGTAGATTTTGACAGTTAAAAAGGATTTGAAGACATGGCTGAAGAGTGTTCTTCCTTAATTTCTTCTGGTTACTAAATAACATAAATTATCCTGATATGAGGTAGATAACAAACATGGCTCTGATACCATAATGAGCGAAGTGATGACAATTTAACAACAAATCACGGTATACTAGCCCACAAAACGCCTCAATAGGCTCAACAAAGGGCCTGGATTTTGGATTTGCTGTAAATTACCACAACTCCGGACGGATCAATGGTCAGTAGAGAATTTTTCTGATGCAGAGGATTACCACGAAGGTGCAATTGCAGAGCATACTATTTTCTACTATGATCTTACTTCATATGCAAAAAAGTGTTTTTTAAAAATTTGATTATCTAATAGTTTGTTCAGCGGTCGAAGGGTCCGAATTTTTTTTTTGGTGGTTTTTAAGTAAGATGCGTGGTTAAAAATTGGAGAGAAAAAATTTGTGTAGTTAAAAAGTAGTTTAACAAATTGTATTATTTATAAATTTGTTTATAAATTGTAATCATTGCATAAAAGAACGGTGCGTAAATAATAATTTGTTGTTGACTTAGATAGAATTGTTGTATTATTATTATTATTATTATTATTATTATTATTATTATTATTATTATTATTATTATTATTATTATTATTATTGTTGTTATTGTTGTTGTTGTTGTTGTTGTAAAGACTAAAGAGAGCCACATGATGGAAGAAAGATCATAAGAGTATTCTAAGCCATGGAAAAAAGTGTTCAATGATATACTCTACTCAAAGCTTGAAGAAAGATTTGTGTAATTTTAAAAAAACGAGCGAATTTCTTAAATTGTCATAAACTTCAAGAGAAATACACGTGATTAAGAGCTTGTTTGGTAATGTCAAAAATTTTATCACAACTTTTCAAACTTAATCACAGCCTTCCATTCTTAGTCAAGCACACAATTTTTGACCTTTCAAACATTTTTAATCACACATTCATAAAAATAAAATAAAAAACTCGCAAAAATCAAAACTTTTCACATTACCAAACAGGTTATAAATTTTTAAAATTTGACAAAAGGAAGGTCTGTATTATTTTATAAAATGAAGGATTGTCTTTGAAATTATCATAAACTTCATAACATATCATATTCAAAGTAGGGCTGGGTGTTTACTGGTAGGGTTCGATTATTAAATGAATCGAAACTGAACCGAAACTTTTGGTTTGATTTTAGTTTGATTCCTTCAAAGACAATAACCGAACGGTTTCGATTTCAGTTCAGTTTTCGGTTATTTTTCGATTTTTGTTCGATTCCAATTAAAAAATTAAATTTGATGCAATACAAAAAAAAAAAAAAAAAATCTAATTGTTTGCAAAAATTAAAAGTAAATACCACCAAATAAAACTTCCAATTAAAATTAAACCCCAAGTTCATGTAAAAGGAAATCGCGTTGAGGAAGAAAGAACATTTGAGTCTCAGTAAAAGTAAATTCCACAAAATAATAACACAATAATAGTGTATGAAATAACTTAAAACTAAATTACTAAATTCCATAATAATAGTGTATCAAACATACAATATTTCATACACTATCTAAGTGCCTATACATTAAAATATGGTTCTAATTGGAGAAGATTGTGAGTCATGGATTTCTAATTAATAAAATACCTTACCAATCTGGACAACATTTCTCAAATGGAAAGATTGTGAATAAATTTATACTCCTTTGATCCGCCGTCTATACATTAAAGAGTGAATATAAATATATTTTGCTGTATAATTCAATGAAAAGCTCAATATATATATATATATATATATATATATATATATATATATATATATATATATATCTGTTTTGATTTCGGGTTTCATTTTTTCATTTTGAGAGCCGACCGGTTTCTTTCTTTCTTTCTTATTTTTTTAAAATCGGTTGTGGTTTGGATTTTGAATATTTTTTTTCAAGAACCGAAATATTTCGATTTTTTTGGTTCGATTTACTCGGTTCTCTTTTTTTTGTCCACCCCTAATTCAAAGCTTGAAATAAGATTTTATTTAACTTCTAAAAATAAATGAGATGTCTTTCAAATTATCATAAACCTTATTATGTTTATATAATTTATCTTTTATCCCTTATTTGATTTGATTAAAAATCAATTTTTTACCAAATTTTGATAGAAGTTGTTACTTGTTTGTGAGTTCTATAAATTCTGGTATTTAAATAATTTCAAAAATATTGGGATCAAAGTTTATTATGTGTTTCAACTTTCAATGCATATGATACATGTACGTATACACAACTATATAGTAAATTTAGGGTTGAAAATGGGTCGAGCGGATCGATTCAGCCCATTGACACCCGAGCTCGACTCTTCTCTATGGATGAGGTCGAGCTTGACTCGTGTAGTCATGTTTAATACTCTGTTCGACTGACTTTTAATTTATAAGTGATTTTTTTATTGTTTTTGTGAGTTATTAGAAAATATGTGCTATTAATAAATAAGTAATAATTATGCTACAGAATGGAAGCTACATCTTATGATCAGTTCGATACTTCTGTTCATGGGCCCACAGCTCGAATGAGTTGAGATATCCATGAGTCCAAACGAGTCGAGCTACTCTCGTTCTCTCTCTTTCCTTTTTTTTTTTTTTTAAATAAATAAAAAAATGAACAATTATTTAAGTAAATAATAAAACAAGTTCAAAAAATAAGGAAAGCATGTGTCAACTCACAAGCTCAAATATATATCTATACTTCTTTTAAAAGTCCCTTAAAGAGAGAAACTTTTTTGGATTATTTTACTCTCACATCTTTTTAATAATTTCATATTCACCTTTTTTTTTTTAATTAATGTACATTTTTAATATTTCATTTCATTTCCTTTTCATTTTCATATTGTCAATAAAAATATTTTTCATACATTTACAATCTAAACTTTTCACTTTCTCACTAAAAATCCTTTAAATAAAACCCATAACACTCATATAATTTAAAGTTTCTAATGCTTTCTTCAATTAATATGAGGAAAAAAAAGTGTAATTCTTGATTTAATTTTTTTTACATGCATATAAAAAAAATACTTCTAAAAGGTATTAAGGAGAACCATTTTTTTATTTTATTTTACCCTCAAACCTTTTAATAATATCATAGTTACCGTTAATTTTAATCAATGTACAATTTTTTAAAATTTAATTTTTATTTGATTACATACTCCTTTCAAAAATCCCTTAAAGAAAGAAACTTTCTGGACTATTTTACCATCACATCTTTTTAATAATTTCATATTCACCTGTTTTTAATTAATGTACAAATCTTAATATTTTATTTCTTTTCATTTTTATATTGTCAATAAAAATATTTTTCATACATTTACAATCTAAACTTATCACTTTCTCACTAAAAATCTGTTAAATAAAACCAATAACTCTTATATAATTTATAGTTTCTAATACATTCTTCAATTAATATGAGAAAAAAATTTATAATTCTAGAATTAGTTTTTTTTACATGCATATTAAAAAAAAAAAAAAAAAAAATTCTAAAAGGGCTTAAAAGGAGAAACTTTTTTTTTCTTTTTTTAAATTTTACCATCAAACCTTTTAATAATATCATATTTACCGTTAATTTTAATCACATTCAATTTTTTTAACATTTGATTTTTATTTAATTTTCATATTATTGATAAAAAATATTTTTCATATATTTACAATCTAAACTCTTCACTTTCCCACTAAAAATCATTTAAATAAAACTAATAACTCTTGATAATTTAAAGTTCATAAATATCCTTCAACTAATACAAGAAAAAAATGTGTACTCCTTGAATTAGTTTTTCACTTGTATACACCAAAAAAAAAAAAAAAAAAAAAAAAAAAAAAAAAAAAAAGAATAGAAAATAGAAAATTTTGTTCACCTTCTACATTAAACATTTTATTCTCCATTAGTCATATTCAAATTTTAAGTTTCCTTGTCAAGTATACTTTAACGTTGATAGTGCTGTAAAGATTCATTTCTTTGTTCAAAATGTCAATTTTTGAAGTATGATGCATATAAATTTATTTTTTTTAAATATTAATTGTATGAAAAATTAATTACGTATGGTTTTCCAATCAATTTAAATTCTATTGTATTAATTTTTTATATTGAAATTTCGAAGTGCAAATTTCTTGAGAAAATCATTTATCTAAGTTTTAAGTTAGTTTTTACAATTTATAAAAATGTCACGAAGTATGCGTAACCATAAGTTAATATTCTGTAAATATGTATTGTATTTTGTTCACCTCAACTCCTTTTACTATATTTCTAAACCCTTTTATTATCATGTTTTTATTATGCCAACAACGAAAGAAATCATGTGGGCATGTTATTATCGTTTTTGTTTCATCAAATCGATGAACACGTACAATTGTTGAGACAGAAATCTGAAGGCACCAATTACATAACAATTTTCCTAATCAAACATTAATTCTAATTAAATATAATATCTTCCGTGTCTCAAATAATCATACATTGGTAGGGAACCTAGATTAGATACATCTCAATTTTTTTTTTCCAGACAAGTATGATCAAATATTGTTTTGAGTTCTAACTTCACATGCATGATTAGCGTCCTTTTTACGACAGATTATAATTTATTTTTTTTATCTTTGTTCTAAAATCTAGATAAATTGTCCAATGATATTTATCATTCTTTTTCTATAATAACAATGGATTGATTATGAACTATATACACACATAGAAGGAGAAATCCCCCCAACTTCAGTTTCTTTGAATAAGGTAGTCTAATAATACATTTAAGAAGAAATAAAATTTAAAGAAGTCATCAATCGGTAATTAGAAAAAGATGATGCTATTATTGATAAGGATATTTTATACTTAGAAATTTGAATAATATTTGTAAATTGAGTTTGATATTAAGATTGTTTAAAATAATACTTAAATAATTTTTTAAGTAAAACATGTATGAAAATTTGAACAATTTTTATTTAATTTTAAAATCATATATATTTTATTTGAATAAAAACATCATAATATTGTTACAATTTCAAGTGCATCACACGCATTCTATGCTAGTGTGACAAAAAAGGAACAAGACTGAGACGTGACTCACCCAAAAACTTGTGCAGTCTGCGGATCAAGCCTACCAAACTTTGTGGGGAAATTTCTTACAAACGCGTCGATGTAGAATAGTGGATTTCTTCGAAAGTTCAATTTTCCTTGTTCCATAGCCACTCTCTAAAGTTTCAAGTCTCAATATCTGGCACCAGAAACCAAAGCCCATTCTTTCCTATTAGAAAATTTCTGTAATTTCACTTCATTTCGGGTCAAGACCAAGCTTCTATGATAAACATTCTGTTATTCTTTTGAATTTATACCTTATATACAGAAAATACACAAATGGCTTATCAGATCAATCACTTGTTGACCCCCTCTTTTGTTTTTCTGTAGGAGGCTGAAAGTTCTAGAAAAAAAAATTGTGTTTTAATCAATTTTAGATACCTGGGTTTGAAATAGCAAGATGAGTAGTGCTTTCAGGAGCATTTTTCCCTCGAAATTGGAGGACAGTGAAGAAGATGATTATAATTTGGAATATTCCTTTGCCATGGAATACAGCGGCCCTCCGGTCAGTTGGGATATTCCGGAGGTGGTTCCGTTGGATGTTCGGAGGATTCCAAATGCGGTCATGGTTGCTAAGGCTTCCGCGTTGAATAATTTGTCACTGCCAGTTATTCAGCCAATTGTAAGGAGTGGTTATTCTGAGAAGAAATTGTCAATTAACCTAAAATTAGGCTCTGATTCTCCAGTTTCTGATCTACATTTAGGTAAAATTGGGAATTCTGATGACTATTTATTGGGAAATGCAGAGGATGGTGTTCATAGAGAAGGAGCATTTGGTTTGGCAATTGGTGAGTCTAATGTACTAGATAGAGGTTCCAGTAGTTCCGGTGGATTGGGATTTTCTGATGATCATGATGATAAGAATCTGTTATCAGAAAGTTCAGAAGTTGAGGATTTAGAAGAAGAATACACGGAGGATCCAGGGTTTAAAATCCGCTCAAATGCCACGGTTTTAGATACGGAGAAATCAACAATGAGATCGAAACAGTTGGAAGATTGTGTGGACGAAGCTCCTCGCCAAGGCAATAGAAAACCGGCTGTTACTTTTCTTGATTGTACATCAAGTGATGTAGCCTCTGAAGAAGGTGATAGTGTGGAGTTAGTCTTCCCTGAGAGGCCGGTTGTTAGTGTTACAGATGACACGATGAAAGGGACGTGTTATAGGTGTCAGAAAAGGAATCGTTTTGGTGAGAAAGAAGTATGCATAGTTTGTGGTGCTAAGTATTGTAGTAACTGTGTGCTAAGATCAATGGGTTCAATGCCAGAAGGGAGAAAATGTATTGCTTGCATTGGTTTTCGGATTGATGAGTCGAGGAGGGGAACATTGGGGAAATGTTCCCGAATGCTTAAGAAACTTCTCATGGACGATGTAATTAAGCAGATTATGAGTGCTGAGGTATTATGTGAAGTGAATCAGTTGCCCCCTCATCTTATTTGTGTAAATGACAAGCCTCTTTCGATTGACGAGTTGGTTTTGTTGCAAAGCTGCTCAAATCCACCAAAGAAGCTAAAACCGGGGAAGTATTGGTACGATAAGGTTTCTGGATTCTGGGGGAAGGTGAAAATTGTCTCTTGTTTACACAAAAAATCTTGTTTGTTATACTTCTCAATCCTGTATTATACTTCCATATGAGTTTTTTGGATGAATAATAGTCTGTTTGGCAACACATTTAGCAATTTATAAATTGGTTTATTTATGTTCTTGAGGTGAAATGTGCGGTTAAAAAGCCGAGAGAGAAAATGTGTGTAGTTAAAAAGTGGAGAGAGAGAGATTGCGTTGTTTATAAATTGGTTTATAAATTGTAATGAAAGTACGGTGTTTTTGCTTGATGAACAGGGAGGGGAGAAACCATGCCAGATTATCAGCCCTCAACTTGCTGTTGGTTATCAAATCAGGCAGGATGCTAGCAATGGAAACACGAACGTGCAGATAAACAATCGGGAGATTACTAAACCCGAGCTGTGGATGTTGCAGGTTGTCATGCCTTTACATTAGGAGGTTTTATTTGTATTTGTAATTTTGAAGCATGTGATACTCAAGTATTCTGTCGATTCTTTGCAGGCAGCTGGAATACACTGTGAAGGTAACCCTTCTTTCTGGGTCACTGCAGATGGTTCCTGTCAGCTTGAGGGTATGAATTATGTGATGGGGAAGTTATGGGATAGGGTGAGTCCAAATTTTGCTGACGATTCTTCTTTTTCTTTGTGGTTTTCCCTTTAATCCATCATATGTTTTAGATAATAAATAATATATAATGTAAATTTTACTTTACTATTCCAGAAAAGAGTCAAGATGGTGTGTACTGCTCTGTCCTTGCCATTTCCTTCTGGTGCTGCATATTCCAGTGGTGAAGAAGTTGACAATAACACAGATAACATTAACTCAAAGAACCTAGATCATAAAACAACGAATAAACTTCTCCTAGTCGGTAGTGATCAATCAGGAACGAGTACCATATTTAAACAGGTACTGTGTAATATTTGGGTACGGCTATTCGGCTAATGAAAAGAACACCTGTGACAATTTCTTTTGACTCTTTTTCACTTGTGTAGCATGTTAATGAATTTATTTCATCCTTCTTCAATTCCAGGCCAAAATTCTGTACGATGTTCCTTTCTCTGAAGACGAGGTGGAAAATATCAAAATCTTGATCCAAAGAAATTTGTATAGCTATATTGGTATTTTGCTTGAGGGACGTGAACGATTTGAAGAAGATTATTTGGTTGAAATGAGGAGACAACGTATTGATCAACCGAGTTCTTCTTCTGGTATAAATAAATTGTTTAACGTTGCCATTATGCCATCTTTATTTATCTGAGCAAATGAAATGGTTTTCAAGAATTCATGCTTTTATATAGAACGGTGCCTCTTTTTCACAACTCATACTCTCTTAAATAGAATTTCAATTTTCTAAAGTCGTTTTTTGGCAACAGCAAATGTCGACCAGGTCAATGAAAAAAATATTTACTCCATTAGTCCGAAACTGAAAGCATTCTCCAGTTGGCTTCTGCAAATTATTATGTCAGGCAACTTGGAGGCCATTTTCCCGGCTGCTACTCGTGAGTATGCACCATTAGTTGAGGAGTTGTGGAACGATAAAGCATTTCAAGCCACTTACAAAAGGCGAAATGAACTGCTTACGCTACCTCGAGTTGCTAATTATTTCTTAAATCGGGTAATTACGATTATTGATCTTTGTTTGCTAAGGACGTAATTGATCCAAATGAATATTAACTAACAAGGTTATTTCTGTTTCTGAAGGCTGTTGAAATTGCGAGGATAGATTACGAGCCTTCTAAAATGGATATCTTGTATGCTGAGGGCTTCACTTCTTCCAACGGCATCGCGTCCATGGAGTTCTCTCTTCCCAATTCGTCTCAGGATGGTTACATCGAACCTGTTGATCAGAATAATTCTTTCATAAGGTCAGTTCTAATCTTACATACTGGCATTTATCAAATCGATGCCTCGGTTTTGGAAGGATTTGATCTTGTGGTGTTAGAGCATTATATGCATATCCAGTCCTCAAGATTGGCCAGCTAGGTTGCATCGACGCTCTGTCAAAGCCAGCGTGTCGGACACCGACACTGTGTGACACGTGTCGGAGCCACACCTAATGCATCAAAATGAAAAGGGAATGGGAGAAACGACGACGATTAAAAAAAATGATAAATCAAATTATAACTGTTTTTATTTAATATACTTATTTTGATGTAACAAATATACGATGTATTGTTGTATATATACTAGACTAAATAATAATAATTTTAAAAAATAATTTGAGTGTTCCCAACTTGTCGTGTCCTAACTTTTTGAAAAATTTCGTGTTGGCTTGTATGTGTCGTATCATGTCCGTATCCGTGTTAGTGCAACCTTGTTGGCCAGTATTACAGTACTATACATGACGAAGTACAAGATTTTAACCTTTAAAAATGCTAGAAGAATTAGAGCGTGTTGGACGAAATGAAAAGGTGCTGCAGGATTTCTACTGAGACTATTCTTCCTATTGTCTAAGCAGGTATCAACTCATTAGAGTTCACTCGGACAGCCTTGGAGGAAACTGCAAGTGGTTGGAGATGTTCGAAGATGTCGACCTAGTCGTGTACTGTGTTTCCTTGATAGATTACGACAAATTCTACGAAGATAGTAGTGGAATCTGCACAAACAAGATGATGGCAAGCAAGAAACTTTTTACGAACATTGTTTCTCATCCAACATTTGCAGAGAAAGATTTCCTTCTCATACTCAACAAGTTTGATCTGTTGGAGGAAAAGATCGAGCATGTTCCCCTATCTCTATGTGACTGGTTCCAGGATTTTAATCCCGTGATAAGTCTAGGTCCGCGCAGCCCATCTTTGGCTCAACACGCTTTCCATTACGTCGCCTTGAAGTACAAAAGGTTGTTTGCCTCGATCACGGGGCGTAAGTTGTTCGTTTCGCCCGTTACAGGGTTAGAGGCAGATAGTGTAGATAAAGCTCTTAAGTATGGCAGGGAGGTTTTGAGGTGGGACGAAGAGAGACATACATTTAGCTTGAATGATTCTCATTCTACCGAGAGTTTTGAACCTAGCACATCTTTATAGTCTGTTTCATCTTTGGTACATTTTACGTACTTAAATGTACATATTCTTGTATACATAGATGAAGGAAAAGGAGTTTTATACGCGACTCTTGGTTTAGTGAACTGTTGGTATATTCATGTGTATTTTAGTATTTATACCCTATAGGTGAAATAATCTAATAGGATTAATCTAATATGTCATGCACACATTCTGTGAGAGGACAGGTTAGGTTGCGGAGATGTAAGAAATGTCAAACAGATCTGTGCTTAAAAATGTCAATCAGATAAACAAAATTTCTATTTTGTATTGATTTTAGAACGGACTACCTCCGTTTCATGAAAATATTCTCCCACCAATTTTTACATAGATTAAGAAATGTTAATTAATGTGAGTGATGTAGTAAATTTTATCTTGTATTTGTGAGTGATAATTATATCATGTAACCTTAGAAATTATTACTTTGTATATTCATATTCTTCCCTATATATATGGAGCTCTTATTCATAATAAAATATACAAGTTTATTGATATCTTTATTTTTTTTCTTTTTTCTCTTCAGTTTATAACACGTTATCAACACGAGTCTCTACCAAAATGAGTTAGAAAAATTTCTAAAAATCTCATGTATTCAAAATATTAGTTAAAAGCACCTTGGTGGTTCATATTGTAAATAATTTCTCATTATTGAAGGAGATAATCTGTCAGTATCATTAAACCTTTATACAGCCTCGGTGGTTCAGATTTCAGTTAGGAGGATGTAAAAGATTTTGTGGGTGTATTTATTTATTATTATATTACGTTGTTGCTCCTGAAATAGCACAATAGTATATTAATATTTCAGAAGAATATTAATCATAAATTTGATAATACAAATTTATTGATGTTATTGATTTATTGTGTTATTGCTCTTGAAGTAGCACAACAGATAATTAATATTTCAGAAGTATTAACCATATAATTGTATTATAAATAATTTGTAATTGCTCCTGAAATAGCACAACATTATAATTAAAATTCTAGAAAAATATTACTTACTAGTAAAGAGCAATATATTACAATTTCAATATTCCAGAAGAATATTGACTCAATGCTCCTAAAAAAGTATAATTTAAAATATATTTTAAGCGAATATGGTGTTGGTGTTCTCGAAGAAACACAACCCACGTTAGATAAATATTTCAGAAGATATTTTATCATAACTTGTGTAGAGCACAAATATTGTTAGTTCGAGAGGTAGAACGAATCATTAATGTCAATATTTCAGAAGTATATTATTTGCTCCTAGAGAGCATAATTTGTTATATTCCAAAAGATTATTGACTTATTATTCTTGAAGAATCATAATTTTAGAAATATAATTATTTCAGAATAATAATTTTTTTTTGCTCCTGACTAGCATAATAGATATTAAATTATTAATCACTGTTATAATTGAATGAGCAATATTCCAGAAGAATACTGCATTATTGCTATGTTTCAATATTCTAGAAGAATATTATTTATTACTTATGTAATAAATATTGCATTCTTGTTCTCAAACAAATTCGAATTTTTGAATTTATTAAAAATTCAGAAGATTATTATGATGTAGAATAATATATTGTTGTGGTGATTCCTGAAAAATTATAATTTTATCTCATATTAAATATTATAACGAAATATAATTTGCTCTCGAAGAGCCCAATATTATGAGATATGTTATTAATTTGATATTCTGAAAAAATATTTTGTTTTTACTCCTTAAGAATAACAACTTTATTATATGACAAATATTTCAATTTATTATGTTATTCGTGGTTTCTTTTTCTGCTCTAAGTAAAGCTTTGTATTCTATTAACTTTGAGTGTCCATAAAAAATGGTAAAGTTATTCGATCTTATCATATCGTTTTGATTATACAAACTTATAATAAACATTTGTTTGAGAAGAATATTTCGTTTTTGCTCTTGAAAAAGCAAAATCTTATTTCACACCACATATTCAAGTCTAATATTTTTATATGTTGTTGCTTCCGAAGAAATATAATAATTATAAAATAATATTAACTGCTCTTGAAAGAGTATAATATTACTATTTCAATATTTCAGAAAAATATTGATATATAGATTTTGAATGAGCAATAAAAACGTGCTTTCAAAGTAGCGTATGTTTCGAAAAATATATCATTTGAGATTATGTTTATCCCTGAAGGAAAACATATAACTAATGTCATAAGGACATTGATTTTGTTTGACTACTTGAATGATATATGATTATATAATGTTTAATTATTGAATTATATCTTATATTAAACCAGAGATTCAATTTGTTTTGATTATTTGACATTACCAGTTGAATCATCACTGGATCAATAATGATGTGAAATTAAAATGGATACTCAATGAAAAATCAGAAGATTCTTCAATTCAATCATATATGATATTTGTTCTCTTTCATGAAATCTTTTTCATTAACCATCACTAGCTAAAATAGGGATTAAGTTCCCTACATTTCTCAAAATTAATTAGGGTGATAAATGGGGCCCCCCATCATCCTCCAAGTTGATCATCTAAATATTATTTGTATCTAATAGATTTGATACATATATTAGATGATTGCATGGTGTTCGCAACCTAAAGTTTGCAAAATTATTGCTCAAATTTTAAATTATGAGCATAATCTTCAGATTATATAATCAAGAATTTATCTTGATAATGCTAGTGGACATGAATATCAACATTTTAATAAGTGTTAGTTGGGATGTCGATAAATGGTTTAACATTTTTGCTTGTTAAACGCCTCCAATTAATGAATTAATTGAGAACAAAATACTTCCCTTTTCGTTTAGGAAATTCTATTACGCGTCATGCCAACATCATAGTTCTCCCTTTCATAATTGGCTTATGATTAGAGCCTTATTTTTTCATCTAATTTTTATAGTGCGATTGATTCACCGTAATGCACTAAAATGGGAAATAAAGAATGTTGAGAAAAATACATGATTTGAACATATATCCCAAATGGCGATATTTTACAATGCTGAGAAAAATACGTGGTTTGAACATATATCCCAAATGGCGATATTTTACAACGCCGAAAAATGATTGTCTATTTGATTGAACAATTTTCTCAACATTAGGGGGAGATTAGTAGTTTAAAAACAAACAAATGCATCATATTATGTTATATCCTCGCGATTGATAATACAAACCAGAAATTCGAATGAAAATACGAACGAAAAGTTAAAAAGATAATATAATCACAAGATGCATAAGAGATTAATAAATCTCATATACTAGTTACAAATACTCTATCTTATATTAATGTATGTCACGCCTGAAGCGTAGCGATATCTGATTCGAATAAAGATCCCCAAATAAATAAAAATAGAGCAAATGATTATGATTGTCTTATTGAGGATGCATATACTCGTGAAAGAGTATTTATTGACATAATTAATTGTAAATATCCAGAAGAGATTCAAGTACTTGAAATATTAGAAAATTGAGATCTCTATAGTTATGTCTTGTAGGGAAAGAAATCGAATTGAGATGATAATTGTGTCTACACACTTTATAAAGCGTTTATGCAAAAGCAAACTGCGAAGCTGGTCGCATCATAATATGAATGATAGCGAAGATAATAAAAGAAAACGTGTCAAAGAAAATCGACATAAAAATAGTTGGCAAAAGTATGCATTCAGGATTAATTAAACTTATTACAAAATCTGAAGTTTTGAGACCTGAAGTCCACACACTTAAAAGTGTAAAGCCACTAAAATACCTATAGGTATGGTCGTAATATACGACTTGTTGTGCAATGAATGTGTCAAAGATCTAGCACAAATGTATTTTATTTGCCTGACAAATGCATAATAAGTGTCAATAAATATTTAATTATTAGAAATGTAAATACTGAAAGATGATTTACTCTAATTACTAGCTTGTGCTCTTTGATGTACCAATGAGTGATATCAAAATGTATGATCATCAACTCCGTACGTTGCGAGTATTCTTTGAAGTACCAATGAGTGAGATTAAAAACAATAATCAATACCTCGGTACTTTGGGATTGCGGTGAAATGATTAGAGAAGATCTATTTGATATATAGTCATCGTTACCTATCTAAAATTTCACAGCTTAAATTTAGTGGTAGCAATTTGACAATTGCAATGTGAAACATATAGGATGTCTGAAGCATACAATATAATCCTTGAAGGATTAAATATATCTGAAATATATAATTCAAGTTTTTAAGAAACTTGTTTGATCAAAGTATACATATACTTTGCAATCTGAATATTTAATATGCCTTGAAAAGATTCAATTTGTAATGAAATGTGATTGGTAATATAAAATTAGATTACATGAAGAATGGTATAAATGACTTTATATGATAAAGTGTTGAAATTGAGATGTACCATTATTGTGAATAATATTTGAAAATTATGACAATTGATTTTCAAGATTCAAATTCATGGTTAATTATTCACCTAAAGTGAATAAATTAATTATTTATTGAAGTGAATAAGTCACTTTCAGATTTGAGAACTGAATTAAATGCATTGATGAATATTGATTATAGAACATGACTCGATGCAGCATGTTCAAATGATTGGAAACTTTTTATAGTTCTTCAAGTTCAAAGAAATTATTGAAATTATATTCAGAGAATAACTAATATGAGATATGTGCTATTTATATATGTTTGGTGAACATATACGATATTGCACCGATTAACATTTGATATAATTATATGCAATATCAAAATAATTGTAATGCTCCCATGAGAGGGAGCTAATATGCGTTACACTCTTTTTTCCTAAGTCGATATTTTATCCCACGAGGTTTTCCTGACTAGGTTTTTAATGAGTTAGTAGTTATCAATGTCTATTGATATACTCTCCTATACGAAACTCCTGAAGAGATCAAGATATGGATAATTCAACAGAAATTGAATCAGGGGGAGTAACTACATGGATTACTCAATACAGATTGAATCAGGGGGAGTAGTTGTACTCATTTTCCTTCATTCAGGTTTTTGTCCCACTGGATTTTTCTAATAAGTTTTTAACGAGGAAGCATCAAAATGTTCTAGAACTTTTAAAAAATTCACTCATGTGACAATGTAGTTGATTTATCTACTAAAGCACAGAGATTGGGACGCGTCGACTCGATGATTTACAGTGTTTAACACTAGGGGGAGTAGTTATACTCTTTTTCCTTAACCAATGTTTTGTCTCATTGGGTTTTCTTGGTGAGGTTTTAACGATGCAGTATTCATATTAATACTCCAAGAATAATTGTACTATTTTTCCTTCGTTTAATATTTTTATCTCATTGAATTTTTATCAAACAAGGTTTTAACAGACAGATATCTTGTAATATGTCATTCAAGGGGGAGTATTATAAATATTATCTTGTATTGGTGAGTGACAATTGTACCCCTATAACCCTATACATTATTATTTTGTATATCAATATTCTTCCCTATATATATGGAGATCTGGTTCATAATAAAATACACAAGTTTATCGGTCTCTTTATTTCTTTATTCTTTTCTCTCTAGTTTATAACAGTTGGAAATATAAATTTTCAATGACTTTCTTACTATACCCTTATTCAATACTAAGGCTGCGTTTGACAGCGATGGTGGAATTTGGGTGTAAATAAAATGAATTTCAGGGAATTGAATTATTGGGAATTGGAAGTTTAATGTGTTTGATTTGTTTCATTTTTTAGGTGGAAAAAGTGGAGAATTTTTCAACTTTTATTGTTTGATTGACATTATTTTCCATGAAAAATAAAGCAAAATATAGCTATTTTAATAAAAAAAAATTATTTTTATTTTTTCATACATTTGTACTTGATAATAATAATGTTAATTTAAAAAAATTAATAAATTAATTAACAATAACAAAAAGGATCAAACGTAACGAAAATGGTAAAAGATTTTCTATGGAAAATAAAACTTCCTCCCCCATGGAAAACGAATTCCTCCAAATCAAGGAAAATACCGGATTTTGAGACAAGTTGAAAAACGAATTACATGAAAAACTTAGACAACCAAACAATGCAAAATTTGGAAAATCGCCTGGAAAATACATTTTCCATGGAAAATGTGGCAAATCAAATGCAGCCTAATTGAATTTAATGCATTACACATTTAGGTAATTAGACTAAGGACATATTACAAAAAGAAAATAATGACTTCACACTTATTAAGGTAAGTGGATTATAATTTGGGATCGAGACAAACGAAAAAGGAAAAGGGGATTATTTTCATGGGATGAAGGTAGTATTCAATTACTTACATTTTTTCGTGGCAAATGTCAAATCAAATAAAGTGTTTTCCTTTCTTTGTATTTGACGGTGTGTTCAGCGGCTGTGGCCCCCTTTTTTTGGTATTTTTTTGTGTTTTCTAGATAAAATATGTAGTTGAAAAGTAGAGAGAGAAAATGTATATGGTTTAAAAGTAGTTTGAAAAATTGTGAAAAAATTAGTTTATAAACCAATTTTTACACTGTTACCGTACACTGTGTGAAACATTTTACACGGAATCTTTACAAGGGTGTGAATTGTAGAAACAACCGTGACCCTCTAGAGCATTTGTAGTACTACATGTATCTGGCCAATGGGGAAAGTGCAAATTAACATGTTTAAAAAGACTGAAAACCAAGAATCAAGTTCAGTGTTTAATAATATACAAATCAGGTGGTAATTAGAATTTTTAAAATTATAATAATCATACCCAACCCACCCATTCATCCCCCAATCCCACCCCCACTCTCAAACCAAGACATGCATACCCAAATCGACTCTCAAACCACATTGAAATCCGGGGAATTAGTTGAAATATACCTCTCTCATGAAACATTTGTTGGTTTGGCCTTTGACCAAAAGTAAAAAAATAATGTAAATAGAAAAATATATTAAAATGTTAAAAGACATTTTTACCCATAGTATGTTAACTTAAAATTTCCATTTTTTTTTTCGAAAATTTGAGTTTGAGAGGAATTGAACTCTGCACCTATGTTAAAAAGCTTAAGAACCAAACCACTTGACCCAACAATATTTTGTGTAACAAATATCTCTAACACATATATATTATATTCTAAAAAATTTCTTTCCTATATAAATCTAAGGTTCAAGGAATTGAACCCGGTACTTTTAGTTAAAAAATTTAAAGATCAAACCACTTGAACCAATAACATTTTTTGTAATAAATTATATCTAACAAATAAATATGTATTAAAAATATTATAAAGTCAACCAAAACACTGAACTAAAAACACTTTGGGAAAGAAATTATATCTAATAAACATATAAGACTTTTTATAAATATTTTAATTTAAAATAGTAATGAATTGAACCTTTAATATTTAATAAAAAAATATTAGAACCAACATTTTTTTGTAATAAGTTATATTTAATAAACATGTAATATTTTCTAAAAGTATTTTGGAAAAAAAATTGAAGTTAGACGTTTTATTTTATTTTATAATACCAAATAATTATTTTATAGACTTATTAAATGAAAATTTATTTTGTTTAACATAAATTGAATAGTTAATGCGCATATATTATTTGTTAATTATGACAACTTAGGGTGACTCCAAATGCTTATCAAGATGATTCATTCTGTTCACATGACAAAGAAATGCAAATAGATTTGTTTTCTTTTAACTAGAGAACTGTTACACTATATAATATTTTCGAAATCACGAGTTTAATGTCGTTCAAATAGAAAAACTTGGTAAGTAGGTTGAATTCGTTATTGTGTACACATAACGAATTCAATGTCGTTGCAGTTGAGAATACAATAATACTTTAGGTCTGTTCATAACGAGGTCTAAATCGTTACTTTATACGCGTAACGAATTTCATGTTGTTCCAGTACAAAAAAAGCATAGTAACAAGGTTGATAAATTTGTGTGGTTAAAAACTGATTTGGGAAAATGTGTTATTTATTGCTATAGATAGTTTTTGTCACAATAGGTACCTTGTAACGGAACTCATAACGACAAGAGAACTCTTTCGAGGTCTAAATCTTTACTTTGCACACGTAACGAGTTCAATGTCGTTATGGTTACTGCTTCGAATATATTCATAACGAGGTAGAAGTCATTACTTTATACACATAAAAAGGTTTATGTCGTTAAGAAATATTTACAATAATGCCCTCGTTGTCCATAAAATTGAACTGTCAACAAACTCGCACAAATTTTGTCATAGAGATATTTAAGTCGTTGTAATGACTTCAAAATGGCGATCATTTGGTAAATCATTCCAATGTAATAATAACGATTTTGAGATTGGTGGAGTTGAAAATAAACTAAAACGATATAGATGTGGTTTCATTTGGTATATAACGAGTTAAATATTGTATGAATTCAGTCTCTGAAAATAATATAACGACATTCATGTAGTTTCTATAAAAACTTAACGACATCGAGATTGTTTTAGTTGAAATGTTGACTAAAATTTAACTACGTCGAGAAAATGTGTTATTTATTGCTATATATGAGTTTTGTCGCTATAAGTACCTTGTAATAGAACTCATAACGACAGGAGAACCATTTCGAGGTTTAAGTCATTACTTTGTTCACATAACGAATTTAAAATCATTATAGTAAAAAAAAAAAAAGTAGTAACGAGCTTAAAGTCGTTACTGTGTACACATAACGATTTTCATGTCGTTATAGTTACTGCTTCAGATCTATTTATAACGAGGTAGAAGTCGTTACTTTGTACACAAAACGAGGTTTATGTCGTTACAACATATTTACAATAATGCCCTCGTCGTTCATAAATCTAAACAGTCAACAAACTCGCACAAATTTTGTCGTAACGATGTTTAAGTCGTTGTAACGATTTCAAAATCGTGATCATTTGATAAATCGTTCCAATGTAATAATAACAATTTCGAGATCGTTGGAGTTGAAAATAAAACTATAACGATAAATATGTCGTTTCATTTGACATATAACGAGTTACATATCGTTCTGATTCAGCATCAGAAAATAACATAACGACAACTATGTCGTTTCTGTACAAATTGAACGACATTAAGATTGTTCTAGTTTAAATTTTAACTAACATGATATTGACATCGTTTCTTTGCACATGCAACGATATTAAAATCGTTTTGTCAAAAATCGACAAACCATTATAACGTCTTCCATATCGTTCTAGTGTTAAATTAACGAACTGCATCTCGTTCCAATGTAAATTATAATTATAAAGGCTTAGATATCGTTTCTTCATGTGGAACCCGACTTGTGTATCGTTATGGATGAAATCGATGATTCGATCGTTCTTTACCATCCGAAATACTTCCAACAGGCGTAATCTAACAAAAATGGGTCGTAGAAAGTGATTCAAACATTTTGTAAATCGACATGATTAGAAAGATATGATCATTTCTCTCAAGTGTAGAAGTTCCAAGGTAATAGATAACTAAAGGAACTTCATCTCATATTGATTCTATCTTTCTAATCATGTCGATTTACAAAGTGTTTGAATCACATTTTATGACCCATTTTTGTTAGATTACGTCTATTGGAGGCACTTCGGACAGCAAAGAACGATCGGATCGACGATTTGAGCCATAACGATATACATGTCGTGTTGCGATTGAAGAAACGATACAGACGACGTTATAGTAATAATTTACACTGAAACGATATAGAGTTCGCCAAACTTACAAAAGAACGACAATTAACTCGTTATGATATTTATTCGGCTATGAACATAACGATTCCAATATCGTTTTGTTATTGAAAAAACGACATTGACATCGTTTTGGTAATATAGTACACTGGAACGAGCTTAATGTCGTCAAAATTGTAAACAAACGACATAATTATCGTTATGTGACTTTCTGAGCCTGAAACATAACGATCTCGAACTCGTTCTACTGAAACAGTAACGACCTCCACATCGTTTTAGGCTATTTTTCACACAAACGAGCTCAATGTTGTTACAATTACAATGAAACGATCTTCCAAATTATAACGGATTTGAAGTCGTTACAACGACTTAAACATAGTTTTTGAAAAGTTAGTGCGACTTTGTTGACTGGTGGGAATGTTGGACGACGATGGCATATCCGTAAATATATGTAACGACATTTATGTCGTTATTTTTATGAAGTAACGATTTCAATGTCGTTATGAACAACAGTAAAGCAGTAAGGTATTTTCAACTGTAACGACATTAATATCGTTACGAACGAATTTGAAGCAGCAACTATAACGAAATTTAAGTCGTTACATGTACACAGTAACGAGTTCAACCTCGTTATGGACAGATATAAAGCAGTAAGGTCTTTTCAAAAGAAACGATGTTGAACACGTTATGTTTACGAAGTAACGATTTATATCTCGTTACTACCTTTTTTAGATGGGAACGATGTTAAAATCGATATGTGTGCAAAGTAACGATTTCAACCTCGTTATAGTTTAAAATCAAATGAACAACAACCTCCTGAAAACCAATCATTCTCATTCCAACAAAAATTGATAAATCCTAAGCACTTCCATATCAAAAATGCAATGTTTATTGTCTGCACAACTAACAAAAAATTCAACCTCCAACTACACAAGCATAATTTCTAATACAAATCAAGTATCCTCACTCCAGATAAACAACTACTCAAAAAGATTCATAATTAGACAAACAAAATCCAGATTTATCAATGTACACTAAGGCTCAAAGTTTCATGCCAATAACTCTGCAGTCAATTCCTTCCTCCACATTGGGACACATTTCGAGTGATTGCATTCACGTCCATATTCCCTTAGAGAAATTCAATGTACTTCAAGTTCTAATCAACTGGAACGATGTTGGGTGAATCAATATGGATGACAATGACAGATTCATGATAACGACATCAATATGCCCAAAACGACTTTGAACTCGTTACGCTCGCAGATTAACAGCATAAAGGCAAAATTACACCCAACAGACATTGATTCAGATATTACTTGAAGAAAATGGTTCAGAATTGTTCAAATTCATCCTTATCTTCCCTTCTTCACCAAATGCCCAATATCAATGTTACAAAATGGATTTTCAACCTTCAAAGAGATTAACACTCAGTGGATTTTCAACCTATTTTGAAGAAGAAGAAAGAGTAGGAAGAAGAAAGGAGAGCAGGTACCCATTTTGGAGGAAGATTTTCGCTGGGGAGAGGAAGAAGACCCATTTTGGAGGAAAATTTTCATTGAGGAGAGGAAGAAGACGACAATGAAATCAAAGCTAGGTTTTGTTTGGCAATTATCATGGGCATATTTATAATTCTATATATCATTTTCTATATTTTTTTTAGAATGAGGTTATTGGACTAAAAATTATTGTTGTGGATCTTCATAAATAAATGTTTTTGTTGACTGGGTCATTTAAATGAAGGAGCCTTGAAATCCTCCCCAAATCGTCCCCTGTGGAAATATCATCTGACCATCATCGTTGCTCCAAGCTCAACTCCACTCGGCATCGGCGAACTCCAATTTCATCCAGCAAAAGCAGTGGTGCGATTTAGTGTGGATTTGGAGGCAGCTCTGGTGCTTGGAAATGGTCTAGTGGGGTGGTTCAGTGAAGGCAATGGTAACATGGTTTAGTGTGGATTTGGAGGCTTTGTGGTAGTGGTGGTTGTTGAGAGGTTTGGGTCTGGAGAGTAGGGATGGTGTGAGAGATGATAGTGAGTTAGTTGATGGCGATGTGGATTTGGATTTGGTGGCCGTGAGGATTTGGTGGTTGTGGGTGTTGCAGGCGGTGGTGGTATGTGATATCAATTAGTGATGGCAACAGAGGTATGTTAGGGTCGAGTCAACCCCGTCGCCCAGTTTAAATTTTTTTATTTTTTCAGTATTTTTTCCTTATTTGTATTTTTTAAATAATTTATTCGGGGCGAGTTCGGGTCGCTACGTCCAAACCCGCCCCCGCCCCCGCCCCGCAACCCACTCATGTCGCGGGATCTTGCCCCTCGGGGCGGGTTTTTTGCCTTATTCGGGTTGGGTTTTTTGCCTTATTCGGTGCTACCAATATGTGATACCTTAGTCGGGTTTTTTTGCCATCTGTGATACCAATATTCAGTTAAGGTATTTTTTTATGTAGTGTACTTCTTTCAGTTTGGAATATCATATGCAATTACCTCCTGATATTGTTCTTTTTGGGTGTTGCAGGTGGTAGTGGCGACTTTTTGGGTGGTTGTCGTCACAGGTCACACTAGCAGTCGGTGGTGGAGGCGGTGGAATGCTGACGAGATGCCAATTTGTAAGTGTTTTCTTTAATTTTATAGATTGCTGCCTTAAGAATTCTGGTTGGTTGGAGGTGTGCGCGCGTGAGAAGGCAGGGGCGGGTGGTGGTGAAGAGGCAACTGTGGTTGCAGTTGGGTTATGGATCCGGAGTGAATACAGTGGTGGAGAGTGGACTGGTTGTGATTGTTGGGGTTAGGGGAAGTGGTGGTGGTGGTTGCCAGTTGATGACGGTGGCAGTGGCGGTGAGGTTAACTCTGAATTAGGTCACATGTTACAATTGATGCATTAGGTCATAGGTCACACTTTAAAATTTTCACGTCTCAAGTCACATTTGATACACTAAGTCACAAGTTACACTATATCTATATATGTTCCAAATTTGATGCATTAGGTCACGACTTTAAATGTTCAGGTCATATATTACAGTTGATGCATTGAGTCACAAATCACATTATACATGTTCAAGTCACATTCGATGAATTATGTCACAAGTCACAATTGATGCATTAGGTCACGGGTCACATATGACGTAATAGGTCACAAGTTACATATAACAGTTGATGCATTGAGTCACAAGTCACACTATACATGTTCAAGTCACATTTGATACATTAGGTTACAGGTTACCTATGATGCATTAGGTCACATGTCACATTTGATGCATTAAGTCACAAGTCACACTTCAAAAATATTCAGTTCACAACTTGTTTGATGCATTATATCCCAGGTCACACTTCAAATGTTCAGGTCACGGGTCACATTGATACATTAGGTCACATGTCACATTTCAAAAATCTTCAGGTCACAATCTATTTGGTGCATTATGTCATATGTCACACTTCAAATGTTCAGGTCACAACTTGTTTGATGCATTATGTCACATGTCACACTTTAAATGTTAAGGCCACATGTTACATTTGATGTATTAAGTTAGATATCACACTTCAACAATTTTCAGGTTTCAAAAATGTTTCAGGTCTTCTTCTTCTTCTGGACTCTCAATTCTGAAAATAGATAACAATTTTTTAATGGTTTAATTGGTGAAGTCACGATTATTATGGTGGTGGTGGTGCACCGAGATGGTGGTGTTTATAGTGGTGGTGCATCGGAGCTTGTGAAGCTAAATCGATGGTGAAGGTGATGGTTAACATGGTGGTCATGGTGATTGGAGATATGGATGGCGGTAGTGTTGGTGAAGGTGCGATGGAAAAAGTGGTCGTGGTGGTGGTGAGGCGGTGTGGTGGAGATGACGGTGTCGTGTAGACAATGACTGTCGAAGTATAGATTTGGAAAATATGGCGGCGTCGGTAGGTGGGTGGGTTGTGGTGGTGCGATGGCTGAGGTGGGTGGTGGTGGCTTTAGTGAAGATACGATGTCTGTTAATTCAAAATTTGAATGTATCTGGGTTGAGGTGGGGGTGGTGAGGGTGAGGGTGAGTGTGAGGGTGAATTTTTATAATATATTAATTATTTTATTTAACACCTGTTTTGTGAAGTTTTATACATTGTTCTTTAAATTTAAATTGATGTAACATAAACACCTTATTGGTGTATTTTTCCCATGGGGAAATATCATCTTGCAATAGATGACTCAATTGAATGAGTTTTTGGGTCCCCCATCGCAACTAGGTTAGTCATCTATTAGCATCGGAGTACTCTTGGAGTATTGAAATTTCTTTTCGCGGCTCTCATGTTTTGTCAGCTAATCAATTGTTATGACAAATCTATTCTTTCGTGTTCCTTAAACGACATTTGGAAGAGGGCTTGGTTTGGTTTGTCTTGAATGTTGACAATTATTCATTTGTCATTTTTTGGAATGACAGTTGTCTTACATTTACCTCTTGGCTTGCATTGTGACACTCAAAAGCATTATATGTGTAGAGAATTGAGATTCCATCCCAAAACATTAACCTATTAGGTGGAGTAGCCCAATACCTTATATCTATTGGCAAATCGTGGAAAATGGCAGAAATGACCACCCTTGCTATAGGCTGGAAAAATTGTAAAAGTATTCGTGGATTTATGATATTAAACATGGATAGCAACTATAAGGTTTTATTTTATCTCGAATAAGATTTGACACTGAAGTAGATGTAGCATTTGTTGTTTCCATTTTAAACATTTGAACGAATTTGTTATGTCTTTTACTATGCTTTATTTTATTTGTTTCCAGATGTTCCATTTGATGCAGACACCTCAGGGAAGCTTTTATGTGTTGAACGAAAGCTTCCGCTTGAACTATGCATAAGAATGTGAACACCGGGAATGTGCAGAACACCATACTTCTCCATGTGGCAATGACCAGAGGTTCAAAATCCTGTGTTGGGTTGCTTTTATCTGTTAGGGTAAATTGCAATTTGCAGATTCATTGTTAGACATCCTCTGGATTTTTCATGAAAATATAGTCAGACAAATGTAACCGTGTCCTTTCTTCCAAAATCTTTATGAAATTTCCATGATCCATACCATCTATAGTTTCTTCATTTCTCAGATTGCGAGCATGCTTTTTACGGTTTTTGGTTATAATGGACTGATGAACTCAAGAGGTGATTTACATGCATTTTAGCAAACATGAAAACTTAATTATTCTTTGATGGAGGACTATTTGGTTGTTATCTTTATTGGTGCAAGTATGAGGTACACTTTAATTTGATTTTCCACTATTTTTTTTCCTCTGCAATTGTTTTGTAAAAATTGAAAATTGTTTGCAATGATCTATACTCATTCAACAACGTAGTGTTTAATTCAAAATTAGATCTACATAATTAAATTCGACATTTTCTTATCATTTTCTAAGTATGCAAGATCAGATGGAAGAGTTTATTGTTTATGGTACGAAAATAATGCTTCTGTTTAGAGGTTTTCACCTTTGTATAATTTTCTTTTGGTTTTGTGGATCTGGAAATGTGTGAAAGATATGACCTCATGCTGGCTTGAGGAATATTGCTTTATGACATAGTGGAGTGTTAGATACAATATTGTTTTGCCTAATTTTCTTTTGGATAAAAATGGACAGGAGGATACTCATCTTTCATCATTCTTTTGTCTATAGGATTTGTTTTGGTTTCCATTGATCTGCCTTTGACCTTTTAATTCTCTATATTCTGTCAATTTATGGAAACTTAACTCATAATGGGTATATTTAGAAAGCTGGGTTTAGAAAACCAAAGAAATGGAAAAAAGTAGGGGCGGACAAAATGGCCGGACCGAACCAAACCAAACCGAGCGGTTCGGTTCGGTTTTACAAAAAAATAATTAATGATTTGGTTCTTAGTATGGAGAACCAAACGATTTTGGTTCCGGTTCTTGTTCTAGAATCGAGAACCGAAGTCCAAGCCCACTTTTAGATCAATTTTTTTTGTTAGTCTTTAAAGTTAAAAAATTAACTTTATCTAATCTTTTGGTAATCTAGGTCTAAGCTTGTTTATGCCGTCAGAAATCTAAATTTATTTTTTTTTAATCCTTTCTTATTTTTCCTTTTCCATTTTTGGTATGTAGCTTGCAAGAGGTTTTGCTTACCGTGTAACTGAAAATATTTCAATGTGGCTCTCACATCTCCTTTTACTCGGTGGAAGATTTCATGCATTACATATTCCTCACTTTTTTTTATGAAATCTGGAAATTTGTTAATTCATCCTAAAATATGATGGTTGTAGTTCAAAGATGTATTATGAGATCATAGACATCATCTTGTGTTTCGTGCATTAATTTTGTTTGTTTTACTCTAATAGTTCATGGGTAAGCATGAAGACGTATTCATGTAACTTGATATAATTAATCTCTATCAATGACTCATTCGTCTACATTTTTAGATCATTGTTATTAGACAATATTTTGTATGGAGATGTAACTTGATATTTGTGTATTAGTTTAGACTTTGGTAAATGAATTTCGTTAATCATTACGAAGTACTAACTTATGGTCGTGGATATGGTATGTGATGATAATTTTGTTAGGTAAATGTGTTACCAAATTAACCCCCTTTTGGCGATGATGAAAAATCGAGGCCCGTTTTAACTTCAGGCTTTTATAAGCCAAAATTGAAGATCAGTTGAATCCACACCACAATTGATTGTAGCCCACTAGGTCGAGTATCTTGAGGGAGTTAACCCAATTGGGATTGGTGCTCGATACTCGACTTTGGAGATAATGTCGGAAAAAGGAGATAAGACCGATCAAAAACTTATCTTTATCTCTCTATCCTCGGTTGGTTATTATTATCAAGAATTATCTCTTTATGCTCCATTCCGCTCTCCCCGATCTTCTCCATTCTGTTTCGGCTCTTCACCTATAAAAGGGAAGAACCCAGCCCTGCTTCCGGTGTGTGCTTTCTGTGTGAAATCCCATATGCTTCCTTTGTGCCTTTCTGCGTGAATATTCAGTGTTCTTCGTGATCTGTGGGCTGCCTATCTTCGTGATCGGTTTCGGTTTGTAATTACCAGTACTTCCTTCGTGGTTGTACAAATCTCCAAGCTGTGGTGTTGCACTTGTGGTGTTGGAATGATTTTCTGAGCCAAAAATCAAAAGGGGGAAAAATCCAAAACCTAGTTTCTTTCTCATTTGTTTTAGTTTGATTATTTCTTGTCTTTAACGAATTAATCATTGCATTTGTTGCTTTGCAGGTTCCTTTGAAGACTACAAATGGTATCAGAGCTGTTGGTGAAGAATTTCTTGGTCCAGAAATTCTGATTTTTTCGAAGAACAGCGGCGGAAGTTCGAAATTTCCGAACTGATTTTGTCCAATTCCGGCCAAACCAGTGACCGGACTGTGAAACGGAGACCACCTCCTTACTCAGCAGGTCGAGGCGGTTCCGGGTGTGTGGCGCGTGATCTTCCGGCGACGGTCCGGCGGCGGCGCGTGGTGGTCCGGCGGCGGCGCGTGATTCCGGCGAAATTTTTTTTTTTTCCTTCAGAATCTTTATTTTATTATTTCTAACAACTGTGTGCTGTTAGTTTTGTGTTTTTCTGTTTCAGCAGTTAAATTTGGCCATTACTGTCTTGGAGGTGTCAAAGTCGAATTAGGGATTAAATGCTTCCAGAACCCTAGGGTTTGAAAAAATAACTCTAGGGACTCGCATCTCTCGATATACGGACACAGACAGTCCGCTCTGGTAAATTGGCTGGAACTCGTTTAATTTTTCCGCACTAGCAGACCATCGTGTGGGGTGGTCAATAAGATTGGGGGCTGCCATTGCTTAGAACCTAGGACTACGTGCATTATCTGAGTTCTTTAAATTTCTGTGTGAGATTATTATCATATTCTTTGATTGTTGAAATCCGTTGCTTATAGTTATCTCTTATTTACCTAGACCTTGTCCCAGACTCCTATTCTAGTTTCTTCCCTTGACCTGAGAACTTGATTCTCACGGAATCCTGGGGATCTAGAATAGCGTATATTTGTAAAACCATAGGAATATTGTTCTTGGTTACTCTGTGTTTGGTCTTTTACATTCTTGAATTTGTGTTCTGTGCATTTTTTGGTAAAATGTCTGCACATCATTTTGAGATGGGGGTCTTTAACGGTAAGGGGGATTTTTCAATCTGGAAACAAAAGATGAAAGGTATTCTTGTTCAACAAAAAGTTTCGAAGGCTATTGATAACACTTTTTCTTCTAATTTGACTGAGGAAGAAAGAAAGGACTTAGATGATTTGGCATACACTTCTATAATTTTACATTTGTCTGATGCTGTTTTACGAAAAGTTGGTAAATTAGACTCCACTAAAGAACTTTGGGATAAATTGGAGGAACTTTATGTGTTAAAGTCTACTCCTAATAAACTTTTTCTGCTTGAAAGTTTTTTCAGTTTTAAAATTGATCCTTCCAAAGACTTAGATGACAGTTTAGATGTCTTCAATAAACTTGTGCAAGATATCACTAATTGTGGTGAAAAAGTTCCTGAAGAATATAAAGCTGTTATTTTGTTAAATGCTGTTCCTGATATTTATAAAGAGGTTAAAAGTGCCATTAAATATGGGAGAGAGACTTTAACCACTGAAATTGTCATCGAGTCATTAAGGAGTAAAGAGTTGGAGTTAAAGGCTGAAAAAATTGATAGAAGAAGTGGTGAGGTCCATATGATGAGAGGTAGGTCTCAATCTAGGACATATGATAACCAAAGTGGACATGCATCTAGTAGTAAAAAGAAAGGTAGAAGTCGGTCCAGGTCAAAAGGTAAAACAAAAGGTAGAAAATGCTATGGGTGTGGTAAACTTGGACATTTTATTAAAGATTGTTATATTGAGAAAAATAAGCAAAGAGAAAAACGTGATGAGGCAAATGTTGTTACTTCACCTGACAATGAACTTTGTGAAGTCTATGTGTTATTAAATTCTGAACCTACTGAAGTGAATATGACTGTGAAATCACATTTGCATGAATGGATACTTGATTCTGGTGCATCATTTCATGTTTCATCTCATAAGAATTGGTTTAAAATATGCAAGAATCTGAAAGTGGTCATGCTATTCTCTGTAATAACCATGCTTATAAAATTGCTGGGATTGGTGATATCACATTAAAATTTGATACCGGCTATGTGCTCAAATTATGTGGAGTCAGATATATTCCTGAAATGGCTAGAAATCTTATTTCAGTAAGAGCTTTAGAATCAGAGGGTTTTTCTGGAAAAATTGGAAATAGCATGTTAAAAATGACTAAGGGTGTCATGGTCACGTGTAAAGGTATCAGGAGAAATGGTATTTATGTGACAATTGCTGAAGTGATTAATTCCTCTATTAATTCTGCCAACACTGATGAAACACACAAGTGGCACAATAGATTAGCTCATGTAAGCATTAAAGGACTTAAATTGCTTAATGATAAAGGTGTGTTTGGAAAAGATTGTGTATCTGACATGCCATTCTGTGATCTCTGTGTGCTTGGTAAACATCATAAGTTATCTTTCTCATCTGTTGTGCATAAAACTACAAGAGTTTTAGAATATATTCATTCTGATTTGTGGGGGCCAGCCACTCATCCTACGATGGGTGGTAATAGATATTTTTTATCCATAATTGATGATTTTTCTCGAAAAGTGTGGGTTTATCTGTTGAAAGATAAAACTGAGACCTTTAAGAAATTTAAAATTTGGAAATTGCAAGTTGAAAATCAAACTGGCAAGAAGATAAAATATCTAAGAACTGATAATGGCCTTGAATTTTGTAATAATGATTTTGATGATATGTGTAAGGAAAGTGGAATTACTAGACATAAAACTGTTCCATATACGCCCCAACAAAATGGGGTTGCTGAACGTATGAATCGTACTATACTTGATAAAGTTAGATGTATGATGTTGAGTTCTGGTATTCCTAAATATCTTTGGGGTGAAGCTGTTGTTACTGCATGTTATTTGATTAATTTGACACCTTCTAGTGCATTAAATGGTGATACTCCGCATGAAAAATGGTATGGTAAATGTGCTGACTATACTTTGTTGAGAATTTTTGGATGTGCTGCTTTCTCTCATCAAAATGAGGGGAAACTAGAACCTAGAGCTAGGAAATGTGTTTTCTTAGGATATCCTGAAGGAGTTAAGGGATATAGGCTTTGGGATAGAAGTCAAATTGGAGTTAAAATCATCATAAGTCGTGATGTTACATTTAATGAAACTGAGATGCCGTGTCTAAAGTTAGAGAATGACATTGTGAGAGAAAAAAAGCAAGAAAACACTAGTGGCGAATCCAAACAGGATTTAGAGACTGTAAGTGTTGAAATCCCCACTACACAAATTGAGGTGGAGCGTCAAAATCTAGAGGTAGAAAACAATCAGGATGAAAATGTTGGGAGTGATGAGGTTGTAGAGGAACATCAAGTAGAACAAAACCCTCTATCTGATTATCAGTTAGCAAGAGACAGAGTTAGGAGAACACATAGGGTGCCTCAAAGGTTAGAGTCTGATTTTGAGTTAGCTTATGCTAGTTATCAAGAATTAGTTGATAGGGAGCCAAATACTTTTGAAGAAGTTTTAGAGAGTAAACAAGCTGAGAATTGGGTGAAAGCAATGAATGAAGAGATGAGTTCCCTCGATAAAAATCAAACATGGGAGTTAGTCCCAAGACCTAAAAACAAGTCTATTGTTGGGTGCAAATGGGTTTTTAGAGTTAAGGAGGGAAATACTTTGGGAGAGCCTTTAAGGTTTAAGGCTAGACTCGTGGCTAAAGGTTACACACAAAAGGAAGGGGTAGACTATAATGAAATCTTTTCTCCTGTTGTTAAGTATACCACTATTAGGACTATGCTTGCATTAGTTGCGCATTTTAATTGGGAACTTGAACAACTTGATGTTAAAACTGCTTTTTTGCATGGTGAACTTGATGAAGAGATTTTTATGGATCAACCAAAAGGTTTTGAAAATAAACTAAAACCTAATAATGTGTGTTTTCTTAAACGCTCTCTTTATGGTTTAAAACAATCTCCTAGACAATGGTACAAACGTTTTGATTCTTTTGTGCAAACCATTGGTTTTAAAAGGAGTGAATTTGATCATTGCTTGTATTATCAACAGGGGAGTGCTAATAATAACTGTGTGTTCTTATTATTATATGTTGATGATATGTTGCTTGTTGGCCCTAACTTGAATTTCTTGAATGAAATAAAAACCACGTTGGGTAATGAATTTGACATGAAAGACCTAGGTAATGCTAAAAGAATTTTAGGCATGGAAATTGAAAGAGATAGGTCAAATTCTATTCTATTTCTGCATCAGACTCCGTATATTATGAAAATTTTGAGAAAATTTGGCATGCTTGATTGTAAACCTGTTACTTTGCCTTTAGCCAATCATTTTGTCTTATCAAAGGAACAATCACCTGCTAATGAAGAAGAAGAAGAATATATGAAGAAAATTCCATATTCTAATGCCATTGGATCTGTGATGTATTTAATGGTGTGTACTAGACCTGACTTAGCTTTTGCTGTTAGTACACTTAGCAGGTACATGTCTAATCCTGGTCCCAATCATTGGGAAGCTTTAAAATGGTTGTTTAGATATTTGAAAGAAACTTGTAATGTTGGACTGGTATATAAGTTTAGTACTGAGGGGTTAAAATTGAAAGGATTTACTGATGCTAATTATGCTGGTGATAGAGATAATAGGAAATCAACTTCTTCCTATGTGTTTACTTTGTGTAATTCATGTGTTAGTTGGAAATCACAGCTACAACACGTTGTTGCATTATCCACTACTGAATCTGAATATATTGCTGCTACTGAAGCCTTTAAAGAGTCTTTGTGGTTTAAAGGTCTATTAAATGAACTATGTGTTCTTGATGGAAATGTGACAGTATATTCTGATAGTCAATCTGCTATTCATCTGTGTAAAAATCCTGTCTTTCATGAACGTACTAAACATATTGATGTCAGATTACATTTTATTAGAGATATGGTTTCTCAAGAACTGGTAAAACTTGAGAAAGTTCTTTCAGAATACAACCCTGCAGATATGGGCACTAAAGTGCTTCCTTTGGTAAAATTTAGAAGCTGTCTTAGTCTTCTAAATATTGGTACAGGTATGTAAACTTCTTTTGTGCTCTTATTTTCTCTTGTTAAGTTTTTCCTTGTTAAGCTTACAGGTTAGTTTGGTAACAAGGTGGAGGTTTGTTAGGTAAATGTGTTACCAAATTAACCCCCTTTTGGAGATGATGAAAAATCGAGGCCCGTTTTAACTTCAGGCTTTTATAAGCCAAAATTGAAGATCAGTTGAATCCACACCACAATTGATTGTAGCCCACTAGGTCGAGTATCTTGAGGGAGTCAACCCAATTGGGATTGGTGCTCGATACTCGACTTTGGAGATAATGTCGGAAAAAGGAGATAAGACCGATCAAAAACTTATCTTTATCTCTCTATCCTCGGTTGGTTATTATTATCAAGAATTATCTCTTTATGCTCCATTCCGCTCTCCCCGATCTTCTCCATTCTGTTTCGGCTCTTCACCTATAAAAGGGCAGAACCCAGCCCTGCTTCTGGTGTGTGCTTTCTGTGTGAAATCCCATATGCTTCCTTTGTGCCTTTCTGCGTGAATATTCAGTGTTCTTCGTGATCTGTGGGCTGCCTATCTTCGTGATCGGTTTCGGTTTGTAATTACCAGTACTTCCTTCGTGGTTGTACAAATCTCCAAGCTGTGGTGTTGCACTTGTGGTGTTGGAATGATTTTCTGAGCCAAAAATCAAAAGGGGGAAAAATCCAAAACCTAGTTTCTTTCTCATTTGTTTTAGTTTGATTATTTCTTGTCTTTAACGAATTAATCATTGCATTTGTTGCTTTGCAGGTTCCTTTGAAGACTACAAATTTGCTTTTATATTTTAAAATTCAAGTAATGTACTAGGAACCAAACCAAACCAGAACAGAGCGGTTTTGTTCCGGTTTTGTTCCATATCTTTATAAAAATCGATTGGTTCCATTGGTAAAAAAATCATCGGTTCATGGTTCGATTTGGTTTCAATGAAACCAGAATCAAACCGAACCATGTTCACCCCTAGAAAAAGGTTCGTGATTTATCTAAATTATGCCAAAGTTTGGTAGACATGATATTAAGCATCACATTTACTAGATTTATAGCTGTCCAATTGAATCAAACAATAAGTCAGCTGAAAATATTTAAAAAAAAATATGTTTCACCCATAAGCTGATTTGTTCAAGTTAAATGGACCCTATGAACTTTGCCCTTCTATATTTGTCCTATGGAATTACTTCTTTATCCTACAAACTCAAATTCTTCACCTTAGTTGCTCCTGTCATCTTTCTTGGTGAGTATAAATATAAAGAATATTTTCAGTTAATTGCTTTAAAAATAAAGATGAATTGATTAATGTTGGAGTAAGTTTAATATAGGGCTTTTGGCAAGCTCCAAGGGAGGCAGAATTTCGAGAATTAGCGGCTAAATTAGGAGAGTGGAAAAGAAAATGCAGATATTGAAGAATGATGGGGAAATTTCCGACGAAGGATATTGTACTTTGTTTTCAGATGGTTACTCTTTTGAGCCTACCAAGATGCATTTTGCCACTAAAGTATGGTATGGGAAGCATGTTGTTCTGTACTCTCTTCTTTCATTGATGATGATTCACATGGTAGTAAAGATGAATTGATTAATGATCCCCTCTTTTATTGCTAAGAGCCTCTTGTGATTGGCGGATGGAAATAAAGACTAGACTGACCAGCAAATATTATGATGTTTATGAGCCCTTTCTTAGATAATTAAAAGGAAAAGAAATATAAATTGCTTGATAGTACTACAAGTTTTTTTTTTTAAGTATGCTCCCAGTAATCATTTACACTTGTATTTTTATATCATACCAAAGAGTCAAAGCGGAGCAATATGCCTGGATATCCTGATAGACCAATGGAACCCAGCTCTTACTTTAAGCTCTTGTTTGACAACCATACTTTCTCATAAAAAATACTACTTTTTTCTACAGTAATCAATCACAATCATAAAAAAAAGTCGAGCCCACAATTTTTTACTTTGCAAACCACTTTTTAATTACAAATTTTCCAAAACTACTATTCAAAACTTTTTTTTTTCAAAAAGTAGGACAATCAAACAACGGCTAAATATGGAACTCATTTTTGTACAAGCATTACTCTCTGGTCCATATCCTGATGACCCCCAAGATGTTGTAGCAAAACAGGTCATGCTCACAGAAATGCTTTTCAAATTTCTCAGCTTGCTCATCATTTTATGTGCGTTTTCTTTACTCTCACATGCCAGTTGCTGATTGTTCTTTTTATTGGCACATTCTAGTAACTTGGAGACTACCCAACAATTAGAAACTGTCTTGATGTTATCTTCTTGATTGAAAAATAATTTGGAACTATTTTACATATATCCTATATTTTGAAATTGTCTTGACTTTATCTTCTTAATTCAAAGAAAATGCAGATATTAAAGAAGAATAGAGAAATTTTCGACCAAGGATATTGTGCTTTCTTTTCAGATGGTGAAAGAAGAAGAATGACACGAAGAGAGCGGCTGAAATCGTGTTGAATTCTTGGCATCCAAAATCAGGGGTCAAGAACGGCACATTCAACTAGAAAGTCCTAGGAGTGAAGGAGCATGCCAGTGTTTTGTTTACAAGTGTGCAGTGTGCTGTCGTGGTTTGTCGGGGGATGACTAAGAGTTTGCTTCCTTATGATTTCGCTCTTAAGGTCAATTTATTAGATTTGATTGATTATTACGTGAATCACCATCTCTCAATGGTTGGCATAAAGTACTATTTTAGATTTTGTAATTTTTTTTTTTAAAAGATATGATATGACTCTTTTGTTGTTAGAATTAATATGTCTGTACATCACAAGGGTGTGGAACTAGTAATTACAAACACCTAAATCTGAAATGTTTGTAATAAGGTGAATTATAATTTATTACAAAAATATCAAAATAATTATCAAAATCAGGTTTTGTTAAGAGATGATGCCCAGAAATATTTCACAAAGTGAACAAGAAACAATAACGCAAGTAAAAACTCAAAAACTTTTATAAAAACTTCAAACCACAAAGTATTCAGCAACAAATATACAGATCACGTCTCTTATACAAAAGAAATCAGAAAATCTAAAACAAACTCGCAAAACCACAAAGTATTATATACAGAATAACAATCTGTATACAAACCACGAAGATATACTGATATTACACGAAGAATCAGTAAAGAAACCACAAAGATATGGGAGAAAATCAGATACAATATTAGGGTTTTCTGTGAAAATGAGAGAGACGAAGTTGAGAGATCAGAATGGATGCTTCTGGAGAATTGTATCGTTTTGAGAGTATTCAGCACGCCTTATCAACAGGATGAAGGGCTCAGATCAAAGGCAATGATCCAACGGCGTGAAATGAGGCGGTGAAGATAATGGGCTAATGATCCGGTTCACGAGCATTTGGGCTCTGGCTTCAAAATATTGGGCTTCTTCCATTTTCGGTCCAGAAGTAATACAAATACTTGGGCTGGTCTGGTTCCGGTCCAATACTCAGCATATGAGTCAAGTTTGGGCTGGAACTATCTGGGCTAAATAACGGGCTGACAAAATTGGATCTACATACTCCACCTCAATTTTGGATCAGCTCACCTGAAAATATCAGAATTCAAAGCAGTATCAAAATTCTAACAAGTTAAGAGAAATTAAGGCATCTTTAAATTTATTTATAGGTATTATTTTAGTTCCTGCATTTGCAGGATTCAACTGAGTTGGGATTTTAACAAGTTTAATAACACATTTTTCAGTTATATCCATAATGAAGTGAAATTTAACATCAATGTGTTTGGATCTATTATGAAAAACAGGATTCTTACACAGGTGTAAAGCACTTAAACTATATGTACTAAGTTCAATAGCAGAATCATCAATACAGGAGATTTCAGACAACAAACCTTTTAACCAGATACATTCTTTTACAGCATCAGTGGCAACAATATACTCTGCCTCAGTTGAGGACAGTGCCACAAGTTTCTGTAATTGTGATTTCTAACTGATGCATGTACCATTTAAAGTAAAGAAATATGCAGAAGTAGACTTTCTATTGTCAATATTACCTGCAAAATCTGAGTCTACAAAGCCATTTAACTTGAAATCATTTTTGGTTCTAAAAAATGCTAAACTCAGATTTGCAGTGCCTTTCAGGTATTTTAAAAGTGATTTTTACAGCTTCCCAGTGTAATTCACCAGGGTTACTCATAAACCTACTAAGAACACTCACAGCAAAGGCAATATCAGGTCTAGTACACACCATAAGGTACATAACAGATCCTATAGCATTAGAATATGGTACATTTTTCATCCTAAGTTCTTCTTCTGCAGTTTTAGGACAATGATCAGAAGATAATTTGAAATGAGCAGGCAAAGGTAGAGACACAGGTTCAGAATCAATCAAATTAAATCTGGTCAAAACTTTTTCAATATAATGCTTTTGATTTAAAAATAGATTCCCAGATTGTTTATCTCTAAATATGTCCATACCTAAAATCCTTTTAGCATGCCCTAAATCTTTCATTTCAAATTCAGAATGCAGTTTGTTTTTCAACAGGTTAATCTCATGTATATTAGGTCCAGCAATTAACATATCATCAACATATAACAACAAATACATGAAATCAGAATTATCAATCTTGAAGTAAAAACAAGAATCATATTGGCTCTTTTTAAAATTTAGGCTTTGGATATAAGAATCAAACCTCTTATACCACTGCCTAGGTGCTTGTTTCAAGCCATATAGGGATTTTTTCAATAGACAAACTAAATCAGATTTTCCCCCTTTTTCAAAACCTTTAGGCTGATTCATATATATAGTTTCATCTAAAGAGCCATACAGAAAAGCAGTTTTAACATCCATTTGTTCAAGTTCTAAATGAGCAAACAGTATTCTGATTGAAGTATATTTAACCACAAGAGAAAAAATTTCATTGTAATCAATTCCTTCCTTTTGAGAGAAACCTTTAGTCACAAGCCTAGCCTTGTACCTAGGTTTAACATCTTTAGAATCACTTTCCTTTATTTTAAAAATCCATTTGCAGTCAATGAGCCTTTTATTATAGGGTCTATTAACCAAAATCCAAGTGCCATTTTTCAGAAGAGAATCCATCTCTTCCTGCATGACAGTATACCATAAATTTGATTCTTTTGAAGAAACAGCTTCTTCAAATGATTCAGGTTCAAAAACAAGAGGATCAGAATAAGTATAAGCAGACACAAAATCAGGATCCTGAAACTTAGGAGGAGGTCTTATCTCCCTTCTAGGTCTATCCCTAGCTAGTTGATAATTATCAAGGTCTGATTCAGCTTCAGGAATGTTACCAGGCAATGGTGAAGTCTCAGTCAGTTCAGGTTCAGGATTGTCATTTTGAAAATGTGGGGGTTGCTCCACCTGAAACTGAGTATGGGGCAGGCCATTTTCATCACCTAAATGGTCTGCACTCAGCTCAGTGGTAAGGAAATCTTTATCATTTACAGGATCATCTAATTTTTCATCTTTACAAGGAAAAACAGTTTCATTAAGAATGACAGACCTACTTAAAATAACCCTGTAACCTCCCTGCTCCCTAACCCAAAGTCTATAGCCCTTGACCCCTTCTCCATATCCTAGAAACACACATTTCAGAGATCTGGAGTCAAGTTTAGTTTCAGTTTGGTGTGAGTAGGAAGCACAACCAAAAATCTTCAATTTTGAAAAATCAGGAAGAAAATTATTCCAAATTTGATCAGGTATTTTGAAATTAATTGCACTGCAGGGAGAAAGATTGATCAAATAAGAAGCAGTTTTAACGGTTTCTCCCCAGAAAATTTTTGGCATGTTAGAATCAAGTAGAAGACACCTAGTTCTTTCTAAAAGAGTTCCATTCATCCTTTCAGCAACCCCATTTTGTTGTGGACTGTATGCAACAGTCCTATGTCTAAGGATTCCTAAGTTGCTACAGAAAGAATCAAAGTCTTGATTATAAAATTCTAATCCATTGTCTGTCCTAATTATTTTTACCTTCTTATCCTTCAAATTTTGGACTAAGGTAATCCAGTTTTTAAAAACAGACACTGTAGCATCCTTAGTTTTCAACAAATGAACCCAAGTTTTCCTAGAAAAGTCATCTACAATAAGAAGAAAGTACCTATAACCTGAGACAAAATTAACAGGAGCTGGACCCCGTAAGTCAGCATGCAAATATTCAAGAACATCAATAGATTTATGAATACCTTTACCAAAAGAAGTTCTTTTCTGTTTTCCTAACACACATTTCTCACAGAAATCAAGTCTATGCAGCACATCATTACCAAAAACACCTTTGTTTTCAAGTAACTTAAGACCTTTTTCACCTAAGTGTCCCAATCTTTTATGCCATAAAACAGTTTTATCCATATCAGACACAGCATTAAAAGACTTTGCATAAACAGGTAAGGTATTTAACACATAAATCCCATTACTTTTAGGAGTAGAGAAAATCATAAAGTTACTTTTGAAAATACTCAAGTAACCATTAAACATTCTAATCTCATAAGATTCAGAATTTAGTACGCCAAGTGAGATAAGATTTCTTTTTAAATCAGGAACATATCTTGTTTGGTTTAAAACAAGAGTTTTGTAATTTTCAAGTTTTAACAAAACCTTCCCAGTTCCTTTCACAGCACATGTAACATTGTTACCAAGTTTCACAGAGCCAAAATGATTAGAACAGAAGTCAGAAAATAAATTTCTTTCAGGACACGTATGAAAAGTGCAACCAGAATCAAGTATTCATTCATGTTTGTTTTCAGATTCAGTGGTAACATAAACCACTCCATTATTGTCTTGGACTGCAGCCTCTGTTTGATTGCTGGTTCCTATTTCATTTTTCCTTTTAAAACAATTTTTGATATGATGTCCAGGTTGACCACAATAATAACAAACTCTGGGTCTATTTATGTTATCAAGTCCCCCAGAATTATCTTGCCCCCTGACATTATTCTGACTTCTATGGTTGTCTTGATTTCTAGAGTTATCATAACCTCTAAAATTGGTCTGACTTCTAGAATTATTCAATCCTCTATAGGTGTTGTCATTAGACCTATTGAAATTGGCTCTATTTTGGAAATTCCCTCTTGCAGGCTTATTATTCACATTATTCCAGGTCTTATTATTGCTAGAGGTATTCCAATTTTTATTGAAATTACTCACGGGCTTATTATTCCTAAAGGGAGTCTTCTTCTTAGATGATCCTATCACATTGTAAGCCTCTTTAGGATTGTTCTTAAACTCAAGTTCTTTATTTTTGAGTGAAGTGTGAACAATTTCAGTAGTCAATTTTTGTCCTCCATATTCAAGAGCATTTCTAAGGTCTTTGAACTTATCACCCATAGCATCAAGCAAACAGACAACCTTTTGTTCATCAGTTAATTTTTCATCACAATTTAACAGACTTTGAGTAATTTTGGTAAACCTACTCATGTTCTCTTCTACATCCTTTGATGGATCAAATTTAAAAGAGAAATATTGTTTTCACATAAAGCACTTATCAGGCAAAGACACAGTATCAAAAACTTCTTCCAGTTTATCTCATAATTCCATAGTGGTTTTAGTCTTGCCTACTTGTCTAATGACATTATCAGATAAGTGTAAGAACAGAGTACTCCATGCAATTTCATCCATTTCAAGCTGTCAATCCCGAGGGGTATCAAGAGGCCAGGACCTATCTATAGCCTTAACACATTTCATTTGAAGTAATAAAGCCTTCATTTTCTGGCTCCAGAGATTAAAGTCTCCTTTGTCATTCCATACTTCAACATCTACTTTTACAGTAGCCATTAAAGTAATGACTAAATGATTTTAGAAGTTTATTTAAATTGAAGGCTTTGTTATTCCAAAAGAATGATTAGACAGATTGAAGTACAAAGTACAAACACAGAAACCCAAGATTTATCAGTACGTATTCCACAAAGATCAAGATATAAGAGTATAGTTTCAAACAATTTATGAAACAGCAAGGCAATCAAGATGATTACAATTCAGATACTGATCAGGCTAATCAAATAACTACACAATGCAAATGTATAGAAACAGGTTCTCCCAGTATATCCCTCAACCTATTTATAGGTCAGCCCAACCTCCCTCAGATTCCCGGATTCTCAAGGAATCCTGGACAAAGGTAAGAATTAGGGTCCAATAATAGGCTTCAACGGAGGAATTTTGGAAAGAACCAAGAATTTTTAAAATAATCAGTATGAATTGCAGTACATTGGAAGGAGATCACCTGATGCAAAAAATTATATGAGCTCAGCAGCACAGAGATTATTTTTCCACAAAGATTCAGAATCCACAGGTTCAATACCACCAGGTTCTAGAAATATTTCGAAGATCAGCCAACAAAGAAATGTAGGATCTATTGTGTATGATTCAGTATATTTATTAAGTAAATATACTGAAAACCCCACAAAACAAAATAAAGATCCCCAAAGAATTATATATGACTCAGAATAAAATCCAAAATCGTGAGAAAGCCTAATTTCAAAATAGGTTTTAAACAATAAAATACCACAAAGCAAATTTCTGAACCACGAAGAGGGTTTGAAAAATTTTCAAACAATTTCAGAAAACTGAAAAAATTCCAGAATCATAAACTAGTTTACAAACAGGTTTTCAAGACACTTTAAGAACAAATATTTTCTCAAAGATCACCACCAAGAACTGAAGAAACCCTAAATCGTTGTAAACATTAACCACAAAGAAATTTTCAAGAAAAACACAGATCCGTACAGAAAAATCCTGGATCTAACAAATCTGAGTAAAAAATCAGCGTTTATAACATGAACCCTAAGGCTCTGATACCACTGTTAAGAGATGATACCCAGAAATATTTCACAAAGTGAACAAGAAACAATAACGCAAGTAAAAACTCAGAAACTTTTATAAAAACTTCAAACCACAAAGTATTCAGCAACAAATATACAGATCACGTCTCTTATACAAAAGAAATCAAAAAACCTAAAACAAACTCGCAAAACCACAAAGTATTATATACAGAATAACAATCTGTATACAAACCACGAAGATATACTGATATTACACGAAGAATCAGTAAAGAAACCACAAAGATATGCGAGAAAATCAGATACAATATTAGGGTTTTCTGTGAAAATGAGAGAGACGAAGTTGAGAGATCAGAATGGATGCTTCTGGAGAATTGTATCGTTTTGAGAGTATTCAGCACGCCTTATCAACAGGATGAAGGGCTCAGATCAAAGGCAATGATCCAACGGCGTGAAATGAGGCGGTGAAGATAATGGGCTAATGATCCGGGTCACGAGCATTTGGGCTCTGGCTTCAAAATATTGGGCTTCTTCCATTTTCGGTCCAGAAGTAATACAAATACTTGGGCTGGTCTGGTTCCGATCCAATACTCAGCATATGAGTCAAGTTTGGGCTGGAACTATCTGGGCTAAATAATGGGCTGACAAAATTGGATTTACAGGTTTTGTAATTAATTAACTTATTTCAATTTTTTAATTAATTACACCTGTAGCTTATTTTTCAATTTTACAATCAATTAATATTATAACTAATGAATTTATAAAATATGACAGGTTTTTTGCTAAATTAAATTAATTGAATTAGTTACATTCACCTTAATTACAATCGTAATTTTATTTCAATTTTGTAATTAATTACAATTGTAACTAAAAAATTTGTAAAATACTAGTGTAATTCGTAATTTGTTATTAATTTCATTGGTGTAATTTGTATTTAATTACAATTAGTTGCCGTCATCAGATCTCCATCTAAATTTTTTATGGCACACTACTTTTTCTTTTCGATGTCGCGAAAACAAATATGGATTCCTTTGTCAAGATGAGATTTCTTTTGGTGTGATTCCATTTGTCTTGGTATTTTAGTTCGAAAATTCCAGGCCACACAATCATTTGGATTTTCGTTGAGAGGATCAGTTTCCCTGTTGGCTTAGAGAAACCACGACTTCCACTGTACAAGCACATGTTCTTCCAATCCATTGCATGTGCAATGCTCACCATGTTCCCCACTAATAGACATGAGCCGGTGGCGCTTCCAAGCTGTAGAAATTGCTTGTTGCTTCTAACCGCTACAACGTCACTCAATACACTGCAAATACCATCAATCAACTTTTATCAAAATCTATTAAAAATCTTATTTTAATTTCCATTGAATATGGAGTAACATTAATCTATTTTACAATAAAAGTGTTTGTCATTAAGTTGAGTATGTTGGAGTTATGTTGTGTGGTGTGGTGTTGAAGATAGTAAAAAAGAAGGGCCATTCTTAAAAATAGAGTAAAGAAAGTTTAGTAATTTCTTACAGGAGGAAAGGACAAAATAACGTGTGCAAGTAACAAAGAATGCACATTTTTGGAAAAGTTGAACCGCAACCCTAACAGTCCCCACTGTCCTATTCCTAGAACCTTATGGATGAGGTAAATCGTGAAATATGCCTAAGTTAACTAGAGTCTAAAGTATTTCCAACTGATTTCCACAACAAGGATGCCAAATCCACATAATGCACATTTTTGGGGCAGCCGCAGGCAGTGTTCTAAAACGCGCGCACTGTGCGCGCATACGCGCGACGCGCGCCTCTCGCGCGTCGCTTTGGCGAAAAGCGAGAAAAACGCGTTTTGAAAAATTTTGTTCTAAAAAGCGCGCGCGCATAAGCGCGCTTAAGCGCGCACAACGCGTGCTGAAGCGAGCTTAAGCGCGCATTGTGCGCGCTTAAGCGTGCCCGATGCGCGCAGCTGGCTTTTTTTTTTTTTTCCTTTTTTTTTTTTACTTGTTCAAGTATGTGTAAAATTTAAATTAAATATTTAGGAATTGAAAAACGCTTTTTAACGCTTTTTAACGCTTACTCCCGCTTAAGCTTCAAAAGCTTGACTCTTGGGCTCCACGCTTCGTCACGCTTCACGCTTTTTAGAACACTGGCCGCAGGTGATGGTTATCTCAGCTGATAGCTGCTATTGGGACGGTGGGTGGCCACTTTGGGTAGTTGGGAAAAAGCTCGATCCAAACTGTCTTGGGCTTGACGATGTCCCAATCCTAAAGGGACAAAAAAATATTCGTCCTGCAGGTTGGCTGGGGTTACCCATGTCAGTCGAGACGGCCCACCTCGAAATGATTATTTGTATATATATATATATATATATATATATATATATATATAAAGAAACCATAAAAAATGAAAAACTAAATGGGATGGTAGGATTGCCTTGCCTGAACTTGACCCGACCCGACAAAAAATTCGCGAGGCGTGTTTGAGTTTGAAGAAATTTCGCTGGGCAGAGGTACCCACCATGTAGACATCCCTATTTGTGGGTTGGAGGGTGGGTGGGGTGAGAGTTCACTCCTCTCTATTTGGCAATCCGTTTATAAATATTGTTTATAAACAACGATGTGACAAAATTTTTTATTCATTTTTTTTTTCTAAAAGTAAAAGATTGGGGGCGGGAATTTTTGACCAATTAAAATTGTTGAGTTTTTTAAAAATTACTAAATGACATGTTGCAACGTAACCATTTGTAAACAAAAAGTTTCCAAAATGATAAGAATAAAACTGTTTTTTTTTTCTTTCTATTCTTCTTCTTCTTCTTCTTCTGCCCTTTTTGTCTGTTTATTTAAAATTTGAGTTAAGATTGTTTTTTCATGTCATCTTCAAAGCAAGCGCCTAGGCATTAATGAATAGATGGAAGACAAAAAGGACCTTTTACACAATACTTGATTTGATACAAGGGTTCAAAAGTCAAAAAGTGAATAATGTGGAAGATTTTTGTATTAAGTACAAATCATATGGACATTTTATGTCAAAATTGTTGTAAAATGTGGCTCATATCGTGTGGAACATATGAATGCTAGAAAGTAGAAAGTGGGCCGATTTCGGAGCACAGTGAGAGAAGCATCAGCGTATCAAACGAAGAAGATATAGGCAAATTGTCGAATCACGTTAAATCCGTCTGTTTACTTTTACAATGTTTTCATATAGTTCATCTAAATTGTCGCGCTAAAATACAACAAATGGTATCAGAGCTTCGTTAGCGATGACTAAGATTTCTTCTACAAGGTTCTATGTATGGTTAAGTTCAACAGGACTGAAAACTTCGAATTGTGGCAGAGAAGGTAAAAGATCTTTTGGTGCAGTAGGGCATGGTGAAGGCATTATGGAAAGTATTCGAAAAGTGTGGACACCGTAGATTGGAAGGAACTTGAAATGAGGGCTTTGGCAACTGTCAGACTTTGTTTTGCTGATGATGTGATGTATCATGTCTTGGATGAGGAATCGCCGGTATAAATCTGGTTGAAACTGGAGAGTTGATACTTGTCTAAGTCATTGATGAAAAAGTTGTATCTTAAGCAAAAACTATATGGTCTTAAGATGGCGGAGGCTCGGATTTGAACCAAGTTATCAACTTATTCAACCAAATTGTTACTTTTGAAGCGAATTGATGTGAAGTTCGAAGATGAAGATCTGGAGTTGAAAATTTTGTGACAGCTCTAATGTAGGGAAAATAATAATTGAATTTGGAGGATATCACGGGTGCCTTGTTAGGTTTTCATCAGAAGAAGAAAGCAGGTGATGAGAGTTCTCATGGTGAAAGGCTTATGGTCAAGAATAGTTATGAATGTGAGAAATAGTTCTTGAAATGTATTGAGTGACAATTACTTTGGGTCGAAATCCAAAAGAATGAAGGACATTGAATGTTAGGTAGTGTGCGAACATGGTGATACGAATGTGGAGGTAGAAGATGTGGTTGAGTTTGAAAGAAAAAAAATTGAATTGGTGGATGAGCTAGAAAATCTTGAGTTAGAGGAAGTAACCGAGCTTGAGAGAAAAGAGATAGAGCGGGGCGAGCAAGAAGTTGCAAAAGGAGAACGAGGTGAAGAGAAGGGCCTCGTGATTCAAAAGGTGGAATTGAATACAAGGATCCATACCTTGTACCTCATGAACCTAACATTTCCCTCCTCGTTCTATTTAATTCTTTCTTGTAGGTTAATGGTACGTGGAAATTTGGGCAACACCACCAATGTCCAAAAGTGTTTCAACTTCAATTCATTCACGTGACCCCCGTTGCAGAATATTTTTGGTTGATCATGTGCAATGGCAAGAGAAATTTTCCATTTGATCCAGGAGGTGAAGTGAAACAACAGGAACAAAACTATGAATTTGGACGAATCATCCTAAAGAAGGAGGGTATGATGTGTTCCGGACCCTCGACAATCGGAGTCATAGTAGGCTTGACGGAAAAAGTTAAATATTCAAGCCAAATAAAAGTGCAATCCAATCAACTATGTCGGAATTAGATGTATAATATGTGTTTTTCGAGTAGAAATGGGCCACTAAGCAAAACTCATGGGCTAAAGTCTTTGAGCCGACTGATTTTATGGCAAAATTCCATCATTTGGGGTTTCAAAACAGTAAGTCAATTATGCAGACGAAAATTAGGGTTTTTGCGTATTTTTAGGTTAAATTTTATTTTTAATTATTAGTTTGCCTATTTTAGAATTTTAGTCTAATTAGAATTCTATTTTGAGTCAATTAGCGGCTAGGTTATTTTACTTATTTATATTCCTTTCCATTCATTGTAATTCAGACTTCGATTTTGATATAAACAGTTTTTATTGAGGATTCAATAAAAGTTATAGGTGGATTCCTATGTTTTTCGAACTTATCAAGAATATTTCTTGTGGCGTTTAAATATCGAACTTATCAAATATTTGCTAGAATATTTGTGGCGTTCAAAACCAAAGACTTATCAAGGAGATTGAGCAAATCCTTGTGGCGTTTCGAAAGTTGTGGTTCTTTATTCCGCATCTTCGAGCCATCGCATCGTGAATATCGGGTCATGATTCATCCGTCCAACCACAACCTGAGTTCGGAACTTTTCGGTGTTTCTTCTGCGCTTCGAACCTTATCACATCGTCATTCATTGCGTCGTGATTGTTGAGTCTAGGTTATATCGTCAATTTTATCTTTCTAGTATTTTAATTATTGTGTTCTTGTGTTTATTTGGCTGAATCTGGATATTTCCTATTATTGTATCGTTTATTCCACGTTTTCGTTGAGATTCCCGATTGGGATCTCGTCACCGAGGTACTCCTAAGCTGAGGTGAGTACCTTGAAAAGATGACAAGACATCTTGAGATGACTTGTCTGCAAAAGACAGCTTGATGTGATAACATCTTTAAAGAAATTTGATGGTTACTTTAACCCTATGACTTGTAGTAATGATTATAACAAAAAAATGGTTTACCTCATGAAGGGTTTGGATATTGCCATGTGTAAAGCATAACACATATCATAATCTAAGAGAATTACTTCTTCTATAAATAGAGCACACTTGCTTCCAAGGAAAATGTTAGAAACTCAATTTATAAAATCGTACTCCCTTTTCTCTCTTTTACACACTTATATTTCCCGCACCCAATTTATATTTACTTGAAATGAGTACTGATTTAGGCATCGTAGTGCAAACAGGAGCCACCTCGGCTCCCTTTGCAAGCTGATCGTTTGTCATAATGCGCAGGAGATCCACGTGTTCAAGAGGGAGGAGTTGAGACGTGTTGATTCAAGGTCCTACCTGATTTTGTGGTCAACAGCAGTCATTCAAGGATTTGGTACAACGACACCAATAGTGTTTTGCTTCCGTTGTTCACATCGTCATTTTCATGTGACCCCATTTAACCTTAAAACAAGCAACGAATAATTCAGGATAATAATAAGGTTGTAACCTGTAAATAGATTCGAGATCTATTTTATCTGTCCGAAACAAATTAACCACAAGATTAAAATATAGGAACAATTTATTTTGTCAAATAATTAATACCTTTGCATTAATTTAAAAATAATGACAAATCATTAGCCAATCAAGAATTAATAATTTAATATGAAAGTAATCATAAAAAATGATGAGAAAAGTTACTTATTATTAGAATAATGAGGCAATCATTACTAGTAATCATAAAATAGTTAATTAATCATTACCAAATGATTTTAAAAACCATGCAAGACCACCTATTAACCATTCAAAACTGCCAGAGACAAAATCAGTATAATTTTTTTTTTCAACGAGTATTCTAACTTACTGTTAAATTTATGGAAATAGTAACCAGAAACCAGATGTTAAATTTATACAAGCAAACCTAATAGTTTTTATTTTTTTTTATTTTTTTTATTTTTTTTATTTATTTATTTTTATAAAGAGCTACTGATTATCGAGAAAAAAGCAGAATCTCTAAAATTCAAGAACCGAAAAGAATTCGATTTAAGCTTGTTGAGAAAAACTAGAGAATTAAAGTAAATGAAACCAAATCGAAGTCCCGTGTTTACATGGTTTCCTTAAATCAAATTCTCCGTCTCACCAGGGTGCAAGAGGTTTTGATCGGTTTTGATTTTCAGGATAAAATCGGTTGTCGGTTCACGCTACACAACGTTAACCGCCTATCGAACTAGCTGTGATATACTCTCTCAAAGAATTTTTTTCAAAAGAAGGACAAAGAACAAAGTTGAGGCTGCTAAAATGAAAAGGAAAAAGGATGCTGAATTTGCTGTTTTGTTTTCACTTGTTTGTGTTTTTCCGAGAGAGGATGGGTACTTATATAGGACAACAATATGATGTCATTTAAATACAATTCAAAGTTGTCATTAACTTCAATTTAACCACAATTGAAACTGAATTTTCAATGCCAAAAAACTGAAATATTCATTCAATCTTAAAAGGGGTAATTTAAGTTTGTGAAACTGAAATTTTTCCAACAGAAACTACCGTGACTCTCTAGAGCATTTGTAGTACTACATGAATATCTAGTCAATGGGAAATATCCTCTTGCAAATTTGTAATAGAGGACTCAATTAAATAGGTTTTTGGGCCCTCTATGCCAACTAGGTTAGTCATCTATTAGCATCGGAGTACTACTAAGAACATCCACAACGAACAAGTTAAATATAGTTATCCACATAAGCATAAAGCTACATGTTAAATACCACATCCTCATGTTAAAGTTAACATGTACAAATTGCTATAATGGATATGTTAACTTTTAACTAATTCCAAGAATAAAATAAATATTTATTTTTAAAATAGAAAAATTTATATATTAATATATGATACTCATTTTAAATGTCTCATCAAACTATATAATATGAAATTAACAAAAAAATTATTTTATTTATCAATATTAAAAAAATTAAAGAAGAAAGAAGAAAAGGAAAAAATAATAAGATTATGGAGAAATTTTTCAACTTAATATTGTCATGTCATCCACTAAATTGCTAACCAAATTTAACATGTAAGTTAACATGTGTTAAAAAAGATTCTCTTAACATTTGTTTTAACATGCTCATCGTACACATTTTTTTAACATTTTCCAAACTTACTTCACTAAAATAAGCTTTAGTTCATCCATTGTCGATGCTCTAAAGTGTTGAAAATTGCCCCCAGGGCACATCTCCAAGTGGCAAAGGGGATGGGTGGTAAGTGCTCAGCGCAGCTGTGTGCTTGGTTCGATTCCCCGCAAGGTGGAATTGACCTTGTGGCAAGCGGGAGTTATTGAGATTTGCTCATGCTTACCATAAGCCCTTCCACCCTGGCTACTTGGAGGCATAACCTGGATTTACCTTCCCGAACCAATGACCTTGGGCGTGGTCGGTTCGGGCCCTCAGGGTGTGGGCTACACCTCTAAAGTGTTGAAATTTCTTTTCGCAGCTCATGTTTTGTAAAGTGACGCTTTGTTCTGCCCTGTACTTTTATACTCCAAGCACATATTGCTATAATGCTCAGTAGCACATTATCAAGTGACTTTTATAAAGCCTCTGTTTGGAGGATTTTTTTCATCATTTCTATCAAATTATGACAGAAAAGATTATGAACCAATGGGTCCCATTTACTGTGGCTTGACCATTGGCTGACAGAAAAAACAAATATTTTGTCGCATGTTTGATAATGTGAAAAGTTTTGATTTTTGTGATTTTATTTTTATTTTTTGATGGCTGCGTGGTTTTAAAAAGTTTGAAAAGTAAAAAAATGGAGGGTTTGACTAAGAATTGATGGTTGAGATTGAGTTTGAAAAGTTGAGGAAAATTTTTTACCATTAGCAAACAGGCTCTAATTGGCTGACACTTACTATTTTGTCCAATACAATTAATTCAGAAGAGACAATAGTGCAATAATGGAAGGGCATGAATGTCTTTTGCCTGATATTAAAATTACAACGTTAAAAATTTGTTGGAATATTTTGTATATAGTGACGCCAAAGAAATAGAATATATATATGAAATATGTGCTGAAAAATGGACGGATTAACGATAAGAATAAAAGAAAAGAGAAGAAATGGACAAAGTCGAGGCAGTGTTGAACACTTTGTCCTTAAGTCGAATTTGTCCTGTAATGGTGCCTACGGATTATGGCAATCGACTCCCAAGATACAACGACTCCTACTTGTGTTTGTAGTACTTCAAAACACAATCACAACGAACCAGAATTTGACTTTTGTACTCCAAATGATGAAATGAACAAGAATATCAAAATTATGCAACAAATGCAAGAATATTGAATAAAGAGGAGAGGAGAGAATGAATGTGTTATTGCATATCATTGGTGTGTGGAATAGGACAACCCAATGTTCCTATTTATAGAGTACGAAGGGTTGTGGGCGAAGTGGTGGGAGCAAACCATGCAACCCTTCCAAATGACACACATTTTCTGGACAACCATGCGACCGCACGGCTTTACGCCAGGGGTGGACCCACATAGGGCTTGCAGGGGCACGTGCCCCAATAAAATTTTGACTTTTTTTTTTAATTAAAAAAAAAATCAGTTGATTCTTGAACATAGTCATTACCTGATTCCCTAAAATTATATTGGATTATTTGAGATTTTATGACTTATATGTGTTTACAATTATTTATTTGTTTGTTTGTATCAATTTGGAAAAATATTTTAAGCGTAAATCCACGTTTTCTTCTGATAAGCAAAGTAATGAAAATGAAGTTAGAAATGAAAGTGTTGAGGAATTTGGTGAAGAAACTAATGTTAAAATTGAAGATATGTCTCAACGTCGGGATAATGTTGAGGATGTTAGGAGTGACACTCTTGAATTTGATGTAGCAAATATTGAGAAGGATGTGTACTTAATATTGACAATGATATAATTATGGAACGTTATCAAAGTATGAAAACGCATAGAGAACAATTGTAATAAAATTTCAAGTACTTTTTCATTTTATAATTTTCTTCCTAAAAAAAAAATTTCGGGGATGCTGCCCCCGAACTCCCGTCCAGACAGTTAGCAAAACATAAATCGTGCCACAGTACCACAAAAAGTCTGCGTCCACCACTGCTTTAAGCCAAACCGAGATTTAATCATTCAACGTGTGATTGCATGGACAAAAATTATGAACCGTTTTTTCGTCATTTTCTATAATTTCTTATTCATTCGATATTGGTTTAGATATGTCAAATATACCCTTTAATGCATGCAGAGAAATCTAAATTCTCTTCGGGGGTCGATCCCCGTTTGTGTGCCCGACGCGGCGAAATGGCAAACTAATTTGCTTAAACGGATTGAGTCGGATTTGAGTATTTGACCAAAGTCAACACGATATCACTTTAGTCGATTTTTAATACTTAGCCTCCGTTTGGTAACTAATTTTTTTTTTTGTTTATAAACATGTTTATAAAAAACACAATTTCCCAAATCATTTTTTAACCACATACATTTTCTCTCTCCAATTTTCAATCATTACTTTTTACCTCAAAATCATAAATAAACAAGTTTATAAATCAAACATTGTTACCAAACGGAGGCTTAATCAATTTCTCGTATTATTAAACCAATATCCAATAATATTTTTATTAGATTTTGCTTAAAATCGGTCCCATATAAGAGCTAAATTTACTAAATATTTGATTTTAATTAATCTATTAAGTAACAATTCGTCAAGTGAACTTTTTCAAGTTAAGGACCGACTATTGACAACGTAAAAGAATATTATTATTTTTTTGAGAATCTGAACTTCGAATGATGAAGACGAACCTTATAAAGATATTGTCATCACAAAGCAAACAAGGGGATGTAGCTCATATGGTAGAGCGCTCGCTTCGCATGCGAGAGGCACGGGGTTCGATTCCCCGCATCTCCACTCTTTTTTCCCTTGCGTTTTTTTATTTGTTTTTCTAAAATTCATACTTAACTTGAATTCGAAGAGAGAAAATACATATTTTGATGAAAAAAAACCTACATTTTCCACTTCACGCTGTACATAAAGCACACAGATACACGCCTCGAAGCTCCACGTTTTTATTGAAAAGACAAAAAGAAAAAGAAAACCATATTTTTTTTTTCCATTGTTCAAGGACAGAAGCTTTCAACAAGCATTGAAACCGAACCCTCGGAGCACTGCAAAGCCAGCTTCAGTTTATGCAAGGCTAAATCCAAGCTGAATGTCTGCCTGAGAGTTGAGCTCCTTTCATGATCATCTGCATCAGCTACTGGGCGGCTAGTCTCCCTTGGTTTCACTGAGGAAACAGCTTCGGCTTCTCCCTTGTTACGCAGCTTGGCTAGCTCGCTATTCCACATGTCTATAATCCCAGACATTTTTTCTCTCTCTCGAAGTGATCTTCTCTTTATATATGTTAGAAGAGATAAATGAAGAATATTGCAGGAAAAATGGAAATATTTGGACAATTTTTTTAATGATTATATATGAAGTATATATTGCAGAGAAGAGTGAGTATATATATAAATATATAAATATAAAATTAATGTAGGGGGTGGGGTTGAAGGTGATGGATATGGTGGTTTTTTGGATTAGTCTATATTAATTCTGTGTGCCTATAGAGACAACAGATTCATAAGGAATAAGTTTCTTCATAAATCATATCTCCAAAACCGGAGCTTGCCACTGGTATACACTTTCCAGAATCCCATGTCCTAATCGCCCGTTTAGTTTTATTATTATTATTATTTATTTTGTAGATTTTTATAAAATTTGATTTGATGAAAATGTTTAATTAATAAAAGTAAAATTTGTGGTTGAAAATCAATTTTAAAAAAATTAATTTAATAAACGGATTTGTAACATGTACATATGATTTATGTACGTGGCGAGATATGATTTATCAGGATTTTTTCAACAAAATAAAAAATTCTCGACTTTTAGTGTCAAACTGTTGACAAGTGGGGCCCAAGATTAAGAAAAATTAATTATTATTATAATTATTAGAGCTGCATTCTAGTTTAGCTAGTTGGATTCGCTATATGTATCCTTATCTTAAAATATTTGGGTAAATTGCACTAGATGCCACTGATTTATTGAAATTCAACAAGTAAGCCCTTGTTTGATTTCCATAATTTTTGAAAAAGTGAGTTTTGAATAGTAGTTTTGAGAAATTGTGTTGTTAAAAAGTAGTTTGAAAAATAAAAAATTGTGGATTTAACTTTTTTAAATGATTGATATTTATTATTGTAGAAAAAAAGTAGTGTTTTTTTATGAAATTTTATGATTATCAAATAAGGGCTAAGTTCGCTCAATATAATTTTATTTTATTTATTTATTTATTCTTTTTGGCAATTTCCGTTATGTCTTCTAATATCGTATCATTTATAAATTAATTTATTTATATTTTTAAAATAAAATATATGAAATTAAAAGTGATTTTTGTTATTTATAGATTGACTTATAAATTATATTAATTACATTAAAAATCAGATAGTTTTATTGTCAAAATGTGATAAAAATCTGATTTTAAACTTCACTAACAATAAAGGAATAATATTACTTATGATGTCAGTTACAGACACATATGTTATGACCCTATGTGTGTGTGGAGGTCACAATTATGTTTATAGTTGACACAGGATCAAAATTGTATTAAAGATGTATAATGAGAGTTTTTATCAGAGAAGGCTTTCTTCGTATTCCTCCGTAAAATAGGTGGTTTGACGTTTCTCATCACCGGCAAAACCCTACTCCGCCATCCAGGCGGCAAGAAAAGGAAAAAGGAAGGGGAAAATCCCTAGAAGTCTCGGAACTATGTCGTACGACGACGTGGAGATTGAGGACATGGAATGGAACGATGAATTGCAAGCTTATACATACCCGTGTCCTTGCGGCGACCTTTTCCAGATAACCAAAGATGATTTGCGGATCGGCGAGGAAATTGCGCGGTGCCCTAGCTGTTCTTTGTATATCACAGTCATCTACAACATAGAGGACTTTCAGGAGTCTAAGAAAAAAACTGAGCCCGAGAAGCAGCAGCCTGTTGCCGTGTGTTGAAATGTTTCAGGTTTCAATTTTGTCATAATTTTATTTGTCGGTGTGTGAGGAATCTTATGTTAAAAAATAAGAGATTTTCATAGATATTCTTTAGATTGGAGGGTATACCAGGGCTGAATTTTGTATTAATTTTAGAGAGTATCGATTGAGGAGTATTTTGTCTGTCTAGGGTTTGTTTTTTTCCTTCACTAGTTTGAGATTTGATATTCAAATATTGAAATATTATTCACATTTAATACTTAATCTGCGTCATATCAACTATCATATTTACACTCCGTCAAAAAAAAAAAAAAAAAAAATTATCATATTTATACTGTTTTAATGTAACCTAACAGAATTAACTTGAGAATATGACTTGTGACTTTTTTCGTAAATATATGGGGGTTAGATTATACATGTGATTTTCTGCAACTGAGCAGAATGATGAATTCATTGTTAAGAGACAGTTTTGAACTTATTTCATGGAGTGTTTGTCAAGTATTTTGGATGTTCTGCAAGATATTTAAGGGAATTGTAAAAATCCAAACTTGTGGAGAAATTTCTTCACCTAAAGTACTGAGTACGTCTTCACCAACTTAAGTTTTAATAATAACTTGACTTGGAGGAGGGACTTGCTTTGGAGAAAATTTCTGGTCGTTTTTTATGTTCCATCTTTGTTTAATATTTGTAAATTTAAAGAAGACAAGTACTTAACTACCATACGCTCTGTATCATTAATTGTAGCTTCCGCACTTAATTCCTCATGGCATCAAGCCGAACTTGTCGTCCCCTGTTCTCATGTCACAACAAAAGCTCAGTTTTTGTCTCACGCTTTAGCATGATTTTTTTTCCCCTTTTCTTTTCCCAGATGACTGTTTCTTTGAATGTGCATAAATTGCTTTCTAATGAGTTGGAGAATAGTTATCTTTTTCTATATATATATATATATATATATATAAGTCGAATAACTTTTATTTGCGTTTCTATATATATATATATATCCATGTGTCAAGACGTGCTCTTATTGTATTGGTCAATTATCTTTTAACTCTTTTATGTTTGCATTTGCTTAGAGAGAATTCTCTTAAACAACATGCCAGAAACTAGTCAACGACTATTAGTGTTCTCAACTTTGTTTGTATATAGCATTACTCTATATTTGTAGCTTGTTAGCTGTTTTACTAAGTTTTCACTTGTTATATATACTTTGTATATAAAAGTGAGCTTCTATAAAATTTCAGAAACCTGAAGGCAGTATTATGTTAGTATTTATGTGAAACGTGATGGATTAGGAGGCTGAAGCCTGAAATATATTTACCTGTGGCAGTAACTTTGGAGCTTTGCATATGTAACTTTGCTGAAAGAGTTCATAAGAACACAAGACACTATGTAAAGTACTCAGATTAATGCCTAACTTTGTGAATCAATTAGGATGTCTTTTACTCTAATGCTTCTGCATAGAAGAGCTCTATTTCTGAAAGGATGCTAAATAGCATCCGTGATAGTTTTATTTTCAATTATGTGCCCGTAGATTTGGTAACATTTTGGAATATGATGCGATATGCAGTAATATGTTAGTTTCTCCACGTGTCCAAGGTTAAGTCCAATGGCGGACTTAAAGGTGACATATATTCAGGCTATAACCAATCTCTAAATAAGACTGGCATCTTTTGTTTTGCTGCGGCTGCTAGCGTACTTGATTTTCAAATACCTTTGTTGCTTCTTTGAGAATAGAATTTAATGACCCATGGACTTTTTACCTCTGAACAACATTGCTGTTGTCTCATTGGCTTTCGGGGATTGTTAAAAATTCTCGTCTGTTAATTGTTGCAAGACTTTTGGTCGTGTAACGGTCATAGATTGACTTATCATCTTCTAATAATAGTTACAGATATCTCTCTGATATGTTAGTCTTGCCAACTACCTAATCAGATTTAAGTTCCTTCTCGCCATGATTCTCTCTTTGCTCCTTTAGCTAATTCAAGTCGGTTTTACATGTTATTAAATCCTTTCGGTTCTGTTGTTCACTTGATGCGTCCCCATTTAGGAACTTGAACAAATTTTGATCATTTAAGATAAGCTTGCGGCTGATGATTCTACTCTATACCTAGAGTACTGTGGACTCCACAAATAACCATTTGCTGCAGCACACTCACTGAAGGTAATATTCCTTTTACATACTGGAATCGCAACACGTTTTCTTGAATAAGTGGGAATGTCGTATTTTCTTCATTTGGTAATTTGGAGATGTATCATTCTCCACCATGCATGCTAGTAAGGTCCATATGCCATCTATTTTTTGTCTTTTTGATCTTTTACGGATGCATCTTTCTTCCTCGCATGGATGTATAGATTACCAATAATTATTCAGTTTCCAATCAATCAAGGACATCTACTGACCTGTTCTAATTGACTGACTGGTGGTCCACTATTTTTTTTTTTCGTTTCTTTATTTTTTATTAAAATCCTATTTTGGAAGTGTTTACAAATCGTTTAAGTTATAAATAGATAGAAATGTGATGGATGTTATATTTACTTGTGGGTTCTTCGATATGTTAGATAAAATTTGACTTGAGTTCTTGTAAATTATCTATAAACACGATCCCAACATAGGCTAAGTGGCTGTGACAACCAGTTTGCATGACTTAATAAATTGACAACTTAAGTGATCGAGGTTTTTTTTTTTTTTTTTTTTTTTTTTTTTTTTTTTTTTGTGAATCTAAAGGTTTTTGTTTATAAAAGTATGCGATTTCTCTATAACAAGTTAGAAGTGGGATAGATCAAATAAACATAAAGAATATAATTATTGTAGTCTCTAAATTAGAGATCTAGAAGGCCCAAAATTCATGACAGTGAACGATTTTGATTTAGTTCTTTTCTTTGTCAGCATCCCCTAAATTTCACCAAGGGACATTTACCTTTTTGGTTTCTTTTCTTTAAATAACATTGAAACGCAGTGAGTAAAGTTAATGATAATAAAAAGAAATGCTATGAACCATACATTAGTTTGTGGAAAACACCTGCACCATGCACCAAATACTTGATAAGATTGTCGATAAAGATTGGAGTTTCTTACTATGCACGTCTCTCATAATTGGCCAAAAATAATATTTTTGTAAATTTTAATAAAAGTTAATGAAATGTATAATTGAAAAGTTGATTAAAGTTGCGAATCTTATGAATGTGTGGCTAAAATTAATTGTTGATTTTAATTTATATTTTTATAATTTTATCAATTTTTTTAGTTAAATCAAAACATGAGCTTAATGTGAGAGTTGCATAAACTTGTCACTACAGAAGAAGAAGAGTACAAAGTTTCTTTGACGCCTCTCAGAAAAAATAACTTTCCTCACAACAATACTTTTTAAGTGACGTAATACATAAATGGAATACCTAATATACCCCTAAAAAAGTTTCCCTGCACAACAAAATTTTGTATTTAAGTAGGTGTTCACTATGGAATGAAAACAATCTTCATCTCTGAATCATAAACTTCTATGGGGACTTTTCTTGGCCATCTAGTACCTGGTTTGGCCCTTGCCCTTCTTGGTCTATGGCATACTATAAACACCATCGGAGCTTATTACATTAAAAGCCCTACTAAGTTTATTTCAAGATTTTGGTACCCATTGAAGACTCCCCTTTGCAAACTGGACAAGATTGAACTCAATCTTGTCTTGACTTTTTCAGTATTGGCAATTTTAATGCAAATCATAGATTTCCCATACATGGAATTCTCCTTCAAGCTAGACAATTTTGAACATGCCACTATGTTTCTCCACCTAGCTATATTTGCAGGTTATTCTCTCTTCTCAGAATTCAAGAATTCGTCGGATTCAGGCGTGTCGGGAATTCTTGCAGCCTCGGTTTTTGGACAAGAACTTTTCCTACTTCATTTTCATTCAACTGATCATGTTGGACTTGAAGGGCATTACCACTGGCTGCTGCAGCTTATCGTTTGCATTTCTCTCGTGGCAGCAATATTTGCAACTTGTTTCCCAACCAGCTTTCCTGCAGCTCTTGTTCTTACAGTTTCTGTTGTTTTCCAAGGTTGTTGGCTCATTAACATGGGATTTGTGTTATGGATTCACAAGTTTGTCCCACGAGGATGTGCTGTCCAGTCGAGTAACGCTAACAATAGTGTCATGCTAGGGGCCGTTCTATGTGAAACACGCGAGGCGGATTCGAGGGCAAGAGCATTGGCTAACTTACAGTTTAGTTGGATACTTGCAGCAATTTTGATGGTTACAGCATTCATTTCTCTGGTTTTTGATAGACAACGGACGCCACCGAGACTGTCTCCTGAGTACGAGGAACTCAATAGTACCCAGTCGCAAGATGTTGGATTCAAGCAAATCCAACTGTAAGTTGGCTAAATACTCAAATTACATCTAATAATTACTATCAATAAATCGAAACTAGTCTGGTATTATGTTGTAACTTGTATCTGGGGCTTAGGTGTATCTATTATCAGAAGAGATTAGCCCCTCTTTGTTTTTTTTACCCAAATTGAAGTGGTGTGCCTATGTTACTATTGCCAATTTCAATGTCACAAAATTGGATTAGATATTAGTATAAATAAGCGGAGAGCAAATGATTCTAGGAGGGATTATTAGTCTTCCTAGTCTTTTGACAAAAGAAAGAGGTGTTGAACATTCATTTTTTGTGTCGAAGGGGTAATGATTTTTGATCATGTTCGTAAAAAATTCCTAGTCTTGGTTTTGGTTTTTCGAGATGTTGTATGTTGATTGAGCGGATTTGGCCATGTAAAAAGCACTTTTGCTCGATTGGCTTATACCATTAAGCTCACAAGCTTATTAAGCATAGAGATTGAGCCAATCAGTTTGGAGCATAATACAGTTAATAAATGATCAAGAAAGAGTACTTTTTAATAATCTTTTACTTAATCACAATGTCTACTGTTCTCCAAAAACACAATTATCATTTCCAAGCTTAGAGCAATTTGATTCATCTGTCAGTCCTTATGCTGTTACCAGCAGATGTATCAGCAATCGCATTACTTGATGATTCATCGAAGTCTCGGGACTCTGCCCGTGTTGTGATATATTGAAACCTTCAGAGCAGGTTTATTGCCTGGGATGACTTCAAAAACGCACGTATCTCCCACCTTGATTTCTATCGCCTTTGCAAACTCTGCCCATCCCGTGCTTAAAGCACGCACTGTATTACAGTTTGGTCTTAAATTGACGCGAACCCTCCACTTCTTACCATCGGAATCGAGAAGTTCCATATAATTTGGAGACTTGGGGAGATGATCCTTAGCAAATCGAGCTGGCACGTACTTGAGAAACAAGAAAAGTTGCACCATAAAGCTCAAGAAAGCAACAAGATTCACTACTAGAATTCTATCGAGTAACATATAAACCTCAAGAGCTTACCACCACCCATTGTGGAGTCAGGTTAGCTTTCATTTCCACTGTGAAGGAAGGGTATGTAAGAGAAGATGTTCCTGCAGCATCAACGGCCTTCTTCCCCCGTTTAGTACCACAACAAGATGATTGGTTTTTATCTAGAATTTAAATTGTGTTAATAAAAAAATACCTTACCTCTGTTTCGTAATACTGTTTGATTTATAAATTAAATTACTTATGATTTTGAGGTAAAAAAATACTGCTTAAGAATTGGAGAGAGAAAATTACGACTATTACGTGTTGGATAGTGAACCTCAGTGGTTGTCATGTCAAATACATGGACTTTGAAGCTTGAATTCCCTCTATATTTAAAGAATATAACGTAGCCATATTCAATGGAATGATCCTGAAAAAATTTATCCCAGCCACATTGAAGCCAAAGTGTCTCTTCCTCCGCCTCCAATCTCACACGCCAAATGCCACCAGCATGATCAGTGAGCTTGACGACATTGGAGAGTTCGTGTTTGTATTTCTCCACAAAATTGTTCGGGAGCCTCTACACAAATATATATAAATATAAATATATATATATATATATAGATCTCTTGCCCAACACCTCACAAAATCCCACCCCCTCCCCTCCCCTCTCTCTATTTGGCAAGATGCTCCTGCCCGAGCTGAACTGGTATCTATATTGCAAACAATCTTGAAATACCATAAGCACGGTACAGTACAAAGAAAAGAGAGGCAAAACTTACGAGTTTTTTTTGGACAGTGGTTGAAGGCAAAATGACCTTGAAAAATCTTCCCTCCGTTGTTGTTTTCTCGCGTTTTATCTTTCAAGAAGAATGTTTTTTGGGATTAAAATTCTCTATTTCAATTCCAGTACGCAATATTCAAAAAAGAAGAAGAAGAAAATATACCTCTTTGGGATGCCAGTTCATTGTTTTTTGATTCTTCATTTCTTCTTTTTGAAAAAGTGACAATCTTTTGAGTTTTGAAAGTAAGAAAATGAAGATGAAACAAATTTTAATATTCTGGTTTCTGATTTTTCAAGCACACAGCAGACCTTGAGCTCCATTGTTGTATATAATATATATATATATATATATATATATAGAGAGAGAGAGAGAGAGAGAGAGAGAGAGAGAGAGAGAGAGAGAGAGAGAGAGAGAGAGCTGAACTGAGCTGGGATAGGAATAATTACAGGTGCAACTGCAGCAAAAACGTGATAAATTTCTATCCTATCAAACAATGACACCTTTATTCAAGTCTTAATATTGAAAAAAATTGCTTCTTCTCTTTCTTTATAACTTGATTCCCACTGCAACATTTCCAAATTTTAACGTAAGAGAATACCCTTGGAATTGAAAACATACGAAAATAGTAAACTATTTTTTTTTCCATAATTTTATTCTATGGACAACTCTGTCACCGTCAATATTTAGCTCCACCTTCTTCTTCTGTTCTGTGCACTCCACTGAAAGGGATCCATGTAGAGTTTTCAATCCCTATTTCTAAACAAATCTTTAGTTTTAGAGTCGGTTTGGTAATGTGAAAAATTTTGATTTTTGTATTATTTTTTAATTTTTTGATGGATATGTGATTTTAAAATGTTTGAAAAGTAAAAAAATGATATGTTTGACTTAAAATTGAGGATTGAGATTGAGTTTGAAAAATTATTATAAAAGTCTTACCATTTTCAAGCAACCTCTTAATTCTTCATAGATGCCAAAAAAAGAAAAAGGGAAATTCCACCAAACCAAATTCCTTTTTCCATTTTCAAATAATTACTTTTAAGTACAACAAACGTGCCCTAATAATTATTTTTTTAAATAAAAACATGTTTTGTTTTTAAACAACACAATTCTCCAAATCAATTTTTAATCAAACACACTTTCTCTCTACTTTTAAGCCACATATCTTACCTCAAAAATATTAAAAAAAAAAACCTATTTTTAAATAAAAAACATTTAGCTAACAGACCAATTTTTAACTTGCTTTTAATAATACTTCATATTTTGCATGATTAAGTCTCGAAATGGCAAGAGATATATCTCATTTTTCCGTTGAGACCCCATTTGTTCGCGGTGTTTTTTCTTTCTCACATTTTTCCTCAAATTCATTTTTAATCACATTTTTATGGATCAATCACTTTTCAACAGCACATTCTTCAAAAAATTCAAAATTCCTCCAAAATTACCACTGCCAAAAGGTCTATAAGAAGAACAATTCATAACATGATCCAAAGCCATTATATCTTGCCATGTATAGATCTCTTCTTGGCTTTAGAAAATATACTAAACAAAAAAATCACATAAACCAAAAATATAAAATCAAGAATTTGAAATTTAGCCTCGGTATGACAAACTATTTTTAAACAATATATTTTTTCAAACAACTTTTTAACCATACAGATTTTCTCTTACCACTTTTTAACCACATATTTTACCTCGAAAATATCACGTTCTTTATTTTTAAAACAAATATTGTTAACAAGCAGAGGCTAAGCTCAGTAGATAATGGACTTCTACATCTGCATTTGAAAAAAATAGAAGGATGACCCTGCCAGTCATAGACCTTCTTAAATGGACCATGCTATATGAACATAGAGGGTGTCATTCCAGGTGCCACCCTCCTCACATGATGGGTGGGGTCGCTCATTATAAGGTCGGTCCCACACATTCATGTGAGGGGCACCGCACATCGGGTGACACCCTCTATGTTCAAATATCATTATTATTTCTAAAGTAACTCATTGCTAGAAGATTTATAATTGAGTGATGCTCCCCGTACAAGGGAGCATGACATGGGGCCTTACAGGCCCCCTCACTGAAGGGGTGGGATGGAGTGGGGTGGGGGAGGGGGGTTTGTAAGGCCCCTTGTGAAATTTCCCTGTACTCTTTATAATGTTAGGATGTGAGTTTGAGAATATTGATTGTATATATTTATTAAAGGAAGGTCTTAATCGTATGGGTGATAAAATCGACAATACTTTAAGATTTGTAGGCGATTGGAGATAAGTAATTACGATAAGCCCATTAAAGAGCTTTTTAGGGACAAAACTATATCAATCGTCTATTAAACAAATTAGATAATCTTAATTGCATCTTAAATTTGGAAAATCTTTCATTGGACTAAATCTTGATGATTTTCGGCATACCCATTAGTTTTGGGACATGGTTCGAACATTTTGGCACTTGTAAGTCTAGCCAAGCATTAGGTTGCCTTTTATGTGACGGAACGTACTTGTGCTTTTTGGGACTTCATACCTGAACTTTACTTGCTACAAATTTTAGTTGGTAATACGGTCAAATAAAAAGAAATTGATGCTTATTTTATATACCATTACCGAAGTTAAATTCGGAGATCGACACATGAAAGTTCTTAAATCGAGCTTGATCGAAGGTCACATTCTAGCAAGTAATCTTTTAAGTCCACCATATATAAGTTTTGCAGTCATGGCCATATTTTTAACAAAGGGACTTATATGTCCCTAAAGTAAACCAAAATTACAAAGAATAGGCATTTTTGGTTAACAATGGAAGGATTGGGACCTCAATGTCAGCTCTGAGTTCAATCCAATTGCACCTGACAATGACATAGACAGGCCATCGAATCACAACAACAACAAAGGAAATTATAGATTTTGAAGATTGAAAATAGGAAATATTCAATTCAGGACTTTGCGAAACGTGGAAATATTTAACATGCATTTACTGTTATCGATCTGGTCAAAGACGCAGGTATCTCCAACAATGGAATCCATCCTCTGGTCAGATATATCTCCTTGCCACCTGGCTTTCGAATGACACGTATAGGCCACGTAAATCAGAATCAAGAAGTTTAATAAGCCTTGAAGGCTGGAGCTGGAGCACTTGCAAGATACTTAGAAAAACCACAATGATGCAGACTAGACTACAGTCATATTTATTTAAAAACTACCTTCATAAATATTTCTGAGAAATCCACAATCTGGTAGTGATTTCCTACAAATTTCTTCCTCTCTTTTCCAAAAGAAAAGAAAACGCATCAATTCGGTTTTCGGACAAGAACTTTTCCTACTTCATTTTCATTCAACTGATCATGTTGGAGTTGGACTTGAAGGGCATTACCACTACTGGCTGCTGCAGCTTATCGTTTGCATTTCTCTTGTGGCAGCAATATTTGCAACTTGTTTCCCAACCAGCTTTCCAATTCCTGCAGCTCTTGTTCTTACAGTTTCTGTTGTTTTCCAAGGTTGTTGGCTCATTAACATGGGATTTGTGTTATGGATTCATAAGTTTGTCCCACGAGGATGCGCTGTCCAGTCGAGTAACGCTCATGCTAGGGGCTGTTTTATGTGAAACGCGCAAGGCGGATTCAAGGGCAAGAGCATTGGCTAACTTACAGTTTAGTTGGATCCTTGCAGCAATTTTGATGGTTACAGCATGCATTTCTCTGGTTTTTTATAGACAACGGACGCCACCGAGACTGTCTCCCGAGTACGAGGAACTCAATAGTACCCAGTCGCAAGATGTTGGATATTTCAAGCAAATCCAACTATAAGTTGGCTAAATACTCAATATATATCTAATAATTACTATCAATAAATCGAAATTTGTCTTTTATTATGTTGTATCTTTTAACTGGGGCTTAGGTGTATCTATAATCTAAAGAGATTAGCCCCTCTTTGGTTTTTTTTTTACCCAAATTGAAGTGGTGCGTCTATGTTACTATTGCCAGATTTCAATGTCACAAAAATGGACTAGATACTAGTATAAATAAGCGGAGAGCAAATGATTCTAGGAGGGATTATTTGTCTTTCTGGTCTTCTGACAAAAGAAAGGGATGTTGAACATTCGTTTTCTTGTGTCAAAAGAATAATGATTTTTGATCATGTTCATAAAAAATTCCTAGTCTTTGTTTCGGTTTTTCGAGATGTTGTATGTTGATCGAGTGGATTTGGCCATGTAAAAAGCACTTTTGCTCGATTGGCTTATACCGCTAAGCTCGCAAGCTTATTAAGCAAAGAGACTGAGCCAATCAGTTTGGAGCAAATTACATTTAAGAAATGATCAAGAAAGAGTACTTTTTAAACAATCTTTTGCTTAATCACAATGTCTAATATTCTCTAAAAACACAATTATCATTCCCAAGCTTAGAGCAATTTGATTCATCTGTCACAGTTCATATGCAATTACCTGCAGCTATACCAGCAATCTCGTTACCTGATGATTCATAGAAGTCTCGGGACTCTGCTCGTCTTGTGATATATTGAAACCTTCAGAGCAGGTTTATTGCCGGGGATGACTTCAAAAACGCACGTATCTCCCACCTTGATTTCTTTCGCCTTTGCAAACTCTGCCCATCCCGTGCTCAAAGTACGCACTCGGTCTTAAATTGACACGAACCCTTCACTTCTTACCATCGGAATCGTGAAGTTCCATATAATTTGGAGACTTGGGGAGATGATCCATAGCAAATCGAGCTGGCAAGTACTTGAGAAACAAGAAAAGTTGCACCGTAAAGCTCAAGAAAGCAACAAAATTCACTACTAGAATTCTATCGAGTAACATATAAACCTCAAGAGCTTACCACCACCCATTGTGGAGTCAGGTTTGCTTTCATTTTCACTGTGAAGGAAGGATATGTAAGAGAAGATGTTCCTGCAGCATAACTTGCCTTCTTTTCCCTTTTAGTGCCACGGGATGATCGGTTTTTATCTAGAATTTATTTAAATTTTGTGTCAAAAATAAGATACAGTGTTGGCAAATTTTTCTGAAGGAACATTATGAAGGTTTCTTTACCATGTCTTGCCGCAAGAACGTTTCGAAGTGGAACACGACTTCTTTGTGGGCAAGCTACTAGTTTATGTGGAAGGGAATCGTTGTCACTTTCCTCTTGCGTTTCTTCAAAATTACGCGATGGGTAGTGAACTTCGGTAGTCGTCATGTCAAATACATGGACTCTGAAAGTCGAGTTCCCTGTGTAATTAAAAAGTAGAAAGTAGCCATATTTGATGGAGTGATCCTCGTAGAATTTCTCCCAGCCATGGTGAAGCCAGATTTTTTCTTCCTCCTCCAATGTCACACGCCAAACTCGCCCAACATGATCTGCGAGTCTTACCACATCGGCGAGTCTGTGCCCGAATTCTTCAACAAATTTGTCAGGAGCTTCTGAACAAATACAAAATAGATTTGTCAACTCTATTTTGGTTTAAACCCAAATGACGAAAAAGGGTATTGGGATTTATTGTGACAGTTCACCATCGAAAAGTTTAAGCACGTAAAGATCAGGTAATAAGAAATTAAGACTTGCATTTCTAAGTGGGAACAGCTGATTTTTTTTTTAGATGTCACTAAACCTTCAAGACTATCCCATTATTTATTAATCAAAGAAAACTTATGCGTTTTATCCCAAAATTAGTTAAAAAGTACCAAATATATCATCAACATGATGTATAGGAGGGACGAAGCCAAGAACAGTACTATCCAGTACGGGCGAAATTCTACGGGACTTTTAATTTTCATGACTTGAGACAGACTTTAAAACTTAGGCCCTTAAATTTAGTTGGCGAACAAACCAATATATATATATATATTTTTTTTTTTTTTTTTTTTTTAAAGAACTTAACCATTAGGTAGGGCCATGAATTTGGAACACAAAGACTTTCTTTTTTATTTCATAAAAGAAACACTTATAAAATATCAAAAATTATTTTATTTTTTATTTTTTTATTCCAAAAGAGAATAACTTTTTTATCTTTCCACTCAACACACTATTCATTATCCAAACTGATTAATTTAATGCTCTAAAGAAAACTATTTTATTGATATTAAATTACTTAGTCCTTGTTTGGCGAAGATTAAAATCAAATTTTTAGCTGATTTTGATAAAAACTAAAGAAATGTATGATTGAAAAGTTATGGAATTCATAAAATGCGTAATTAAAATTAATTGATGATATGAATCAGATAAAAATTTAGATTATAAATTTGTATTAAACAGATTTTAATTTTGAATACGTACATAAATGTCATTATAAAAAATTCATCCCCAGCGCGCACACACACTCTCTATCACATTTTCTTTTTTAATTCTCCCTTATTTCTCTCACACGCACCAATTACTCTGCATAAAAAAGTCGGGGAGTTGAGCTTCATACAGTGGCGGCTGTTGAAGCTTATAATAAATGGTTTATACAGATTTTAGAACTGTTCGGGAGCTTCAAAAAAATGCAATGGCAGATACTCAGTACACACACTCTCTCTCTCTCTCTCTCTCTCTCTATATATATATATATATATATATATATATATATATAAGTTAGAATGCAGGGTTCAATTGACACAAAGTGGAAGCTGAAGGACAAACTTGGACTTTATGATAGTAGCAATAAAACGTAATGCTGATTTCTCTGTTAATGTTTTGTCCTTTCTATACCAGAATGTAATTCTCTCTCACTTGGACATTACCAGCTGGATATTGTGAGGATTTTATAGTGCTAGGTTTTCCTTAAATTATGGGATGTTAGCCAAGTGTAAAAATCTTAGTATAGATCACATTTTTTCTCTCAGTAAAAATAGCAGCATTGTATGTATAGCTGGATATATATATATTGAGTCCTGTACATTCATTTTATAGTATGAAATCAAGAATTTAATTGAGTTTTCAAAGCAATTCCTTCTTGTTTTTTCAATTTGGTATCAGAGCCATCTAATGGCAACTTACTCAGAGACTTAGTCTGAAACCAGCTCAAATGTTACCCCTTCTCAATCAACCTCGGCTCCTCTTAATCTAACCCAAAACCTGTCAATGAAGCTCGACAAAGACAATTATTTGCTGTGGAAGAACATGGTCATGCCCATAGTTAAAGGGCATAACCTTTAAGGTCATCTACTGGGAACTTAAGATTGCCCACCGGAATTCAGCGATGTTGAAGTCACCATTGAGTCTGGAACCACTACACAGAAGGTTTCAAATCCAGAATATACAAAGTGGCTGTCAAATGACTTCTCTTAATGCGCTGGTTTTATGCTTCTATGAGTTCTGATATTGCAGTGAGAGTCATGGGAAGCAATATTGCTAAGGAGATGTGGAAGGCAGTCCAACAAAGCTTTGGAGTACTTAATCGAGCCAGAATGACATTTCTCATTGGTGAATTGTAGAGAATCCGGAAGGGATCAATGTCAATGGACAAATACTTGACATCAGTCAAGAGGCTAGCTGACAACTTGGAGGTTGCAAGCAAAGCTGTGGATGAACAAGACCTAATCAACCATGTCTTGACTGGGCTGGATGAGGACTATACTCCAGTAGTGGTACAACTGAATGACAAAGAAAGGTTGAATTGGCATGAGATGACTTCAATCTTACTCACCTTTGAAAGCAGGTTAGAGTATTTAAATGAAGTTAGAATGGGACTTGGCTCTGTGAATCTAAGCCAAGGAAATTTCAGAGGAAGCAGTTCTGGTAGAAGAACAAGAGGAAGCTTTAGAGGAAACCCTGTTAGAGGGAGAGGTAGAGCAAGAACCCGATCTGGAAGACAAATGGAGTATAATACTCCATGTCAAATATGTGGGTTATATAACCACGAAGCTGGGTGGTGCTATAAAAGATTTGATGAAACTGTTGAAGGACTAAAACCAACACAGATGAATCGATCAAATCAAAACAGCTCTAGCAGCCACTCTGCACTCTTTGCATCATCAAAGGACTTCATGGATCCATGCTGGTATGCTGATTCAGGAGGTAGCACTCATGTGACCAATGATATGAAGAACTTGAATGAAGTTCAGGAATACACTGGAAACGAAGGAGTAAAGATTGGTGATGGTAAGTCACTAACTATAAATCACATTGGCTCTAAATATGTGCCAGGACAAGGCAAGAAACTCTTACATTTGAATAAAGTTTTACATGTGCCTGACATGAAGAAAAACTTGTTGAGTGTTTCAAAATTCACTAAAGATAAATATGTGTATATTGAATTTCACCCAAATTTTTGTGTTGTGAAGGATCTGTTAACAGGGAATCAGGTGGCATACGGGAAGCTTGAAGATGGGCTATACAAACTACAATTATCTGACACAACACCACAAAACTCAAGCCCTGCCACTTCAAAATTTCAGCTGTTTTCATTTCTAGTTTCGTGTAATAAAAAATCCAAGAGTCTGTCTAATGAACTGGAGGTATGGCATAGGAGACTAGGCCATCCTTCCTTTCAAACTTTGAGTCGAATACTAAAGCATTGTAACAAGTCTTATTCTGTTAATGAAAAATCACTATTCTGTGATTCTTGGCAGATAGGAAAGAGCCACAAACTTCCTTTTGATTTATCTACTTCAAAAGCTTCAAACCCTCTGGACTTGATACACTCTGATCTCTGGGGGGCCTTCACCTATAAAATCAACAGCAGGGTATAGATACTACATAGTGTTTGTTGATTATTTTAGTAGGTATGTGTGGACTTATCCCCTGAAACAAAAATCAGACAGCTTACAAGCCTTTATCCAATTTAGAAAATCCGTTGAAAAACAATTTGAGAGAAATATTAAGACACTTCAAACCGACTATGGTGGTGAGTTTAGAACCTTTGAAAAATACTCATCTGATAATGGTATTAACCTCAGGTTCTCTTGCCCATATACATCTGCACAGAATGGTAGGGCAGAACGAAAACATAGGCACCTGTCTGAAACGACTCTCACCTTGTTGTCTCAAGCTAACTTACCCTTATACTATTGGTGGGAAGCTTTCTCAATGACTACCTATCTTATAAACTTAATGACAACTCCTGTCTTAAACCATAAAACACCATATCAACTTCTCTTCAAAAAAGAACCTAAGTATGACAATCTCAGGGTCTTTGGCTGCACAGTTTTTCCTTATCTTAGACCATACAATAAGCATAAGTTCTCTTTTCATTCAAAAAAATGTGTGAACTTAGGCTTTAGCACAGCTCACAAAGGATATAGATGTTTAAGTCCATCATCAAGAATTTTTATCTCTAGACATGTAGTATTCAATGAGAGTGAATTTCCATTTCAAGATGGATTTCTTAATAAAGATGCATCTCAATCTAACATCACAGTAATAAACTGTCCTTTACCATTTAACCTTCTAACCTACAATCTTTCTACCTCTACAGAAAATTCCAGTCACACAAAAGAACGTCAATTACCAAATCAACTACAAAATTCCGTGTCATCTTCCCCTACCATTAATCAACATGTTCATATAACTCATTCTTCAGCATCTCAAGTGCCAGTGATCTCCAATAGCAGTGAATTTGACAACATTGAAAATGAGGGAGGAAATTCAGAGGAACACACTGGTGGTGGAAGTTCTGAAGAAACAGATATTGTCAGATGTGAAGTCAATCAAGGAACTGGACATCCAATGATGATTAGAGGAAAACTTGGAATTTTCAAACCCAAGATATACCTTGCTGAAATGTCTGAACCAACCAGTGTGGAAGAAGCACTATCATGCAATAATTGGAGAAGGGATATGGAAGTGGAGTATGAAGCATTGAAAAGAAATGAGACAAGGTCATTGGTGCCAGCAGATAAAGCTTCAAAAATCATTGGATGTAAGTGGATATTCAAACTCAAATATGATGCTAATGGGAACATAGACAGGTATAAAGCTCGGTTGGTAGCTCAAGGATTTTTGCAAACGTATGGAATTGATTTTAAGGAAACTTTCAATCCAGTTGTCAAGGCATCCACAATTAAAATCATTCTTACAATTGCAGTTGCAAAGGATTGGGACATTAGACAAAGTGATGTGGATAATGCCTTTTTGAATGGAAAATTGACTGAGGAAGTTTTTATGAGTCAACCACCCGGGTTCTTGGATAAGAAATATCCCAGTCATGTATGTAAGTTAAACAAGGCCATCTATGGACTTAAACAAGCACCTCGAGCCTGGAATAATGAGCTAAAAGGGCTGCTAAATGAGTTGGGATTGGTTTAGTCAAAGGCAGATACTTCATTGTTTTACAAATTGCAAGGAAATTCTTCCATCTATATATTGATATATGTAGATGATATTATAGTTACTGGCAGTGATTCCTCTCAAATTCAGAACTTCATTGATAGATTACATGACAGATTCAAACTTAAGGATATGGGTAGTTTGAGTAAGTTTCTTGGAATTGAAGTTAAGAGGGATGAGGCTGGCATTCAAATTTCACAGGGAAAATATGCTATGGACATATTAAAGAAATTTGGCTTCAGCAATGTTAATCCAGTATCCACTCCAATAATCTCGGGTAAACTTGTCACAAAAACAGAAGGAATGCAACTCAGCAATCCTACCAAGTATCGAAGTGCAATAGGAGCTCTGAAATACTTGGTTCATACACGGCCAGATTTAAACTTTGTTGTTAATAGACTCAGTCAATTTTTGCAGAAACCCACAGATGTGCATTGGAATATGGTAAAGCGTGTGTTCAGGTACATCAAAGGAACTATTGGCTATGGTCTTAACCTATAGAAAAGTAGTAACTTCAGATTAACATCATTCTGTGATGCTGATTGGGCATCATGCCCAGACGACCAACGTTCCATAGCAGGTTATTGTGTCAATATTGGAGGAAACTTGATCTCTTGGAGTGCTAAAAAACAGCACACAGTCGCACGTTCAAGTACCGAGGCAGAGTATTGGGCGTTGGCACAAGTGATTATAGAATTAAGCTGGACAAGATCGTTACTCACATAATTAAAGGTTTGTTGTAAGGACACTCCAGTTGTCTGGTGTGACAATTTAGGAGCTAAGGCTCTATCACAAAATCCAGTGTTTCACTCAAGAACCAAGCATATAGAGTTGGATGTTCATTTTATCCAAGACAAAGTAGCAAATCAGGAACTGGAAATTGATTATATAAGTTCAACTGATCAGATAGCTGATGTGTTCACAAAACCTTTTTCTGCAACCAGATTCATGATCATGAGAGACAAGGTAGGTGTAAAACCAATACACTACACTTTGAAGGGGGGAGTTAGAATGCAGGGTTCAATTGACACAAAGTGGAAGCTGAAGGACAAACTTGGACTTTATGATAGTAGCAATAAAACGTAATGCTGATTTCTCTGTTAATGTTTTGTCCTTTCTATACCAGAATGTAATTCTCTCTCACTTGGACATTACCAGCTGGATATTGTGAATATTTTATAGTGCTAGGTTTTCCTTAAATTATGGGATGTTAGCCAAGTGTAAAAATCTTAGTATAGATCACATTTTTTCTCTCGGTAAAAATAGCAGCATTGTATGTATAGCTGGATATATATATATTGAGTCATGTACATTCATTTTACAGTATGAAATCAAGAATTTAATTGAGTTTTCAAAGCAATTCCTTCTTGTTTTTTCAATTATATATATGCATAACAAAGTCGAGGAGTTGAGCTTCTTACAGTGGCGGCGGTTGAAGCTTATAATAAATGGTTTATACAGATTTTAGAACTGTTCTGCAGCTTCAAAAAAATGGAGTAAATATAAATTTTCCAGAATATTCTCAAGCAAAAAAACTCGGGCAAGCCAAGGTTCAATGTAGGAAACTTACCAGCTTTTGTTGGGCGGTGGTTGTGGGAAAAATAACCTTGAAAAATCGAGTCGATAAATTTGATCTGTCTGCCATTATTGTTCCTTTGACCTTTGTATGTTGTTTGAACAAGAAAGTATGTTGCAGAAGTGAAATCAGTAATACAGCTCTCTCCTTTTCAAAACCCGCAAAAGAAGGGAAATAAGAACTCTCACTCTCTGTTTTTGTAGTATTATAAATTAAAAGAGTAAAAATTGGTTTTAAGGGTAAAGGTTGTTGTTTTTAACCATTAAAACCTACATAAATTTCCATGATAAAGACGTGTTCTTCTCTTTTACGTCCTGTTCTGTACAATGAAGAAAGGGATATTCATATTAGTATTTCCAAGGCCATGCTCATCCATGTACATGCCATTGGTGACAACTGAAGGTGGCCAGACACAGAAACAAAAACGGAAACATAATCATTACATTTATAAACTATAAATAATTTTAAACACACATTTTATCTCTTCACTTTTTAGCATTCGTTTGGTAAATAAAATAAATTGATTTATAAACTATACGATTTCTCAAATTACTTTTTAATAACATAAATTTTCTCTCCCCAATTTTTTACCACAGCTTTTTATTTTAAAAGCATAATAAACCAGTTTATAAATTAAATATTTTACCAAAAGCTCGAAAAATAACTGTTTTTTTATGCAATGATTACAATTTATAAACAAATTTATAAATAATACAATTTCCCAATCTATTTTTTAACTATAAATATTTTTTCTCTCCAATTTTCAACCACACATCTACCTAGGAACTAACAAAATAAAAAAAAAAAACGATTGCCATGCAGCCGAACACTATAACGAAAACGGTGAGGTGATGTACGTCCTTGACCTACAGTTGGCAGCCCAAAACAGAGAAAAAAAAAAAAGGAAAATGACAGATTGTTATACAAATGAATAATTACTTACACACAAAATGGATAACAAAATAGTTGATACATCTCTCACATAGAGGGGGATCCACCTATATATGGATCCCCTCCATGTGAGGGGTGTATCATCAATTTTGTTATTCATTTTTTGTGTGTAGCATGATCTTATACAAATAGTGTTATTGTAAACTTTTTTTAATCACATACATTTTTCAAAATCACTTTTAATCATACATTTTATATCAAAAAACTCAATTTTTTTGTTTATAAACAAAAATTAATCGCAAGACAGAAATACGCATAGACATAGCGCGGCCTTTTTTCGACATTCTATTTTCAGCAAATGCAGAATATGAACTGGACCACCCTTGATCAAAGGGTAGATTTAGCAACTCTCACAACAATCTCATTTCTTTTGAATTTTTTCTCATTGTATATACTCAACATATACTAGTATAGAAAATCCCATCGCCTTTTTAATTTGCTTCTCTTCGATGAAAGTTTTTAATGTGTTGTATCCGCGACAATCTCATTTCTTTCGGTGGAGAGAGGGTCCGTCTTTGAATCCATTGATTTTTTTATTTTTCCGAAAAAAAAAATACTACTCAGGCCTCTGCTCGTATTCGAAAATATAGAAACATTTAGCATAGGTCCTTAAAAGATATTCCTTCCTCCTTCAAGTAGTTACAATGTTTTGCACAGTCATATAGTTTGCTTCTCTAAAAAAAACAAAAAGGGTTGGATATTGGATTCCCAAAAAGAGAATCAATCAAAGTAAAAAAAAAAAAAAAAAAAAATCATTCCCAAACTGATGATTCATATTTGTCCAAGGACTCCACTCCTGTTGCAAAGTCTGGAGACCTTCAGCCCAGCAGGTTTAGTGCCAGGGATTAGTTCAAACACACACGTGTCTCCAACCTTGATTTTCTTAGCCTTTGCGAATGCTGCCCAGCGTAAATAACGCACCAAACCACATCTTTTATTCACATTAACTGACCATTTCTTACCATCAGAATCGTGAAGTTCAATAAATCCCGAAACATTTGGCAGATAATCCTTCGCAAATTGAGCCGGCACGTACTTCAGAAAAATAAATATTTGATCATCATGTTATTATTATGGTCTAATGAAGTTACAGGTGAATTGGACAAAGTCAAGAAAACAGCATAATATCTCCAGATTTTACCAGTATCCATTTTGGAGTCAGTCTAGCTCTCATTTCAACTGTGAATGAAGGATTTGTTCCTGCAAAGTGTACAGGCTTCTTTCCCAAATCCCTTTTTGTCCCACGGCATGATCGCTTTTCATCTAAAATCCAGTAATTCACATATAAGGAAATCATTTTGAGAAACGTAAAGACAAAAACAAGATTTACTTGGCTCTGGAAATTTCAATTGAAGTAATAGTTTGTATTTTTCCATGATGCTGTCATTTACCACGCCTCGCCTGAACCACGCTTCTGTTTGGAGCAACGCTTCTCAAAGGACAGGCCACTAGTTTTGTGCTGAGGGCATCCCTTGCAGGGGCAGAACGCAGCGTCGATTCTTGAAAATCACGACTATTACATGTTGGATAGTGAACATCACTGGCTGTCATGTCAAATACATGGACTTTGAAGCTTGAGTCCCCTTTGTATTTAAAGAGTACAATGTAGCCATGTTGAATGGAATGATCCTGGAAAAACTTATCCCAACCACGTTGAAACCAAAGTGTCTCTTCCTCCTCATCCAATCTCACACGCCAAACCCCACCAACACAATCACTGAGTTTGACAACATTGGAGAGTTCGTATTTGTATTTCTCCACAAAATTGTTCGGGAGCTTCTGCACAAATATAATATAATATATAAGTAGTGAAGTCATGAATTATATATTGCTAGGGCAAAAAATAAAGGGTGCCCTCTTATTTTTTGAAATCTAATATAAGGATAGTCATAAATAATAATAAATCGAAAGCCTAATATGGGTAATATATCAAAATATAATTTGATTCACTATTACACTTGATCCCTATGCATTTTCATAATCAAATATTTATCCATAATTGAATAATTGTAAATCTGTGATATTGAATTCAAAGTTTAATTATCAAAATGTGTAAATAATAAATATTCAAACACTTCAATAAAATTAATGTGACCATATATAGCCATACCCTAAAACAAATAAACGTAAAACAATTAGTATCATCTATCATTTATCTCACTCTGTGATATTAATATTACCAAATAAAACAATAAAACAAATAAACATAAAAGCATTATCTCCAATAGTCGGACTCGAATTCTCATTATTTCTTATATGTAAACAGTAAACACAAAAAACTAGCATAGGCCATCTGGGGATATTCCCAGAGATTGTTGAAACTTGAAAGAGAGGTCCAAACTTATGAGTTGACCAAAATTGCCTATGGCCATGTTACTTGGGAAAGGAGATATTAAAGATTCTTCAGTGTACCCAAACTCCAGAAATCAGATGGCAAAGCAGTGATTTTGTTATTACTCAGATCCAAAGTTTCAAGAAAAAATAATTTTGCAGAAATTTTGCCTCCATACATCCGTCTATCTCTATATTGCAAACGAAACGAGAGCTAATCTTGAAACATCATAAACAGTACAGTAGAAAGAAAAGGAAGGAAAAACTGACCAGTTTGTGTTGGACAGTGGTTGAAGGCAAAATGACCTTGAAAAATCTTCTTGACAAAACTGGTCTTCCCTCCATTGTTTTTTCGAGTTTTATCTTACAATAAGAATCTTTTTGAGATTAAAACTCAGATATTTCAATTCCAGTATGCAAGTTTTCAAAAGAAGAAGAAGAAGAAGAAGAAAATATACCTCTTTTGGACGCCCGTTCATTGATCTTTGATTCTTCATTCCTTCTTTTTGAGAATGAGAAAGTGGTGATCTTTTGAAAAAAAAAAAAAAATTGCTTCTTCTTCTTCACCTTTTCTTTATAATAACGTGAGTGATTTTCACTGCAACCTTTCCAAATTTTAACGTAACAAAAGAATATCCTTGGAATTGACAACATAATTGTATTTTTCTTCTTCATAATTGAATTCTGTGGACCAGTCTGTCATTGTCAATATTCCATTTTTGTTAAGGTGCCAGCCACCCTCTCCTTCTGTACCGTGACAGTCCACAGAAAGGAATCTTGTACAGTTTTCAATCTCTATTTCTTAAAAAATCTTTGACTTCAAGTCTTCATGAAAAAAAAAAGGGGGTGTGTGGGGATTCCACCAGCCCAAAAGGTTCCATTTTATTATTACTTTTAACTTTTAAGTACAACAAACGTGCTCTAATAATTATTTTTTAAAATATTTTTAAGCACCGTGACACTTAGCCCTTATTTGATTTCATTATTTAAAAATCAAGTTTTTTGAATATTCAATCTCAATCGTCAATTTTGATCAAGTTCACCATATTTGACTTTTTAAATAAATTTTAATCACGTTCTCCCAAAAATACTATTAAAAAATCACATTATTTTCCAAATAATGGTGCTCAAATAAGGGCTTAATATATTCCATTTTAACTTGTTTTTAATAATACTTTACAATATTTTGCAAGATTAGCATAATGTTGCACATATTCGTTTACGTGTCAACTGTCAAAATGACGAGATATATCTCATTTTCCCCCGTTAAGACCCAATTTGATCATAGTGTATTTTTTGGTCCCATTTTTCCTCATTTTCAATCACATTTTTATGGGCTCATCACTTTTCATACTTTTCAACAATATATTCTTAAAAAACCCACTACCAATCGGTCTCTAAGTAGAACAATTCATAACATGATCCAAAGCCATTATATCTTGCCATAGACATAGCTCTCCTTGGCTTTAGAAAATATACTAAACAAAATAAATAAATAAAATCACACGAACCCCAAAGATAAAATCAAGAATTTGAAATCTAGACAACAATTTTTTTTTCAAATAACTTTTTAACCACACGTATTTTCTTTTACCACTTTTTAACCACATATTTTACCTCGAAAATATCACTTTATTTGTTTTTAAACAAAGAACTTTTAACAAACAGAGACTAACCATGAGAGTCTAGACCCTCTAAAGTAACTAATTGCTAGAGGGAGGATGTATAATGTTCAAAATTGATCCGGTGCCAACGAAGGACACACGCTATGATACCCTTCAAGACACAAGAGTTGGACTGTTTGACCATATATTTATGAAAGGAAGGTCATATTCATATGGGTGATAATGTCGACAATACTTTAAGATTTGTAGGTGGTTGGAGATAAAAAAATCCGGCATTATAAATACACAATAAAAAAATATGATTTTGATAAATACACTACACTAAATGTACAAATATATCCTTTATTAATAAAATTAAAAAGAACAAAATCAAATTTACACTACATACCCGCTGCATTTCTCCATTCTCTCTCCCCACCACCGGCAGTCCTCCACAACCACCACTAGCAGTCCACCACCATCACCATTCTCTATGAAAGAGAGAGATGCCCACAACGATGGAATTTCAATCTTGCTCCAATTTAAAAGGTCAAATTCACCATTGTTCAAAAAGCTTATCCTATAGGAATTCACCATATCCACAACAGGTCGAGTCTTTGTAATCGTCGCCAGTTTGCCTCGATCTCACGCCACCGGCAAGAGTCTCCAAAATCGAGGTAACTTTCGAATTTTAGTCTCGCTCCAGATTAAAAGGCCGAATTAACCATGGTTTAAAAAGCTCATCCTGTATGAATTCGCCATAGCCACAAAATATTGTGTCTTTGTAATTGTTGTCGTTTTGCCTCCTCTCACGCCTCCCTGAAAAACTGCGTTGTTTTACGGTCAACGAAATTCATTAATTTGGAGAATTGGATAAAACTTCCAGAGCCTTCGTGTCTATGGTGAAGAGACTGATATTGCTGGATGCATCAAGGAGAGAAGAAAGCACCAGAAAATAAAGGATTCAAAATCATTTATGGGTCAAGAACTGACTTGAATTTGAGTGTCTCGAGACGATCTCTTACGCAAATATATATTCTCAATACTGCTTCAAGAGATGCAGTTCTTCTAGCATAATCACCTAAATATATCAGTAGCATAATTTTTTAATTTTGATCAAGGGTTTTGATCTAAAATCCATTGTGGATTTCTTATGAAACTCTCCCCACTCCTCTACGGTGGTGGGCCCGTCCACCATTATCCAACCCCCATTCGTCATATGGCAGATGAATTTTATATCTAGTGTCCACTGGCACTACATCATTTCCCTCAATCAAGTCAGAAGAAGAAGAAGAAGAAAAATAAATAAAATAAAATATGAAGAAGAAAATTATTTTAGAGTTTGTGGTGTACATAAAAATAAAATAAAATTAAAAGGTTAATTATGTCATTTTAATTATATCTTTCTGTAAGTAGTAAAAAAAAATTAAAAAATGTGGTGTAGAAATTAATTTTTTTGGTGACAATATACCCACCCATAAATTCGATATATGCCCATTAAAGAGCTATTTATACACAAAACTATATCGGGAAAAATACATCAATAAGGTAATTATAAATGTAAACTTTAAAATTAAGGTGAAACTTGTATAATTTCAAAAATCAGATTGTAATTAAAATTAATTAATTAAACTAATTAATTATCAAAATTTTATTAATTATAATTAAGGTCACAATATAATTAAAATCTCATGTCACAATGTACAAATATTTTAAGTTACATATCTAAGATCACAATTAGGTCACAATCATTTAGAATAAAAAGTCGCAACAACCAATTTTTTCGATCAAAACCTACGAACTACCATTTTTAAGGTCACATTTATCAATTTTCAAGGTCACCAGATTAATTTTAATGTCACAAAGAAAAAATTGTAGGTCAAATTTTTATTTCTAGGTCACAATCCAACCCAATGAAACACTCTGAACCAGCATTGGCACCTCACCACTACCCTCAACACCAGCGAGCACCAGCACCAGCCACTGCCAGTGCCGCTACCACCACCACAACGAGAGCCTCCTACATTTAACCTCATCGCCGACACCACCAGTCACTGTCGCCGCAACCACCACTCAAACAAAACTACCGCAAATTTCAATTGACAGCAGCAACACCACGCGATGATGACCTTCACTATGAAGAGCCATGCACCTCCGTTGAACAGAAGTCATTACCGCTGAACAAAAGCATCAAACCCGATTTGTAAAAACAAACCCTAACCTTCCAAATCACGCCCCCACTAGATCCGGGGAACGCGGCGCAGACCCCCGTCAACATGCCCCAACTATATATCGGGTGTTTCAACTCCACTGAGAAAATTTCTTGCATTGCACAGCTATACTGTCGTGCACCATGCCGCGGGCAGCGCTCGCGTCACCGCATCAGTGGATGTGGCGGCGGCTGTGTCGTCGGTTTCAATCTCAGCAACATCATAACCAAAAATCCAAAATTCATACACATTGTTTCGTGTGAAATTGTGGTGGGGCATGTTTGGGTGGGTAGTGGAAGGAAATGTTTAATATTTTGGTGGAATTGGGGGTTGGGGTGCTGTGGAGGCATTGGAACTGAAAAATGGAAGAAAGAGAATAATTTGAAATTAGAATTAAGGTTTAGGATAGTTTAATTTAATTTAATGATTACTAAAATTTATAATATTTTATTAAAATTAAATTTATAATAATGACTTGTTTTTTTGAAGTTATTTAAGTTTGATCTTATTCATGAATTTGAATTTTTAAAAGTAGGGGTGCGTGTAATTTCCACGACTATATCAATCATCTATTAACATATTAGATGATCTTAGTGGCATCTTAAACTTGGACAGTCCTCCGTTTGGTAATACTGCAGTGTTTTATAAACTGGTTTATTTATGATTTTGAGGTAAAATGTGTGATTGAAAAGTAGAGAGAGAAAATTTTAATGGTTAAAAAGTGATTTGAAAAATTGTGTGATTTATAAACCGGTTTATATACCGTTTACCAAACAGAAGCAAATCTCGATGATTTTTAGTATACCCATTATTTTTGGGCCATGGTTCGAACATTTTGGTACTTGTGAGTCTAGCCAAGCATTGTCATATTCGGGCTTTTTGGGACTTCATATCTAAACTTTACTTGCTACAAATTCTAGTTGATAATAAGGTCAAATAAAAAGACATTGATGCTTAATATACTTGACAATTCATCATAAAAATTTGAGTTGTTTGTACTCATATTCAAGACATAAAATTTTAAGCTGCTCATCTACAAGCTACACACCTACAACGCAACTAAAACAGGAAAAAGTCGTCTCTGAGCTTGTATTTAAGGTATATAATTATCAACAGTGCTATAGGTACAGACCTGTAACCTGTACAGGCTACACACTGTAGCAGTGAACAGTAAAATTACTGTTCACTGCTACAGTGAGTAACCTGTACAGTACAGGTCTGTACATTCAGCATTTTTCTATAATTATACATTGATCAGATACAAGACAAAAATGTAGCAGAACAGATATATCATGCATCGCTTTTAACTCCAACTGACACTTTCCTTTTCAAGTTGGCTGCTGATTCTAATAGAAAGTGCAAAATTCTCAATTATTTCAAAACCCCTTTTTCCACAATCAAATTATAATGTGGTTGCCCCCAGGGTCCAGCCTCGTTTGGTCAGGGGTTCGAGTCGGACCCTTATCAAGTTAAAAGGTAAGCCCTCAATCTGTACTCTGGGAGACATAATCTGCGATTTACATCATTTACCAAGGCCCAGGGCAGGGCAGGTAGGGGCCCCTAAGGTTGGGGTTCAAACTTTTTAAAAAAAAAAATTATAATGTGATTTATTTTGTATTATTTATGTAAAATATGTAGTAAAAAAGTGAAGAAAAAATATGTGTGATTAGAAAGTGATTAAAAATTATGTAAATTATATATAATAGAATAATTCTATTTTCACAATCTCACACACAATGTAGAGGGCACCCCAATGTGAGTGGATTGTTGTCTACATTGTGAGTGAGATTGTAATTGTAGCATTGTTATATATATAATATAGGCACCGTTCGGAATCTTTTTTTGGCAAAATAAATGGAATGTTTATTGTCAAATCAAAGAATTTAAATTATTTGTTGATTTATTTGTGTTTTCGAGGTAAGATGTGGAGTTAAAAATTGAAGAGAGAAAATGTGAATGGTTAAAAGTGGTATGGGAAATTGTGTAAATTAAATTAAAATAATCATTACAAATTAAAATGTACCCGAATGGTGTCTTAAGGACTGTTCGGCTACCAATTAAAATGTCAAATTAATACACTAAAAGATAAAAAAGACAACAAATTTAATTTACACAATTTTTCAAATTACTTTTTAACCATCCATATTTTCTCTCTTCAATTACACAATTTCTCAAACCAATTTTTAATAAATCAGCTCACTCATTTTACCCTATAACTAGTGAATCATCCCGTGCGATGCACGGGAAGAAACTTCTAAATAAAAATAATCATATTCGAAATTAAATGAATTCTTAAACAAAATAAATAACATTTACAAATAAGAGATAAGTTCATCATTTATTAGTTTCATGTATAAACATCAACATTTTAGGGAGAAGTCATACATGCGAAAATGATTGTGTCTGACTCTTATTGATAGTCATGGCATATGACACCATCAATGAAAATTGTTTTTTTTTTTTTTTTTAATCTAATAAATATCCTAAAATTCGAATAGCTCAACGATATCCTTAGAATAAAGAACTTGTATACTGCATTACTGTCAGATAGAATTTGACCTTATAGAATATGATCTTCAAGTTTTGTAACGATTATTCACCATCTCCTCGAACCAAAAATTCGCCTTGCAAAATTAACACTTAAATGTAGGATCTCCAGTATTCATGTACTCTGAACATTCAAACAATAGATGAAAAAGTTAATAATAGAGACCATGCATATAAAAGATAAAATTCAATATTTTGACCATTGACAATGAAAAACAACATGTATAATAATAATAATAATAATAATAATAATAATAATAATAATAATTTGCGAGGTTGACAAAGATATTGCATCAAATTTATGATATTTTAGGTTTTCAATATTTATACAACGTAATTATTTTCTGATTGAAATTATAGTTTAATATTGATCATCTCAATTTTTAGTTAATTAGTAAATTGGGAGACAATTTATATATTATTGTGAAAAGATATCATAAAATCTGAATTAAAATATAGCAAAGAATATCTTCGTATGGTTAATTATTTTTTGAAAATTTAAAATTAACAGTTAGGACAAAAACCATTAATAACTATATCATTTCAAACAATATAGATAAATTTGTTAACTGTTAATGTTGAAAAATGTGATATGAGATTTTTTGGAATAAAAAATTAATTAAGAATTAAATGTAATTGTCATCGAAATAATTTTGATAAATAATGCAACATAGGAAAGAACTTTAATATGTATATCTAATAAATAACTTAAAAATAGGATTTAGTTATAAAAATTTCAATACAACGTGATTTATAAAAATACGAATGTGTATAAATTTTAGATATAATTTTAATTGAGAATTTGACATTGGATTTGTATGACTGAACCAAATATTTATCCATAAAATTAAGACCAATAAAATATCACAATTATTATAAGAAATTAATTACATATTAAATGTAATTATCTATAAAAAATATTTAATAATTTAATAATATGCTATAAAAAAGAGCTGCAATATTTAGATGTACTAAATAACTAAAAATAAGATTATTTATAAAAATAAAAATAAAAATAAAATTATATGTATGATGTGATTTATAATTTAGTACTCCCTCCGTACCATAAAGATAGTCCCCTACTCATTTTCACACAGATTAAGGACAAAATGGAATATAAAATATTAATTTTACTCTTAAAAAATAAAGTAGAATATCTTTTTGAGATGGATAAAAAAGAAATAGTGGACTATCTTTGTAGGACATAGAGAGTATTATCTAGTAATAAAATTTCAACATAATTTTTAACTGAAAATTTTATTTGAATTTGTATAAATGAACACAAATATTTATTTGTAAGATTGAAAAAGTTAGAAGAACACATTTTTTTATGAAAATAGAGGTTTTGACACAAAAAAGTCAAATATAAATAAGTAAAACCAAACAAATTATCGTTCTTATATCATAAAAAAATAAAAATAAAAAACAACTTCTCGGTAAAAGCAAATTAAAAAAAAAAAAAAATAATTCTAGTTTCTTATTTTTATTATTTTTTATACAATGTGATATACAATTTCATCAAATATATATACTGACCCATGAATAATATATTTTTTTTTTTCACTCAACAGCCGAAATAATTAACATGTCTATCAAACCCAAAACTATTCTAAATAGCCCAACATTAGTTAATACATTGCAACCCAAACAGAGAAATCTAGAACATAATATAAATATACTATTAACAAATCCTCTTATTAGTCTAAAATAATTTTGCATTCTATATTGTTTTCGAAGCTTTCTCTACAATATTATTGTTTTAATATTTTTTCTTTTTTGTTAGAAATCCAAATCTATGTTCAACGACTCAAAATATCACAGGTCTTGAAGAAAAGAACAGTGTCAATCCTTTTTACTTCTTCAAAAAATAATTTACTATTTTTTATTTTCAACTGGTTTGTAATATTAATAACTAATAAGCATTACCACCGCACCAGAGATTTTGAATCATAAAACATGATAAATAAAAGGTGGAGTGGAGCGGTCATGTTAAACAGTATACATTTTTTCAAAGAAATAACCCTTTAATTGAATCTTTTATTATTTTGTATATCTTTATAATAATTATATATAACAGAAATGAAAGAGGTTGTATATAGGGAAATGGAAAAAAAAAAAGATATAGAAAACAAAAATGAATCAACAGATTTTGAAAAAGGGAAACAAATGAAACAAATTCTGAAAAAGCGAAAAAGGAAAATAACTGAATTTCCAGTGTAATTAGGCGGCGGGAAATAGAAGTCATGTAAATACAACAAATATTGAAGACTATAAGTAGACGTCAGCGATTTTGAAAATAATAAATAAATGTTGAAGGTCCAACTATTTTTGAAGTGAGTTTTGAAGTTGATTATTGGATAGGGGATATAAGTAGTGTGAACATGATAAATATTGAAGTCCCCACAAATTAGAAAAATAAATAAATAAAATCTGCACATAGCACAAGAGTTTTGGAGGGAAACAGGGAAGTTGACTGAGATTGACTCAACTACTTTTATATATTATATAGATTATAGGGGATAATGGCTTATAAAATGAACTTAACCTTGGCAATCTTAAGCCAATATTAAATTGATGTGTGTTTGAAGAAAGGCCATCGAATCCTGTGAATCGGGTGATTGTCAAGGATAAAATTTAGGTGATCGAATGGAGATCCAAAACTCACTAGATGCTGAAAACTAAGCCTGGGTGACCGCTTGACTTTGTACTGGCATCATCTAGGAAAATTTCTGGACGAATTTTTCTAGTCTTTTCAAGATTTTATTTCAAGTGATATTCCATTTTGGGCAGCAATTTTTATCCTATTTTAGACTTCTTAAGGCATGTAAAAGGAAGAATGAACTCTACATTGAGTGAGGATTCAATAATTGATTGAAGAGGAAGAAAACAAAGCAATTTACATCAAGTTTTTATCCGACAAAAATTGAAACAAAGATTCAATTAAAGATATATATATATATATATATATTTTTTTTGGACAGTGAATTCAACATCTTTGATTTGTTTTATCATTAACATGTTAGGCTAAACTTTAAATTGTACTAAGGTTTTGATATAACTTTTGTTGCTTTCTTGGTATTCTTGAGTTTCAAATTTTCATTAAAAACAATTTCTTGATTTTCCTGAGCAATTAATACCATTTTTCATTCTTTTACAATTATGTGTGAGATAATTGTATGAAATGTAGTGGCTTGTTTTTAGATTCGAGAGACTGAAAGCTAGTTAGACATATATTAATTGTCATAAAGTCCGATAGAGAATAAAAATGTACTGCTATACTTTATGTGATCTCTAAGAGTTCATAATCCATTAATGTTTTCTTATACATTCGCATTCATCATAGAGATATAACCGAATCACATATAAGGGTCGTTTGATTGCGATGATGGAAAATGAGTGGAATTTTTTTTTTTCGAGTAATTGATTTGTTTAAAAATTATTTTCGTGAAAAATATCAATTAGAAGTATTTGATTGATTTAATTTTCTAGGTGAAAAAAATGAGGAATTTTTCAAATTTCATTTTTTGATTGACATTATTTTTCATAACAAATAAAATAAGATTTAACTATTTTAATAATTTTTTTTACATTTTTAATACATTTATACTTGATACTAAAAATGTTAATTTTTGAAAAAAATAAATCAATTAACAACAATAAAATCGATCAAAAGTGACGAAAATATTGTCACGTAATAAGGAAAATGACTTCCCACCAAAATGCCGAAAAATATATTTTCCAACTTTTCTAACCAAATAGGCGCGTGAAGTGGTTGGGTGGAAAATATTTTCCATGGCAAATTTCGGCTATCAAACACAACAATTTGAGAAAGTGGGAAATTTTTTCATTTTTCATGACTAATAAAGGGGAATCACACACCCTAAGAATAAGTTTAATTCTACTCGAGAGAGTGTCTTAAGCAAATTATGAACATTGATTTTCGTTATCGACAAATTAATATCAATTTAATAACCCGAAATTAATAAGAAATAATATTTTAGGTCTTAACACTACATTCACGCATATAATCAAAAATTCATCAAAAGCAACTTGCAATTATTCTTATTTTCATTCAGAACATTTTATTTACAAAGTTTGATTTTATTTTACAAAAATCAATCTTAAGCTTTTGTTTTTGGGGTTAAGTATAGACACTTGGAAGTAATTTATCACAATCCCTATAAAAACGATACATGAACTTACAATCAATTTTATTATTTGTTCGATTCATAGAGTTGTGACATCATAAATATGCAACAATAAACTTGTTGGTTAAGAGTATTTACTTGTGTGCGGCTGTGCGCTCATCTGCAAAGTTTTCTTGAATATAGGGCTTGTTTGATAAAGTAAAAATTTTCAAAAAGAATTTTCAAACTCAATCTGAACCATCTATTTTTAATTAAACCTATAATTTTTGAATTTTTAAATATTTTTAATCCACACATCCATAAAAAAAAATTAAAAACATCACATAAAAATCAAAACTTTTCTCATTACCAAACATATCATATTTTCAGTTTTCACTCATTATCGAGTAAAACGGAGAGAGAATGAACCGCCATTGCAGAGTCCCTCGCCGTTACTCTTGGCGCCAGAAAACACCACTTTACATGAATTTAAAATTTTCTCGTCAAAAACTCTGTAATTATTCAACCCGAAGGTTACATGCTTCAATTCTTCAAGGACTCAGAGAAATGAAGCCTCTGAAGCAAGTTCATGCCCACATGATTACCTCTGGTGTTTCTGGCAATATATTTTTGTGCAACAGATTGGTGAGTTCATATGCTTCTTGTGGGCTTATGGTCAATGCCCAGATAATATTTTCTCAAATTTTGTATAAAAATTTAGTTTCTTGGACAGTTTTAGTATCTGGGTTCACAAAAAATGGACTTTTTATTGAAGCTATTGAGGCTTTCCATAAGATGATTATTAAAGAAATTAAGCCAAACGAGTTAACAATAGTGAGTGTTTTGCCAGCTTTAGGGAAATTGGGGTTCGCCAAGATGGGAAAATCACTACATTGTTATTGGATTAGGAAAAAATTCGAAGACAATGTTTTTGTGGAAACAGCATTCGTTGATATGTATTCGAAATTTGGGCGCACGATTGTTGCTAGAAATGTGTTCGACAAAATGTCTGTGAGGAATGTTGTGTCGTGGAATGCGATTATTTCAGGTTATTCTGATAATGGATTTGGGGAGGAAGCATTATCGCTATTCAATACGATGAAAAGAAAAGGACTTTTAGCCGATGTTTTTACCATGATGAGCTTGGTTTCGGCTTGTTTGAGCATGGAAGATCTTCGAGTAGGAAATGGAGTCCATTGCTTGATAATCAGAAGTGGATATGCGAATGATCAATTGCTTAGAACTTCTTTGATGCAAATGTATATAACTGGCAATTCTGCTAATGATGCTTATTGTATATTTGATGAGATTCCGATGAAGGATGTGGTTGCTTGGACATTAATGTTGTCAGGGTTTTTGAAAAGTGGAGAATCGAAAAGGACAGTTGAGCATTTGAACAAGATGATGCGATTGGACGAGATTGAGCTGGATTCTGTTTCTTTGGTCAGTATCCTTTCAGGTTGCAGCTCGTCTGGAGCTTTGCATCATGGCCGGAGGGCACATGCTCTGGTGATAAAAGCCGGTTTTGAAAGTGATGTATTCGTGGGATCGTCTGTTATAGATATGTATGCTAATTGTGCGAATATGGAGGACGCGGAAAGATACTTTGAATGTTTGGAAGAGAAGGATATCGTATGCTGGAATGCATTAATATCTGGTTATGGAATGAATGGACATGGAAATGTTGCAATTGATCAGTTTATGAAGATCAAGGGTTCAGGTCTACTCCCAGATGAGTCAACCTTGGTTTCTATCTTGTGTGCTTGTAGTCATGCTGGACTTGTAGATCAAGGGCTCGAAATTTTTAATCAAATGGTTGAGAATTGGTCTGTAGTTCCTAGTTTAAAGCACTATGCATGTGTAATCGACCTTCTTGCTCGTGCTGGACGACTCGATGATGCTTACGCACTGATGAAGACGATGGAGGTGCACCCAGATAACTACAGTGCCTTGCTTAGTGCTTGTCGGGTTCATAAGAATGTCGAGATGGGAATTAAGATCTCTCGAAAACTTTTCGAGTCGAGACCTAATGATGTGGGGCAGTATGTATTGCTCTCAAACATGTATGCTTTAGCTGGAAACTGGGATGATGCGAAAAGTACTAGAATATTTTTGAGATCAAGAAAATTGAAGAAGGAACCTGGTTTTAGTTCAATTGAGATAGATTGAGGAATTCCTGAAAGGCATGGTAATGGAAACAAAAGCAGAAAATTATGAAAATAAGTAGAAGTCACTTAAACCGAAAGTGTATAGTCTAAACAAATTACCCTTTTTTTTTTTAAATGTAAGTCTTCACTTGCTGTAAAATATAACTTATTTTCAATTTTGACCAATTAAAAAATTCATTATTTTAAAAACTACTTGTTTACTTGTAAGGGAACTTATAAGCTTAACCAAACATGATATTGCCAGAATAAATACAAGGAGAAAAACGTTAAATTTGTAATACCACAACAGATGAATGCTCATTGCCTGAAATTCTCAAAGTGTAGAAGTAAAAACATATCACAAAATTGCCTGTCAAAAGGGCTTTGCTTCTACTGGATCATAGTGTAAAGTGAACACAAAGTTAAATCTGTACATATTCTAATGTAGAATTTGTGCAGAAAAAGAATTGGGTATTCTAAAGAGACGTCCATGGAGCCGAGATCTACATAGCTCCTAAAATCGAATTTTCTATTTACTTTTGTTATAAGAATCCTACTCGTGTTGAGCACGCACCTTTTCATGGATGTCCATCAAAACGTCATGTAGCTCTGGGAAAACTGATATTAGAATGAGTTCTAATATTCCATAGCCAAGTTGCTTCAAACAAACTGTAGACTGCGATTTTATAAAAACATATTACTAAGGTTGGCTCTTTGCATGCCAAAAGGAAAAATCAAAATGAACCTAATGGTACAAAACCTCAAATACCAGTGGAAACTCATTAATTTTTGCACTTGGAGAAACTGGGGTGGGGAAGTGTTTACCTGAAGGAAGTTATACATATCTCTAGCGCAACGTCTGTACTGCTTATGCCCGATCAAGCTTACCAGAGCAGTGGGAGCACCATCTGCCAGAATGAAAACAATACACCTCTAAATAAGCAATCGTGAAGAAAAGGGGATCCTCAACATCCTCTCTGTCATCAAATACACGTCCATCATCATCATATTTATCGGTGTTACTAACATTATAACTTGTAAGTCACACACATTATATTGTTGTTTAGTTTGGTCATCACACTTTTTGTTCTAAATTAGACAGAATTTTCATTTTATTCGTCTCGTGTTTTAAAAGTGCTTTATTTACATGTTTGCTAAATTATTACAGTGCTGATGTTTACAGCGGAAAATAAAGTATGGCATGAAAAATCCATTAGTGCATTGTTTTTATCGTTGACAAAAACATGTCTTGTTATGCTTTTGAAATTCATTTTCAAAGTACACAAAAATAAAATAAATTATATTCACAAAACGAAAATCTTAATCTTCTTCCACAACCCCAAATTTTAAGTCAAATATCAAAGTGAAAGTTTCAACTCCTGCACTTCTGCACTTGGTTATGATGCGCGTAGATCTTTAAGCTCTACACATTAATTGCATAGAGTTGCAGATGCATATCTATTATTTGATTTATTTATTTTGTGTCAATGTATGCATTCAAAAACTGTATTAAATTTCTGACGGCTGTGTTGTCTATACTGTAACAAAGTGAGAGGTTAGAGACAGATTTGGAACACAATTATAAGTTCAGTGACCATCTTTTTCTAAACCCTATTTATATCATTAGCAGATTGGTAAGAATTACTCACTGAAGAGAATCTTTTTCACTTCGCTAGCTCTGCGAGTGGCTTCAAGCTGTTGCTCGAAACTTCCTTGTTTAGAGGCCCGAATTTCAACTTGTTGCCGTTTTAATGTTTGAGATCCTGGACTTGCTTGACTACCATTTAGTCCAGTTTGAAGATTCAATCTCAGGAAGAATGTATCATTGGGCCAAAGAATCTGACAAGGAGACAATAATCTCAAAATTCAAAGCAGGAATGATCTGATTGGAATGTGAATAATAGCTACAAAAATCCAGATGCCTAAAATTTGGGGGAATACAAACCATAAAGTAATGAAGCCCTTTAAGAGGACCATATTTCAGGGCAAGTTAAACACAAAAAGGAACATAACAACATTGTATTCAGATACTCTTGGCTAAGACAAATACTCACATCCTGGACCAACCGAATTCCTTGAGCAACAACATCGTCCCTTCGGAGCCACTGAATTTGCCTCAAGAGCCAGTCATCAACAGCATCGTCCATAATTAAGTGCAATATTTGCTTCGATATCCAGAAGGCTTGTCTCCTGTAGTAAAATTGAAAATATAATACAATCAGAATAAATGATGACAGTATTTGACAGCATGCTTTTTGAACAACCCATTTCATGCAGTTCCAACAGATTGTCAGCAAGGTGGCCATGAAACTCTATTTTTGAGTCATTAAGTGTGGTTTGAACATGAAGAGATCACTCAAAAGCCAAGAAGAAAAGACGTGAAGAAGTTCAAAGATGGACTCGCCAAGCAAGTCTTCTGTGATTGAAGGAAAACAAAAGTTCCAACATTTTGCTAAAGGCCAGTGGCTAAACACGTCAACTTGTATGATAAACAAATTGAAACCTTTGTTTCTAAAATGCCATGTATAGCCGTAAGATAACAAGGCCTTTAACAATCTTATGCTTCACTTAAACTTTAAACCCAGAAAGAAGTTCAAAATATAGAAGCAAGCAAAACCATAGCATCACCTCAGCCATCCTCTTCTCTTCAGCTGAAACACCTTATCAACCAAATTCAAAACTGGAACACTTAAATTGGGTGGAGTCCACTGCAAGAAAATTCCAGCATCAATTAGAATAATAGCCGAAACTTCCTAACTTAAACTCAGGATCTTTGCCATATGTTATGGTGAACCACCTCTTCTACAAGTTTAAGATGTTAGAGGGGTAAATTTGTTTATTTAAATTCAGCATTCAATAAGATCTTAAAGTGCATAGTAAAATCGAGAGAGATTAGAAAAATAAAAAGACAATAATGAACACCAAAGAGCTGCTCCGGCGAAATGAGATTAAGATAATTACTCGTAAGTACAGGGCAGGGGACTGAGGGGTGAACGGAAGCAGAGAGATGAATATAAGTATTCTACCAATGTACCTCTGGAGGCACCCCAGTTGGATCCACTTGGGGAACAGATGTTAGTGCAAGACTAGCCTCTGAATATCTGCTCACACTGTGCGACTCAGATTGCACTCTTTGACCACAAATTTCCTCAGAATTCAAGGTAAAGTCTTCATCACATGTCACAACTCTTGGTGGAAACCCCTTTGGGTTCAATTCATAGTCCGAATGCCTCCCATTGGCTCGTGCAGAAGAATCTACTTTCTGTTTCTCATGGCCTTCATCTTTATCCCCCTCCTCGTTATCAGATAAACTGTTAATCGACTCGGTGGAATTGTGACTCAAAGGCAGTTTTTTACTATAATCAGCTTTCCAGGAAAAAGTTCTGCTTGTTACAAAAGAAGCTGGTTCACATATAGAGGAAGGTGTGCTGACAACTTTATGCATCAAGCTATCAGAAACTCCTTTGAACTGCCGTACAATATCATCCACAGCATCATCTACATTAACTGTTTAGACAAAGAAAACACTGATAATGACAATGACATTTAGGTAACAGTCATAAACTCAAATCTAAGGAAACCGATCAGAAAAGGAAACAGGACAGCAGTTAGGCTCCCAAAGGAATGAGCATGAGTTTTATTGTATTGTTTGCTAATTAATTAGTCTGCAAATGCCTTCAACATATAATCTTATCATGATTGTTTCGTGTACCGTGATATGCATAACCTGTCACAGACAAATGGTGACACTTTACAATACGAATTACGTTAATTGTTTAGTTGTAATGAGCTGTGTGCCAACAAGCCAATCATGCATTTTCAATTTCTTTATGTCTTGCAGCAAAAACAGCTCGACAACTATAACTTCACGGCCAAAATTCAGCCCACCCGAAGAAGTTAATCTAACGTGGATAAAAATACAGCAATAAAGTAACAAGAAGGTAGAAATTAGTAACACCAAACAAACTTATTCAAATAAAGAACTCGGTAAAACCACCATGTACTTTTGTCATAATTTACAATGCAGTTACATATAGAGAACTAGAAAACTCAACAGCCTCACCACAAATACATGATTCTAAAACTAGCAACAAGTTGAAGTGCAACATACACGCATTAGTTAAATATACCCCAAGCACTCTACACATGTATAAATGAATGATATGCACACACACGAAAAATATGAGCCACTGAGTAATAATTAATGTTGTCAAACCCGGCCCATCCCGGCCGGGTCGACCCGGAAACCCGTGACCCGGCCCAAAAACCAGGTCGGGTCACATTAAAAACCCGGTTTGGTCAAATCCGGTCAACGACCCGGGTTGACCCGGGAAACCCGGCCGACCCGGACCCGGGTTGACCCGGATTTTATATATATATATATATATATATATATTTTTTTTTTTTATTTTTTTTTTATTTTTTTGATTTTTTAAATATTTTTTTAATATTAATTAATGTCCGGGTCGACCCCGAGTCTACTCCGAGTTGACCCTCCAACCCTTGATCTAGTCTCTCGGCCGGGTCGATGTCCAGTCCGGTTCTGAAAACATTGATAATAATAGAAAGATGAGATCTAAGAAGACAAGCCAGGTACCTGCCAAAGTCTTCATAACTGAAGATGATTTCCCAAATGAGTAATTCTTCATTGAATAAGAAATACAAGTTAGCTTCACCAGAAAAAATAAAAAATTCAAATGTAATGAATACGTTCTCAACAAAACCCACAGACATACACACCTTAGAGGAGGTGCTTAGAAAGTCCCATACTTCATGCTGTTCAGCAACATTGGCAATTGACAATATATCCTGGTAAAGACAGCACAATTAAAACAGCTAAATAAGGAAGAGTGTATAGCAGCATCCTGAATAGGGGTGATCATACTTGCAGATACTTGTCAAGTTGAATACAACGCTGGTGAACGAAAGCATCCTCTGTACTTGATGAGAATATCCTTTTGGGAGGCAAATGTAACATATAATTAGGAATGTCCTTAAGATGCCTGTGCAATCTCTCAAAGTTTCGATATCTGTAGACAAATAAGGAAAAAAAAATTAGCTCAACACACCTGGAAAGAGCAAGTAACGCCGATATATTAAGGAGAACTTCAAAAATAGCATTAGTTTTTGAAGAATTGGAATTTGGAAGCAAAACACAGACCTTCTTTTTACAAACCAAGTGTTGTTGTCAGCATCAGTCACGGCAATCGCGTAAACTGCAAATGATGTTGAGCCAAGTTTCTCAAAGTATGCTCCAATAACCTGCAATATCAAAAGATCGAAGATCAACCATGTAACAATCATCGGAAAATAATGAGAATAAATATAGTCCCCCTTCTAAATCAAGTTTCAGCTTCAAAATCTAGCAGAAGGTGCAAAAATAGGCAACAATAAACTAGCTTAATAGTGACAAGCGAAAAGGAAGCAACCTAATCCGTGAAGACAGTTTTGCAAGGGAAATACAAGAAACTTTCTGCTAGGAGAAGCAGCACTTATGCTTGCATGCAAATTATCCATCCTCTAACAATTGAACTGAGGTATTACTTAAGTTTAGAAAAATTACTCTTTCACAGAAGAAATGTATGCCAAATAGAAGAGAAAAGGGTTGAAAGTAGACAAGCGAAGGACAGAAGGGAGAAGTTATGTATGAATCGAGGGATCCAGCTCAAAGGGTGTAAGAAGCTTTTTTCTATTGTAATTGTTCACAAGGAGCCTTAAGCTCTAGCGTTGTAGAGGATCAACAGGGCAAATACAAGTTTTAAGTGGAGCTTTTGTTAGGAAAGGCGTGGATCGCGTTGGTCAACAAGTATAGTGGAATTGAGAAAATGCGGTAAAAATGGAACACAAGTATTTACGTGGTTCACCAATAATGGCTACGTCCACGGGCAAGTATAGGAGGATTTCACTATAGTAGGAGAATTACAATAACCTTCTCTCTAAATACAAGGAGATAACAATATTTAACCTCTCTTGTAATAGGAGAAAACAAGGTAGGAAAATGCTTAGGAGAAAACAATTTATTTCTCTCTAATATTTCTCACTACTCACAAATGTCTCTCTACTACTTTCACTCTCTATCTTCCTCTCTACTTGGTGCATTTTCCATTGAGGTTTTGCCATCTATTTATAGGGAAAGTTTGGACAAAAAATCAACAATGGAAGGAATAAAATAGGTGTGAACATAGACTAGATTGTAGGCTAAATTTGTGGGCTATTGGTGGCTTACCAAATTCAACAAAGTTGGCTCACCAAATTCAACAAATGGCTTTATTTTCCACATTTCTCCCACTTAAAGTCACTTTTGTTGTAACCTGCCATCCTTCCCACACTTGCCATTCTCATGCTGCTTATGCTTCTGCTAGGCCGATAGAGGATCGACTCCATGTGAACTTATCAGTGTTGATCGGCTTTGTGAACATATCCGCTAGGTTGTCCTCCGTATGAATCTTCTGGATATCCACACTTCCTTCTTCCACCTTCTCTCGTACAGAGTGATATTGTACTCTAATATGTTTCGTCCTTGGATGAAATGCTGGATTCTTTGCTAAGTGCAAAGCACTCTGACTATCACAAAATAGAGAAATCTTCTCTTGTTTGTGTCCGAGTTCTTCCATTAACATTTGCAACCATATTGCCTCTTTGCTAGCTTGTGTAGCCGCCACATATTCTGCTTCCGTCGTGGAAGTAGCCACGATAGACTGCAGTTTTGAACCCCAGCTTACAGCTCCTCCAGCAAGAGTAAACACATATCCAGTGGTGGACTTGCTTTTATCAGGATCACCTGCATAATCTGAATCTACATAGCCTCTAATAGTAAATTCTGATCCTCCATAGCATAATGCAACATTTGAGGTACCCTTGACATATCTTAGGATCCTCTTCACCATATTCCAATGCTCTCTACCAGGATTTTCCATATATCTACTGACCGCTCCCACTGCTTGTGCAATGTCTGGTCTTGTACAGATCATAGCAAACATTAGGCTACCCACTGCTGATGCATACGGTACTCGAGACATCTCCATCCTCTCTGCTTCACTGCTAGGACTCATACTTGAGGATAACTTGAAATTAATAAGAAGAGGGGTAGAAATTGGCTTACAATCTTGCATATTGAAGCGTCGCAAGATTTTCTTCAAGTAGTTCTTCTGACTAAGCCAAATCTTCCTATTATTTCTGTCTCGGTGAATTTGCATCCCTAGAATCTTGTTTGCGGTTCCCAAGTCCTTCATTTCAAACTCCCTAGCCAACTGTGCCTTCAAATCTTTAAGACAATCTTTGTTGGGGCCTGCTACCAACATGTCGTCAACATACAACAGCAAGATAATGAAATTACCATCACCAAATCTCTTGCAATAAGCACAAGGATCTGCACTAAGTCTGTTGTATCCAAGGCTCATAATGAAGGAATCAAATCTCTTATACCAACACCTCGGCGCCTGTTTGAGACCGTATAGAGATTTGTTCAACCTGCAAACCAAGTTCTCTTTTCCTTTTTCTTCAAAACCTTCTGGTTGGAGCATATAAATTTCTTCTTCAAGCTCACCATGAAGAAATGCAGTTTTCACATCTAACTGCTCCAGGTGCAAGTCTAATGTAGCACACATCGCCAATAATACTCGAACTGTCGTGAGTCGAACAACAGGAGAGAATATTTCGTTGAAGTCAATGCCTTCTTTCTGAGCATATCCCTTTACCACCAGTCTAGCACGATACCGCTCCACTTGGTCATTTCCATCACGTTTGATCTTGTAGACCCATTTATTTCCAATGGCTTTCCTTCCTTGTGGTAGCGAAACAAGATCCCATGTCTTGTTTTTATGAAGAGCCTCAATTTCTTCCTGCATAGCTTCCATCCACTGCGAAACTTCTTGGCTATTTAAAGCCTCATGGAAAGTTGATGGCTCTCCATCCTCCGTCAGTAGACAGTATGCAATATTGCTCTCCATAATGTACTCAGAGTGCCAAGCTGGTTCTTTCCTCTCCCGAGTTGATCGTCTGATTTCAGGAACTGTAAACTCAGCTTGTTCTCCTTCTTCATGCTCCGGTGCTGCTTCAGAAGAATCCCAGACTTCTTGTTCTTCTCTATTTTCAACTTCAACTTCAACCGTAGTAGTTTCTGGCTCTTTGAAAGTGCTATCATTTTCTTGTACCTTGCCTTCCGTGAATATCACGTCTCTGCTGATTATCACCTTGTGGGCAGTGGGATCCCACAGGCGGTACCCCTTGATTCCATCAGCATACCCCAAGAAAATGCATTTTCTGGATTTTGAATCCAGCTTTGATGTTTCCCGGGCATTGTACATAACGTACACAGGACTTCCAAAGACATGTAAGTGAGAATAATCAGCTGGCTTCCCTGTCCACATCTCCATCGGCGTCTTCAGATCAATCGCGGTTGATGGTGAGCGGTTGATCACATAACAGGCGGTTTTGACTGCTTCAGCCCAAAATGATTTAGCTAACCCCGCAGTTCTCAACATTGCTCTCGTTCTTTCTAACAATGTTCTGTTCATCCGCTCTGCCACTCCATTTTGTTGTGGAGTATATGCCGTCGTGAAATGTCTTTTAATACCTTCTTGTTCAGAAAAAGTATTAAATTCATTACCAGTATATTCTCCTCCATTGTCCGTCCTCAAACACTTGATCTTCTTCTCAGATTCAAGTTCTACCCGCGCTTTATAGATTTTGAAGACTTCGAACACATCGGCCTTCTTCTTGATTGGATACACCCAACATCTCCTGGAGTAATCATCAATAAAAGATACAAAATATTTTGCACCTCCTAGGGACATAATCGGTGCTTGCCAAACATCAGAATGAACCAACTCCAAGATAGCTCTACTTCTAGTAGTAGAAGTGCCAAACTTCAATCTGTGCTGCTTACTAGTGACACAATGCTCACAAAAGGGTAATGATACCTTTTTGAGCCCTGGAAGAAGATCTTGTTCAGAGAGAATTTTCAAACCACGTTCAGACATGTGGCTAAGTTTGCGGTGCCACATCATTGTTAATTCTTCTGCTGAACCTGCCGATGCAACAAATGCTTCTCCTTCTTGTAAAGTATCTCCTTTAAGCATGTACAGATTTGCAGCTATCTTTTGTGCTTTCATCACTACAAGCGCTCCTTTGACTATTTTCATAGTCCCATCTTGAACATGGGTTTTGCACCCAATGCTATCTAGTTGTCCCAAAGACAATAGATTTTTCTTCAAGCCCTTTACGTGCCGAACCTCCTTGATAGTGCAAATTGTACCATCATACATTTTTAATTTGATAGTACCAATACCAACGATCTCCAAAGCATGATCATTTCCCATAAACACTGAACCTCCCGAGATGTGTTCATATTGATGGAACCATTCTCTCCTTGGTGTCATGTGCCATGTCGCTCCTGAATCGATGAGCCAGACATCGGTGAAATGCTTTCTGCCTTCAACAACAGTCGTTGCCTCGCTGTATAAAATTTCGCCATCATATGAGGTGCTTGCTACACAACCCTGAGCTTTTGGTATCTCATGTGCCTTCCCTTTGGCTTCTTCATTCCTCTTAAGACTCCAACAATCCCTTTTTAAGTGCCCTTTCTTGCCACAGTAATGACACTTGGCATTCTTCTTACTTCTGGATTTAGATCTACCTTGGGTATGACTCCCACTGGGGCCACGTTCCGTTGATCTCCCTCTCATCACCGTCAAGGCTTCCGCCTGCTGTGAACTAGATAGTCTGTCCTCCTTGTTCTTGCGCCGACTTTCCTCTTCAAGAACCGCAGCTGCAATATTATCGAAGACTAGATCTTCTATGTTGTTAGTTAAGTTGATGATGAGTTGATCATACGAATCTGGTAGACTTTGAAGTAGAATTTCAGCACGTTCGCCTGCCTCTATTTTGTGGCCCATTGATGTGAGCTGTGAAAATAGAGTGTTGAGGGTGTTGATGTGGTCTGTCACTGTAGTTGACTCCATCATCCGAAGGGTGTAAAGCCGTCTCTTTAGGAAAATTTTGTTGTGTAATGACTTGGCCTCGTACAGCTTCGTTAGGGTGTCCCATATCTCATTTGCTGTTTTCTTTTCCGCCACACTTGACAATACTCCTTCAGCTAGTGCTAAGTGCAGATTAGCAATTGCATTGCTATCCATCTCATTCCACTTGCCATCGTCAGTGATATCCGCGGGTCTCTCTCCAATTGCCGCCAAACAGTTATCTTTTCTCAAAACTGCTTTTATTCTCATTTTCCATAACGAGAAATTGTTCCCATTGAACTTTTCAACCTCATACTTTGCTGCCATTTTTGTTCACGACTTGGTAATAATACCGAGTGATAGTGAACACCAACCCTACGCAAAACAATCTCAAGAAATCTTTTCTGATGTGGAAGATCAGACAAAGCTGCAACCACAGAGCATACTAAGAATTTCAAAAGATGTAACCAGTCTCTGATACCACTTGTTAGGAAAGGCGTGGATCGCGTTGGTCAACAAGTATAGTGGAATTGAGAAAATGCGGTAAAAATGGAACACAAGTATTTACGTGGTTCACCAATAATGGCTACGTCCACGGGCAAGTATAGGAGGATTTCACTATAGTAGGAGAATTACAATAACCTTCTCTCTAAATACAAGGAGATAACAATATTTAACCTCTCTTGTAATAGGAGAAAACAAGGTAGGAAAATGCTTAGGAGAAAACAATTTATTTCTCTCTAATATTTCTCACTACTCACAAATGTCTCTCTACTACTTTCACTCTCTATCTTCCTCTCTACTTGGTGCATTTTCCATTGAGGTTTTGCCATCTATTTATAGGGAAAGTTTGGACAAAAAATCAACAATGGAAGGAATAAAATAGGTGTGAACATAGACTAGATTGTAGGCTAAATTTGTGGGCTATTGGTGGCTTACCAAATTCAACAAAGTTGGCTCACCAAATTCAACAAATGGCTTTATTTTCCACAGCTTTCTAGTGGAACTTGGCTAAGGGAGACTTATGGGCTTAATATAACCCCACTAAATACAAATACAAACACAATCCATAAATCAATATCTTCACCTTGGTACTGAAGCAGTATAGATGCTTGCATGCAAATTATTCATTCTCCGACAATATAAATTAAGTATCTCTTAGGTTTTTACTCTTTCACAGAAGAAATGTATGCCTCAATAAAAGAGAAGATGCCCTCATTCTGAACACAGAGGAATTACCCTAAGTATTGTTTCTGAAGCTTCTCTTCTTGAATAACAAAACATTTCAGCCCTTGTTTGATAACCATTATTTGGGATAACAAATTTTTGAATAGTAATTTTTAGGAAAATTAGTTAAAAAAGTAAGGAAAAGTTTTGGATTTGCGTGCAGAATATTTTTTTGTGTGAATGTGTGGTTGAAAATAAATACTGTAGAAAAATGAGTTTCGGAAAATGGTTTGTGAAATCAGGACTCAATTTATAATCGTTGAGTCCACGAACGTTTTGAGAAGCCGAATAGAAAAGAGGAATGAGGTTTCTTACCCGGCATCTCAGCCTCAAAGCATGCAGTCCTTCACTACGCAGAGCCATTTCTGAGACACTCTTGACACTTTGTATATTACTTCCATTAAATGTATCTTCCATGTTTGATTGAACTTTCAAATCAGAAGTGCTGTTAGATCTCTTAAGCCTGTTTCTATTTTCAAGAGGAACAACCACAGTTGTATCCTCTAGTTTATCATCAGTAGAACCTTCCTTCGAAAATGCCAAATTGTTAAGATCCTGGGGCATGTGTAATGCATTAATGTTGTGATCAGTATACCCAGCATCTGGTTGAGGCATAGATAGAAGCCGCATCACAGCTTTATCTTCCACTTCGGTAGATTTTTCGGGGTTGTTTTTCCACACTTGGATCCTAAATTCCTTCTGAGGCATGACACTGCTTACTGAACCTGCTGTTTCGGGAGCCTGAATTCCTGTAGAAGTACTATTCTTGAGCTTCTTTTTGTAGTTTCTTCCTATTGCCCACATGTTCTCAAGATTTTCAGGCATAAGAACTTCTGTTCTTCTCTGTGTTGCAGCCTCAAACACTCGGGCCCAGTCAGCAGGTCGTGGATGGGCCAGTTCATCCTGCACTATATCAGATAAGGAATTCCCTGACCCATTGGACTTAAGTTCCTTTTTATTGTCAAAACAAGCTAAAGTCATATCAATTCCTTGACTGTTGGCTGATAATTTTTTCTCGAAAGCAGATTTTCCAGTAGAATGACTCTGACTCTTCATATTAGATGACTGATCAGTGCCAACGTCCTTAAACAACTCAGCCTTGATGGCAAGGAAAACATATAAAACCAATTCATTAACATACCTGGAAAAGTGCTAAAAATGATAAATTTCCCAATGGACATGCCACATGGTGAACCATTAATGTAATGAACAGTTAACTAGTTATGATTTGAAGAACTATCCATAAAATGATTGGTACAGATGGGGAAAAAGATGCAAGCGGTAAAAAATCTGGAAAACCCAAATGAATCTTCAAACATGGGTACACAGTTTAATTTTTTTTTTTTTTTAAATGTATAAGAAAAGAATTCTTAACCTCACATCATGATTATTTTGCCAAGAGATAATTGTTTCCTCTTCTATCACAATACAATGTCATTTTATCTTTTCTGGTTCAAGTCTCTTCTTTTCACCAAACGATTCCAGCACTGTAATTCTTTCTTCCAATGATAAGTAATACACTTAGTAAAGCCCAGTTATTCAATCAAGACAGCCTTAATTTATAGAGGTTATTCTTCACGGATACTTTCTATCAGCTCCAGAAAAGCAGGTGAATCTTTTTTCCCCCCATTGCCTCTCCCTCTAGATCCTTCTGGGGTAATACTTGTCCCCATCTGTCAACCACAATTTCTGAATAATCCACCCGCCATAAGTTTCGCAGTTCCACAGCCTACAGCACGGAGTATTTTACAACACACCGGTCCTACATCAATATGTATCTTGAAATGAAGCAAGCAAAGGAAATATGCAGAACGTGTCTGTAACACAAAAGGACATTTAAACTTCCCACAAGAAGCCCCTACAGTTCTATTTGTAAATCTATAAAACAGGAATGAGAACGGAGAACCAGCAGAAAGTGGAATTTCTTTGGTGACTGTTCTAGTCGTCATAAGTGCAGCTGTCCATTTCCATTACCTACAACATTTATCTGTCTCTTGAATCTCATGCCATTTGTTAAAGTATCTAGTCAGTTGCAGTAATTGTCTGTCTTTCCCACACACCGGAAAAGATCTGACCTCAATAGGGGCGGACCTAAGGTGGGTCATAGTGGGGCAAGTGCCTCACTAAAAAAATCTGATTTTTTAAAGAAATTAGAATTTGAGATTTTAGTTTGTTAAAAATTTGTGTTTAAAAATATTTTTTTATGTTTTCAATGTAAAATATGTGGTTGAAAAGTAGACAGAAAAAATTAGTGATGTTAAAAAGTGGTTGGAAAATTGTATTGTTTAAAAATATATATATTTTTTTATAGTTTGTCAAACAGAGGTTAAATTATATACTTTTATTTGGAGTTTATACTTTTAAATTAATATTTTATGCTATTGATCTCTTTTGAAATTTACATTTGAGGATTGAATATATTTATACAATTGTTTATTTCTTTATTTGTATCAGTAATTGATAAATAAAATTGTAATAATATTTCAAGTGTCTCTTCATTTTTCGCAACATTTATACAACTTTGATCGTGGTGATTGGTATTCGTTGAATATTTGTTTACAATTGTTTATTTGATTGTTTGCATTAGTTATGAATAGATATTTGAAATATAAATCTGCATTTTCTAAAGGCTCTTCTAAAAAAAAAAAAAATTTCGGCCCCGTAAACTCCGTCACGAATAACAAAAACTCATTTTTGTACCTCACTAAGATGAAACGTCTACGTCCGTCACTGTTGTCAAATAATAAGGTTGTTGTAAAAAGTGGTGCAAGTTATAACCAAGACTGTCTAACTTTATTTATCAGACTTAAATAGAACAAAATCTGTGATAAAAAGGTTTAATATGAAAAAAATTTAATAACTGACAGAAAATGTGCATCAGATGGATAACTCCAGTAAAATAAACTGAGAGACGAATACAAAAACAATTTGATGTGACATGTGGTACATACATTATGTAGAAACATAAAGGAAACATGGTACATGATGTTTAAAAGCTCAGGAAAATACAGCAAATAGACAGGTCACAATCCTAGTTATTATCATCAGAAGTACATCAGATATTATAGTCAAGCTATTTAATCTTCAATAACGATGACATGATCGCCAGAAACCTCTTGGCACATTAGATACACAGGAAGTTCCATGGTGAAACTAATTTTGATTTAAAAAGTAAAGTAAAAAATAAAATTCTCACCCTGGGCTTACTAAATTTATAAGAGGTTGCAGCACCAAACATGTTACAAGCTCTCGTGCAATGCATCGAACAAGAGGGCATCGGGCTTCCCTTGGTCTTAGCACGATAGTTAAGAGTCCACCCATGAGCTGCTGAAGAAACTACACATTCACAAGCATTAGATTTAAACCAAAAAAAAAAAAAAAAAATCACTTTCTTCTGTCTAAGAACATTTCTACACCTTGTACTCACACTCTGGAGATATCAGAGCAGGATGAAGCTGCTTAGAAGCCAAGAGATGGCATTTCAACCTTTCATCTCGTTCTTCAGAAGAAAGTGTACCCATAACATCCACACCAATAGAAGTCTGGTTTTTCCTAAAAAGATCCAGGTGATCTCCTATCAGGTCTACAACGTCCCTGAAAAAAAAAAAAAAAAAAAGACACCAGGTTCCATTCACTTGATTAATCATTTACTCAAAATTTTCATATGGTTTTACAACTTCATAAGAGTAAACAGAGATAAGTTGTGATGAAAGAGGCAACTAAATACCTTGTCAAAAGGTCAACCAAGTTTACTTCTTTGACCCTGCCAGACACTTCACCAAGTGCATCCATGATTACAGCACGTATCAACTCAGGTGCCTCTTTGTCAGGTGTAATATCAGAATACCACAGATCACTGACAAAATCACGCAAAAGCTTGTCGATAAAATCCTGCATAACTGCCTCTACAATCGGGGAATCAATTTTTCTCTTCCATTTTGGTGGGGGAGGCATGGTAGTAAGACGAGAATCATTCGCTGAGAGCTGCTTCTTTTCTAAGTGTGACAAATAGGACTGTGGTCTGGCATTATGAACCTTCCACCGAAATTCAACCTCATTGAATAACATTCTTAGTCCAGAAACCAGGAGTACAGCTATGGGTGCATTCATTAACATTGATTTACTTGTATCTGAAATCATGAATTATAATTAGAAACTTCAGAAGAATATCAACTGGCATCATCATAAGAAAGGTAGCATATATTTCCAATAAAATATCCTACTGAAATTAAACAAACATGTAAAACCAAATTCAGTAATTGCATGAGCCAGAAATAAATTCAAGTTAATCCTACTCACAAGTCGTAAGTCATTGTCAAACTCAAACATTTCAGCAGAGTAGTGGAAACGGAGACACTTGATTACTTCCCACTTAGAAGCTAATTACCAAAATAATGAGCTAATCGATCAAAATTGATTCAACTATTTGACATGTAAGTATATTAGATTGTAACTAATCATTTTCTCATAGTTTACCACATCATCTTATAAAACTCACAATGTAAACCACAAGAAAATGAAACCCGACCAAAAACCAAAATATGAAATCAATATAAAAATTGAGTTCACAAATATCTATCCCATGATTTCTTAATTTCAATACCAGCTATTCGTTACATCACAGCTGAAATCAAATATCAAATCTAAACAAGAAAACGCCATTTATGCAATTCGGTAGCTGAAACTCGAAGAAAATCAGTCATTTCAAATTTACATTTGAAGAAACTGGAGCTTACGCGTCAAGAAGTAAGAGACGGAAAATATACATAATGCCCACCAAACCGTTCGAAGCTTAGCCTCTTCGATCAGATCTTGCACGCTCTCCATAGCTTTCTTCATCATTGTTCTGAAACAAAACCTATATTAGTGCAAAATATCATCAAATTCTGTTCCCTTTCGTGGAAAATAAATCAAAAAATCCAAAATTTCAGTCAATTGTGTATGAATTTCAATTGCCTTTAAGGGATAATTTTTCTGTTTCTTTTTTTAAAATTGTTTGAGAGAGAGAGGGAGAGAGAGAGAGAGAGAGGGGGAGGGAGGGAGGGAGATAGGGAGAGAGGGAGAGACAAGAACGTGGGAAAGAGAAGCAACAGCGTCGCTATAAACGATCTTCCGTACAAACTCCATACAGTTGGAATGAATTGGCATATTTTCCCTTCTGTGGGCCCAACTTCAGTTGGTACCTCTGTTGTTACTGTTAAGCCCATGTTTGTTAATAATTAGCCCCTGTTTGTTAAACATGCTAAAAAAATAAGAGTATTTGTACAAATACCCAATTTTTAGTATTATAATTAAAATTTACTTCATTTTAAACAATAACTGAAAAATACTTAAATTTAATTTTTTGGAAAAATACTGTTTTCCATAAGTTTTATGTTGTGATACTTTTAAAATATCTTATGAAACTTTTAAAGTGCCACTTGTGATACTTTCAAATTTCAATTTTAAGTATCATAACATGAAATTTTTTCAATTTTCTATGATACTTAGGACAAAATTTTGGTATCACATCATGATACTTTACATAATTTTTATGCTACTTTGACTCAATCGTAACACCAAACACTTTATCTGTCGTGTTCTGCCTTGTCGCCTCTGGCGACCTCCAGCTCCTGCCTTCCTCAACCTCCACTACTCCTATTTGTCCTCCGGCACAGCCAATTTTAGGGTCACCGCCATTTAACTTGAAGATTTCGGCAATTTGATCCTCAAGAAGCACCTGGGTCCGCCGTGTGGACCTCCTTCGACCACCTCACTAATGTAATTGTTCCAACTCAAAATTTTACTGTAAGACATACTCTTTTATATGGGCTTTACTCATTTAAATTTCAAAAAAAAAAAAAAAAAAAAAAGGGAACTTTACACTTTGGTGGAATAATTCGGTTGAGTATTACAATTTCGGGCTGAATTCCACCATGAATTCAAACTTCAGCAATCTAGTACTAGACATTAGATCTACTGGTATCTTCAGTCTTTTCGATCCCATGCTAACTAATTCTCTTGAATTAGCCTACAGCAGTGATTATGGTCAGAAATTTAGGAACATATTTGTAAACAGCTGCACCTTTCGGTGGGGAAGAGGATGGTGGTGGTTCGTTGGTGGCGGCGGCGGCGTGGTACTAAGGTGGTGGTTCGCCAGGTTCAATAGGGAATGAATTGGCATATTTTCCCTTCTGTGGGCCCACTTCAGTTGATACCTCTGTTGTTATTGTTAAGCCCATGTTTGTTAAGAATTAGCCCCTATTTGTTAAACATGCTAAAAAAATGGGGCATTTGTACAAATACCCAATTTTTTGTATCATAATTGAAACTTACTTTATTTTAAACAATAACTGAAAAATACTTTAATTTTATTTTTTTGGAAAAATACTGTCTTTCATAAGTTTCATGTCGTGATACTTTTAAAATATCTTATGATACTTTTAAAGTATCACTTGTGATACTTTCAAATTTCAATCTTTAGTATCATAACATGAAATTTTTTCAATTTTCTATGATACTTAGGACGAAATTTTGGTATCACATCATGATACTTTACATAATTTCTATGATACTTTGTCTCAATCGTAACATCAAACACTTCATCTGCCTTGTTCTACCTTGTCGCTTCCGACAACCTCCAGCTCCTACCTTCCTCAACCTCCACTACTCTTGTTTGTCCTCCGGCACGGCCAATTTCAAGGTCATCGCCATTTCACTTGAAGATTTCGGCAATTTGATCCTCAAGAAACACTTAGGTCCGCCGTGTGGACCTCCTTCGACCACCCCTATTTATGTAATTGTTCCGACTCAAAATTTTACTATAAGACATACTTTTTTATCTAGGCTTTACTCATTTAAATTGCAAAAAAATGGGAACTTTACACTTTGGTGGAATAATTCGGTTGAGTATTACAATTCCAGGCTGAATTCCACCATGAATTAGAACTTCAGCAATCCAGTACTAAACATTCGATCTACTAGTATCCTCAGTCTTTTTGATCCCATTCTAGCAAATTCTCTGGAATTAGCCTACAACAGTGATTATGGTCAGAAATTTAGGAACATATTTGTAAACAACTGCACCTTTCGGTGGGGAATAGGATGCTGGTGCCGTGGTGGTGGTTCGATGGTCCTTGGTGGTGGTGGTGGTGGCGGCGGCGGCGGTGGCGTGGTACTGTGGTGGTGGTTCACCAAGTTCAGCAGGGAAGAAGATGGAAGAAGACGAGCAGCAGTAGTGGAAGGGAAGAAATGATCATATTTTTCAATTTTTTTTCTTAATATAATGATTTGTGCAATTGATCCTAAAAAGATTATCCAATATATATATGTTTTTTAAAATCACAATTCCTCAAATTACATTTTAATCATACATATTTTTTCTCCTCCATTTTCAACTACACATCTTACCTAGAAACATAAAAAAAATATTTTTAAATGCAAAAACTTTAACAAATAGAGAAATTAGATTTTTAGTATACTTTGATAAAATTAATGAGATGTGTGGTTAAAAAGTTATGAATCTCATAAAATATGTAATTAATATTAATTATTGACTTTGACTTAAAATAAATATCAATTTTTTAATCAGAACCAATCAGACTAAATTCCATTTTGCCACAAGAACTATATTTTCAGTCAAATATCATAAGCCTCAACCCAATTATTATTCATTTGTAAATAATTTTATAAAAGAACAAATTTTTTAAATTATTTTGAACTACACTTATTTTTTTGAAATCACATAATTTTTTTATTTTTTATTTTTTTGAAAAATCGAAATCGAAATTACTTTTTAATCATATATTTTACCTCAAAAACAAAAAAGGCTCTATTTGTTAAAATTTTTGTTTATATATATATATATATATATATATATATATATATATATATATATATATATATATTTGATGGAGTTTGCCAAATAGAGGCAAAGATTCTATTTATAAATTCGAAAAGACAGCCTAAGCATGAATTTCAGTTTTAATCGAACGAGTAATTTTTTTTAATTAATCACTAATTGAAGTCCACATCAGTAAGCTCATGTTTGCCACAAAGTAAAATTTAGATTTTAATCTATGTCAATAATTAATTTCAACCATATATTTTATAAGGTTCAAAATTTTTTCAATTTTTATCAAAATCTACTAAAAACTGATTTCAATTCCACCAAATAGATCACCAAAAAAGATATAACCTCTGTTTGGCAGTTTTTCTCTTGTTTATAAATAAAATCTTTGTTATTTTCAAGGTAAAATGTGGTTGAAAAGATTATTTAAAAAAATATGAATGATTAAAAAGTGGTATTAAAATTTGTTTTGATAATTGTTACGTTCAAATACTGAATAACATTGAGACTTACATTTGCTAAATCATTTTAATAATAAATTTATGACACTATCTATAAATTAAAAAATGTGTTTGATATTGTTTAAAAAGAGTTTTTTTTTTTTTTAAATAAATAGTAAATTTTAGAAGAATGAATTGTTGAAATTTGGTTGCAAAGTCAAATATTATAGGCTTGACTTTTAATGAATTTTTGAAATTGAGTACCGCAGGAAAAAGAGAAAAATTTAATGAAAAGAAAACAAGGGCAAAGTCTTAAACCTAAGGATGAGATGTCGAGAGCCTCGTTTAAAAAAAATAGCCTAAAATATCAAAATCAAGCAGAATTCTTTTATTATTTTAAAATGTACTGAAAATGCAGAGTCTTTTCTTAATGATATTGATTCATTTAGGTAAGGGGGCTCGGTTAAATGAAACATATTTGTAGGGGTGAACAAAAACAATCCATCTAATAGAATCGGAATCACAGTTTGACACACATGATTAAAGTTTCGACCGTTTCAAAATCGAACCAAAACCTTTGAAAATGATTCAATTGAAGTTCCAATAGTTAAAAACCAATTAAAATCACACAATCATTCTCTTTGGTTGCTTGCTCGAAGAAATTACTCTTCTGAATGGCACAAATGTTAATATGTTATTGATATCACCAATAACAAGTCGATTGGAGATCTGCCTGTAGACTTGGAGTACCTACAGAATATGGAAGTTGTAGTTATTGCAAACATCATGTTTTTAGGAAAAGGTCCCTGACAGCATGTGCAGCTTGCAAAATTTGAAAAGTTTCACGTTCTTTTCCAACTATTTTGTGGCCAAAGGTATGTCAGGCTGTCTTGAGCAAGAGTGTGAATTGCAGTGCCACAAGCTGCAAAAAATAGATCCAAATATTGGTCCTCAGCCACCTAGCACCAGTGGCTCCACCAATGGCAAGGCTGAATCTTCCACCCAGTCCAAAACTAACTCTACCAATCCACCACCACCACCACCTGTCAACTCATCCCCATCTGCCCAGCATGTATTTCTTAAAAGTTCATAAGGATTTCCAGAGAAGCTGTAATAATGGGCAACCACAAAGCATTTCTCGGTTGCTACCTCGTCATTTTTCATCCCAAAGAACAAAAGGTAACTTCATTTCATATCAACATCGACTCAATCTAAGAAATGGGTTTCAAATGATATATTCAGCAATTGGAATTTCAAAAATTATACGATCTTGTTTGGGGCTAATCTGTTTGCTTTACAAATATGGAAGAAGAAGAAGAAGGAAAGCATTAGGAAAAATAAAAAAATATGAACTTGTGTTAATAGATTAACAATAGAAAAAACCTCGATATCCTTCCACAATTATACTTACAACTCGAAAGTACTTGCATTGAGCATATTTACTACTTTTGAACTACATTAAAATAATACATGTCTACTATAATTATAATCCAGTACAAGAAGAAATTAGATTATCCCTTGGAATTTGGTCATACCTTGAACTATATAACATCACCTTCACCAGTCTTCGTACTTCATATCAGCAGATACTTCATGTGTTCCAAGGCAATGCCACTATATTTTTCACATAATTTCAGATTTCAGCCACTCAACTGTACAACATAAACCTGTCTATAAAGCCGTTTACCACCATCATCTTCCATCCTATCCCAGGACTGCAGCAGTTGTGCGTCCCATATAGTTTCATGTGATGATACTCTGGTGAAGTTGGGAAGTTGTTAGCTAGAAAGATCTCATAATCTTGATCTATGTTTACTGGCATTAAATGGTAACCGTCTGCGAACAGAAGCAAGTGGCTTTGCATTCAAGGAACCCGTAAATTTAATATCCCAACCTTCCACATTCTTCGGGACACAAGCGTCAAATAATACTTGGCCAAGGACACTATGTGCACTTATACAAGGGTTTGACCGATTTGGTGATCTTTCTTTCCTTTCCTCAGGTACAGACCCAGAGTTTCTACTGTTTTCATAGCCAGCTGAACTTGGCAGGAAGAAGTGGTCATTCGGCCCAACTGCAACCCTTCTAAGGCTTTGGTTTGAGTCGACTGCAGCATTCTGGAGGTCACAAATTAAGTCGGATACTTCATCATGCATATCATCCATTTCTCCAAGTCTACGAATTTTGTGGGAAAAACTAGCAACTGCCTGCTCAAGCAACTCAGCTATAGCAGTCGTGTACTGGATCGAATGATGTTTGTCACCTGTTGCAGTGCATACCATATCAGTGCAAATGGAGTGCCACGTGAACCAGAACTAGAAACTTGCAGAAAGTGAGAATCCAAATAGACAAGCATGAATGGATTAATAAGAAAAGGCAGATATGCTCAATTCACAAATCCAGATGCCACTGTCCAAATCACTGACTACATTTTCAATAAAAAGCACATTCGAGGATGCTTCACGTGGGACGTGGCCCATCTCATATCCGACTTGGAATTACAGGGCACCATTGAATGTCAAAGAACACACCAGACCTTTAAAGAGAATAAAGCGGGAAAATTTACAAAAATAAAATAAAATATTAATAAAATAAAAAATCTGAAGATTTAATTTGTTGGAACCAGTATTTTCAAACCAAAGAAGATCAAATTGGCCAGTCTTAATGAACCGCCCAACTCTCGGGTACAAATTTCAGAAAAGAACCAAAAGTGTAAAGACTGGATAATAACGAGAAGAACAGAAGAAAAGAACTAAATAATAAAATGATAAGAAAATACAGTTACTACTCTAGGGTCTTCATGTATATGGTTAGAAGTGAAATATTCAGCAACCAAAGAACCTTTTTTGGTCAGTTATAGTTAATATTACAAGTGTTATTTCTGATTGAACTGAACTAGTCAGACGTGTCAAGTGGCAAAAAGGAATAAAAACAGGATCAGTCACCCCAAAGGAAAAATTCTACACAGAAACAATTACATTTAGCACAACAAACGCTTCCTACACTGGGTGACGGGGGTCATGAGGAACGAAGCTTTAAACTAAGATGGCGCTGATCACAGAAAAGTGCAAGTAAAGACTTTGAAAGCACTGAATCACAATGCCTCAAGTTTAATGTATCCAACATATCGATATAGCTATAATTATAAGCTAACGTTTAACCTGTATTCCACTTCACCATGTTGACATTGCCCCCCATATCTCGTAATTGCCTAGCAAATTTGCATACAATGGGATATGGAGCCACATCATTTTCTGAACATAAAATCAGAAAAGGGACCCCCAAATCCTACAGGTAAAAAGAAACAGAATAAAAGGCAAAAATAACTAAAGAAATAGTAAATATAATTGCAAATGTCACTGTTCAATTAGAAACTTACAACTGAGGAACAAAGAGTTTGCCAGTAATCTGCATGTTGGGATCCAAACCTTGTGAGAAATAAAGCATCCAGGCTCGAAGTGACACCTTTTGCAAAAAACGATACTAGCTTCGAAAAACCAATCATCTTCAGGACTGTATGGTTTGACGCCAATCGGGCACCCAAATCAGTACTAAAATCAACAGGATCAGAGTCATATATCTGGCCTGAGATGCAGTGCATAACCAATCTACTATCATCCTTCATGTAAGAAGAAATGAGTCAATAAATATCTGTGCTCGACAATCTACTATTCATAAACATTAGTTGAAGTCAAAGAATAAAGTCTACCAGATTGAGCTCCGCTTCACAAGATCCTTCAATAATCTACATCAGTTGTTAAATAAATTAAATACACGGCCACAGTCATGACAAACAATGATTGATCCTATCCAATTTCCCTAAACATGAGTGAATAATTTCTCCAACGAAACAGTTAATGAGACAGTGCTCATCAGGAACATTTATGCATGGGAAAAGCCAACGCAGAACTCAATGTAACTTCATGTGCATTAAAATGACCATGGATCCAGTGCACTTTACCTGAAAAAACTTATACATACAAGCCTTTGAACCACCAGAGGATGCTGCAAGGACTACGGGACATATGCTACTCCTCAGCTCCTGCATAAAAAAAAGCCTTCGAGAATAATTACACCAAGAGCAAAAAGGGACAGTTAGAGAATGAGGATGAAATGAAGGAAAATAAAAAAACTTTTAGTTGCATGACTTAATTCACATGTTCTTTAAACATCAAAATAGTAGATATGACGTGAAAGAAAAAAGACAATAAACTGAAAGTCATTTACTAACTCGTTCATCATTGCCACGTTTTTTGCATATAAAGACATGGTAATAAGACTGACCTTAACAAGCTCATTAAGAACACAAAATGCCAGTGATGTAGCCCTCTCTGGAATGAATCTGCAGATAAAAAATACCCACAACTATGAAACATTTGTTCAAAGAAATGGGTTCAGGGAAGAATTCTAATTAAAGAAATGAGAAATTCCTGCAATAAGGAATAAGGAGTTTTTGGAAAATAAGGAAGGAGAAATTATACATCTTAAAACAAAAATGTATTTTTGGGTTCTAAAGAATTTGAGCTTCTTCTGAGAAAGTTCAAAACTAGTTTTCATTTATATTGCTACTTCGGTAGTGGGATAAGAAAATTTCGCTATATCAAATCCAAGAAAGACTCCTCACTCAAATTCCCTGAAAGAATTTCGAATATTGCCTCTACCCCAAGTGGATATATCTTCACTGCCCATGCTAATGTGCCTCGAAATCTATACAGTTACCCAGGCTGAGTGATGCTCTAGCATGTTTGGCTTTGCTTCTTCCTGAAAGAAATGGCGTCCTTTTGAAAGTTATCCCGACTTGGGGAAGATCCAAGAATTTTCTAGATACATAAGTAATGATTTCTTAAATTGATTAAATTCCAGAATTTCCCAAATGAAGTTGCCTATGGGAGAAGAAACTAGAATGGTCCAGTAACTCTCTTCTACCGCCATTGAAGGACTAATCTAGAATTTGGGATGCTATCTATTTCAGAACTAAAGGCAGTGTGTGTGTGTGTGTGTGTGTGTGTGTGTGTGTGTGTGTGTAGTTGAGTGAGCAAGTGCTGCCAATATAAAACTAGCGAGAAGAAGAATTAGAGAAAGAATTTGTACTATTAGTGGCGTGTTTGTTTACATATTGTGTAACTGATTTATATCAATGAAAATTATTTTCGTTTGAGTATAAATTCAACAATTTGATATCACAGCATAGTTCCAAATTCAACCATTTCGTATCAAAACAAGGCGGCCAGGACGGAATTTTTGAGCTTCTAGAGTTCATGCACAAAGTGAGTTATGAAGCTACCGTTAAGCTTGCTTGATAACAAGGCAGTTATTCAAGTCATGATGGCAACCTACAAGTGGTAGGCGGAGTAAAAAGCTCAACAACCAAAATTATACCACATAGTAAACTTTCATGGAGTCATGTCTCCAAGGGCAAGACTTGTGGGAAGTAGTTGGCGGAAGTGACGTGACACCGACATAGGATGCCACCTCCCTGAACAAGCGGAGAATTAAACCGGACATAGCTATGTTCGCAATAAAGACAACGATCGATGAAGAATTATTGGAGAACATAAGAGACATGATCACGCCAAAGGAAGCATGGGACACATTCGCAACATTATTCTCGAAGAAAAATGATATGAGGTTGCAGCTTCTGGAAAACAAGCTTCTATCCATCAGCCAAGGAGAGAGAACGATAATCAATACTTTAACAATGTAAAGTCTCTATTGCGAAATCTTTGAATTATATTCTTCGAGTAAAATTTTGGAATCTAGAGTGAGAAGAATAATTATACATGAATTGAGAACCTAGTTCAGAGGCTTTATTGCCGCTATAAAGGTTGGTCATAACAATCGTCAATATAAACCTTGAAAATTTGTTGGCCGACCAAGAAACATTGACCAAGCAAATGTTAGGGATTTTATTAAAGAAAGATGAAGAAGCATTATATAGCCTCTATTTGGTAAACGGTTTTTAAAAAATATGTGGTTGAAAAGTGATTTGAAAAAATGTGTATGGTAAAAAGTGGTTTGAGAAAATGTATTATTTATAAACAGTTTACCAAACGGAGGCATAGTTATAAAAAAAAAAAAGGAGACCGACCTGTCAACAAAATAAAAAAGCATTAAAAGAAAACGAACAAGAAGAGGGTTCCGAGAGAAGGGGAGCCAAACAAAACCTCGACAAGAGAGGTCATCCGTTCAAGGCTTTCAACGAACTAATGTCTCGTGCTTTGTTTGTAGCAAACGAGGTCATTATGATAGAGATTCTTTGTAACGAGCTTTCACAGGTCCAGTCCTTAGCCACCCATCCCATAACCAGCTTCCGTCGACTGCCTTCAGAAGTAGCACTTAAGTTTCTCTTAAGGGAAAGATCTTGTGTTCGAATCGGTGGGGACGTATCAGAAATCCAAATAGTGCCCAATCCCTAGGGAATAATATGTAAGTTAATAGCGCAAAGAATAGCCCTGAGCCATAGATTACAAGGCAAGATGGGAGAATATCCGTGGTCATTAAATTGTTGGTTTAAAAAAGAGCTAGAAGAAGGCAATCTAGCAACATCTAACAAGAGAAGTACAATTTTGATGAAGAATGGAATGCTCAGGAAGCAAACAGCAACTTGCCAAGTTCGAGAGAAGAAATTCAATTCAAGTATAAAGGACGAATTAGTGTTAATGGTGGTCCTTCCTAAAGAAATGGATTGTGAAGATGATTGGATCGATGACTCAGAAGAGGACATCTCAATTCATGAAGAGTCTTCTTGGTGGACTCCGCATAGGGAGGAACTACCAAATTAGAAAAAAAAGGTTTGAACATGTATATTCTCGACTCCGCAGAGGATAGAGTTAGCAGATCAAATAGAATTTGATGACAAGTCGAAGGAGAAGGCGTCAGAGCAAATCAACGAAGTAAGACAAAAGCTCGAGAAAATACAAGATATAATGATGTCAATCAATGAACAAGAGTATCATAAGATAACAAAAACCTTGAGGAATCTAAAATCTAAAAGTGTCAAGTGATAAAGAAGAGCTTGCAAGATCGACACATAATCCTTGGCAAAATGATGCAGATCAAGAAACACATGCGGGTGATCGGCAGAGTCAACAAGAGATTGAGCTACGTACAAGTTCACAACCACAACTAAGGAAGACAAGTAGAAATGAAAAATCAGTTGGAGGTGAAAAATCAAGTATCGAGTATGCTACCTTAAAAATAGATGAAAGAACAGAAAAGCCAGATTGATATATTTGAAGTCGTAGATACGTTGAACAAATGACCAAACGCTTCAAAACTTCTCGAGTTCCAGGCAAAGTTGGGCGTGACAAAAAAAGAAAAATCTGAAGGGGAGAATTGAAAGTAGCTCCAAGAATCTTCTAGATACATAAGTAATGATTTCTTAAGTTAATTAAATTCCAGAATTATCCAAATGAAGTTTCCGACGGGAGAAGAAACTAGAATGGTCCAGTAACTCTATTCCACCACCATTTAAGGACTAATCTAGAATTTCGCTATGTATATATAAGGATGGTGTGAGAATAAAGAAAGATAGATAGAAAGAGTGAAGAGAATGACAAAAAGTAAAGGCAGTGAGAGAGTGTAGTTGAGTGATTGCGTGCTGCAAATATAAAATTACGGAGAGAAGAATTAGAGAAAGTTGTAGTGCTAGTTGTGTGTTTGGTTACATATTGTGTAATTGATTTATATCAATAAAAATGAGTATAAAATCCACAATTTGATATCAGAGCATAGTTCCAAATTCAACATTTTTTTAGCCTCTCTCAATTTGGACTTCTTCATGAGCATTTCAGCTATGCCAAACATGCTGCATGAACTTCTTTGTTAGCATTGCTAGGCTTATCCGGGATGAAAACTCCACTTTTAAAGATATACTACAAGCACGTACTAACGTAGCATCAAAGGTAATTCCGACAATCATAATCCATCTGACGTAACCACAATTAAGTACATACACACATACATATAAACCATAAAACTATAGCGAGAATGGGAAGAGCATACGGATTGAGAAAATCGGATAGGCAAACGAGAGAGTTCCATCCAAGAGAAGAGTAGAAATTCACAAAATCCTTCAATTCACTTTTGGTAATTGAGGAGACCCACGCGAAAATCACAATTATTCCTTTGATTTTCATGTCTTCAATACTACTAATATCCTGACATCTGACCCATTCAATTCTCCCTCCGACAACTCCACCCCTACAGCCGCTCATCGTAGCAGCAAGACCTCAAAAACGAGAGCCAACTTGATAATTGGAATTGAAATTCGAAATTCAGTAAAAATTGGAAAACAGAGGGTTTGGTATGTGGACCGTTGAGTAAGAGATGAGGAGTAGAGAGAGCGTGGCTGCGTGTGAACGAACTCTTGGTGGTGGTGATCCGGAGGATCGCCAAAGGGGATTGAGTATATACCAGCTCAGATAATGCGCATTTTAGGATATGCACGTAATTGTTTAACAATAATTATATGAAGTGACAGCCCAATAATAAAAAAATGACATATTATATTTTATAATGTTATTTTAAAATGTCCAAAATGAATATCCCCTATAATTACTCATTATTCAAGAATAAAGAATTTTGCTATGTGTACAAGTATATTAACAGCTTCACAAACAAACGAGATATTGCGATATAATCGATAAACCATGCTATATTGTCAATTCATTATACCTCGATATTTCGCGGGGGGGAAAAAAAATCCGTCTGACCCCAACATTTTTTCTTTTAATTTATCTTTCGAATTCATTTTCAACTCACACTTTTCAATCAGTCTTCAAATATTCTCCCAAAACCCAAAATTCTTCAAAATTTTGAAAAATTTATTGGAACTAACTAGTTTGCTAACATATCTGGATATCTCATTTCCATTAAACTCTTTCTTACATCTCTCTACTGCTCCCATCATTAGCTTCACCGATTTCTATACCAATATTTTCAAGATGTCTCCAAAAGTTCTCCGTGGACTACATAAGGAAGTCGAATTCTTTGCCTGTAAACAAGGTAATCAAATAAGTTTAGTGATGTGTTGATTTCTACATGGCTTGTCATGCGGGATTGACTGGATTAGTCCTTCGACTATCAACCAAGCTTCCTAGATGAACTATTGGAATTTTGTACCTGAAAATACGTGGGGCTTTCTCCTCGATTTTACTCCAGCGTGATAATAAATTATAGTTGATGTAATCTGGAATTTAGGATTTGAAAGACGATTAATCGAAATGCTCCAAGTCTCTGAATTGCTTTCTTAATCCCTGAAAGAAAAAGGTTGGGTCTAATCTCCCGTTGTAGCTCCGGTGTGGTAATTAGTATTATTTGAGAGAAAATATTAAAGCAGAATAAATTCTATAATTTTTGAGATCATACATTTCTCCTTTGTGGAAATGAAGTATTTATAGAATAGGAAATGTAACTGCCCCATTGTGTAGGTATTAACTGCCCATTATGTGGGAATAACCGTTATTGAGATAGTGGGGTGGGAAGTGCTCCTTAAATTCAGCATCCACGTGTCTTGTATCAATTTAATGAAAATATACTAGATCGTGTTCGTTCATAACAATTGCCTCTATATATACGAATTAGCATGATCGTGATCGTAAAGCCTTGAGATACGGATCGAATATTATATAAGTATCAATAGTCCCCACAGACGATTAGGATTTCCTATGCAGAAGATCTTGATTGTCTGATTATCTTCTTCGAACGATCTGTGTCTTCAAGCCATGATTTAGTCTAGTGAATAGACTTGCACGTGTTCTCATACCGCTGAGGCTCTAATTCCCAAAGGTCACATTTGACTCTGAAATGGCGCATTACCTCAGAAGCGGTGCATCACTTCAATATTTCAACAGTCATTGGAAAGGCGGGAATATCTAGGGTTTTCAGATTTCTAGAATATTATGTGCCCTTCCCATATGCGCGCGCGCGCGCAAACACACACACACAAAAGTTTTCAAAAGCAATTTATCTTGTTGCTTTGTGTGACTCCATCCTTTCTTTCTTCATCTTCCCGGTGATAACTTCTGGCATTACCTCACAGTGAACTGCAACTTTTCCTTACGACGAGGTATTTTCTCCTCAACTCTTTTTCCTTATCCCCATAGATGGGCTTTGGTTTATTTTATCAAAGGTACTTTACAGTGTGTAGAGAGTGATATACTGGTGAGTTTGTTATTTCTCTCTTTTCCAAAAATAGATTTCTTAATGATATTAGATAGTGATGAGTAAGAGGGGAGGGTATCTGTGCCATTGAGTAGGGTACATGACCATTCATCTTCTTCTTCGCCTTCTTATAACCAGATGTTTCATCGTGCGTCGAGCCCAGCTTCATCTCCTTCTCATTCTTTTCCCCTTGATCATACCATTTTTGATAATTTACCTATTTTACCTCGAATGCAGCATTCCATGGCTCGAGCACGATCTCTTCGTCAACCACAAGAGGATCTAATCATCCCTGATTACAAAAGCTATTACAACGATCTTCGATTGGTAGAGGCGCTGAATTCCTTTATCCTTTTTCCCGATCATTCTTTTCGAGCCTCTTTAGACAATGAGTGCATAGGGGGGAGGAGAAGACGGAGAGGTAACGATCTATCTAGATTCGATGAAGGGCGGTCTTTGATTCCTTCTTCATCCATTTCTTGTAAAATTCCTTTGTTTTTTCGATCTGAACCCTACTCAACTTGCCCTTAACTCTTGGAGAATTCTTGTTTATTTCTTGGTTGTTTGTCTGAAAAATAATATCGACCCATCTTTGAATCTTCTACGATCTTTCACTAAACTGAAACCACATCGTGACTATAACTATAAACCAAGAATGACTTCAAAATTCCAAACTGTCCCTCTTCAGAACCTGCTTGGAAAACTAAATTCTTCTATGCTTAAAGAAAGAATGGACCTTTTCCATTTCCTAGCTCTTGGAATCGTCCGAATTTTGGAGTTTTCAATGATTCGATCACCCTCTCTGAGGTAGAAAAGGAGGCATTTTTAATGATCAAATCCTGTGATCCCCTTGCTCGTCGTATGAAAAAAAGTACTTACTGATGCTATCTTGATAGAACATCGTATAAATTTTCCTGAGGGTAAACTTTTCTATTTTCTTTCATTTATTAACATCGTCCTTAAAAATGAGGTTAATATCACCTTCTCTATGCTTTCAGACGAGATGAGTTTCAACTTCTATAAGGTTGACGCATTACTAAAGACGAAGGCTAAAGGAAAAGGGCTCAAAAGAAAAGCCAGTGATAAAAATTTTATTTCTGATCCTCTGATTGATAACCCCTCTAATCATGTAACACCGGCGCCAATTCCGAATCCTCCACCTACTCCACTTCGACCCATATCCAACCTTCAGTTTGGAGGACAAGAAGCTTCATCTCGTTCGACTGTTCGTGTTGATGAAGACGTACAGTCCATCGTGGATGCGCTCGATCATACTTTGCTGGATGACATGAAAAAGAAAAGTGGTGCAACTATACATCGAGGGTTTTCGGTTGAGATGAGAAGGGTTAGTAATAAAAAAGTATCGTATTTCTTCATTCTTTCGCATTATGATACACAATCTTAACTTTCAGGTTTTAACCATGGAACGTGATTTGCTGGATTCCCTTGAATCGACCTCCAGGAGCTATGCAAAGGTTGTTAACGCAAATTCTCGATTGGAGCGAGAAATGGCTGCAATCAAAAATCTTTTGGCCCAAAAAGATAAATTATTGGGAGAAAAAGACACACTGATATCCTCGATGCGAGATTATTACGAGCGGAAGCTTGAATCCTATGGTCGCGAAGTAGTCGAAGCTTACAAAACCTCTCCAGAATTCGATGAGGTGGCCGGAATGTTTGGAGTAAAATCCATGATTCATGCTTATAAGAAGGTAAAGGAATGGCTGCAACAAGACCACCCTGAGATCGACCTTTCGGAATTTGAAAGCTTTGCAGATGTAGAGGCACTGGAGGAAGAACTCGAGCAGGAAGACGATGCCTCTCATCCATCTCCTCCTCCAAAATGAAGAATTATCAAAAACAATTTCTACGTAGTGGGATGATAGGGAGCATGACCTTACGTAATTCCTGATTTTCGTCAATCATGTTTTTATCCTGGCTTTTGCTAGCTATCGCTTTAAATGACAAAGCGTTATGTTTTCGACTCTATTATTATAAAGTCTTTTATGATCATAACTCTTCACTCGCAACAATGTTTTCTAGGATCGTTTCCTCGTGGCGAAGTCTTTACAATTGTTTTGTTAACGATATGATGCCTTGCTCGTGACTAGGTCTTTTATAATTGTCTTAAAAACAATATGATGCCTTGTTCGTGACAAGGCTTTATAACCGTTTAACAATCTAATTCCTTGCTCGTGAAAGGTCTTTATCATCGTTTTAAAAACAATACGATGTCTTGCTCATGACAAGGTCTTTATCGTCGTTTTTAAAAATAATATGATGCCTTGCTCGTGACAAGGTCTTTATCATCGTTTTATTAACGATATGATGCCTTGCTCGTGACAAGGTCTTAACCATCGTTTTATTAACGATGTGATGCCTTGATCGTGACAAGGTCTTTATAACTTCTTGAAATGAACAATACTTCATTTAGTCATAAAAAGAATTACAATTCGAGAGGATAATATCTTCTATTTTATCTATCATCTGGCCGGGTTTGATAAAATTTCTTCAAGTGATTGACATTCCATGGATGAGCCAATCTATTACCATCCATGGTTTTTAGCAAATATTAAATAATTTCCACATGCACCAGAATGAATCTCCTCAAGAACTCGATGGCCTTCTTCATTTGTAACACACTTCAAATATGGCATTGAAACTCCTTTTTTGTATAACTCTCCATTGATCAAGCAAAAATTTGTTGCTTGCAATTGTAACTTTCTTGCTTCCACACGATCACTTGGTAACCATCCATGAAGCAAATTGGCTTTGATCCGATCCATCCAGGACTCTTCTCGAACTTCCATTGTGTCAATCATCAATATGCTTGGCTTTGTTATTGCTCGAACATTTACGCTCGTAGGTAGTGATTCCCAATTAGTGATTTTCGATAATTGATCTGCATGCATGTTTGATTCTCTTGGAATTTTTTAACCTGACATTGTTGAAACCCTCTTTGCAAATCTCTGACTTTAATCACATATTCAAGAATTCGATCACTTTTAATGTCGAACATTCCTGTTACTTGACCCACGACAAGTTGGGAATCACTGTAAGCAAACATTGAAGATGCTCCCATACTGCCAACCATTTTAAGTCCCAGAATTACAGCTTCATTGTTCGTGGCATCAAAGATCAATCGTATTCCTTATTCAAATTTTGATCCATCTGGAGATACCAATAAGATTCCCACTCCTGCCCCCTTTTGATTAGAGGATCCATTAACATATATTTCCCATTGTTGATTCACTTCGCCTTCCATTCTTTTCCGTGTCAACTCTGCAATAAATCCTGCCAATACTTGAGTTTTTATAGATGGTCGAGGTTTATATCAAATATCACGTTCTCCCAACTCCACCGCCCATTTGGTCAATCGTCCAGAAGTTTCTGGACGATGTAAAATTTGCTTCAAAGGCTGATTTGTCAACACCGTTATCAAATGAGATTGAAAATATGGTCTCAACTTATGAGTTGCCATGATCAAAGCCAAAATTAGTTGTTCAGCCAAAGAATATCGTCGTTCAGCCGATTTAATCATATGGCTGATATAGTACACCGATTTTTCGACCCCTTGATCGTTTTTTATAAGTACGGCACTGACAGCATACTCTGAAACAACAAGGTATAGGAAAAGATGATCTCTAGCGATTGGTCGTACCAAGACAGGTGGTGTTTGCTATATCTTCTTCATATTATCCAAGCTTTCATCACATTCTTCATTTCGATCGAAATTGGTACCTTTTCGTATGACTCGAAAGAAAGGTGAACAATGTTCTGCAGCTCTTTGCATGAATCTATTAAGCCCTGCAACCCTTCCTGTTAGTCATTGAACATCTTTTATGTTTTTGGGCTTCTCCATTTCTAAGATTGCTCTGATTTTGTTGGGGTTCGGCTCAATTCCCCTTTGTGACATCATAAATCCCAGAAAATTCCCTCCACTTGTTCCAAATACACATTTTTCTGGGTTAAACCACAATTTTTGATCAATGGCTATATCGAAAACATGTCACAGATCTTCTAGATGGGTTCCTTTCTTTGCACTATGAACGTCCATGTCATCTACCTAAGCTTCAATCGAATTTCCAATTTCTCTTTCGAACACCTTATTGACCATGTGTTGGTATGTCGCACCGGAATTCTTTAAACCGGATGGCATGGAAGTATAGAAAAAAGTACCTATATCAGTTATAAAGGATGTCTTTTCCTCATCATTCTCTGGCATATTGACTTGATGATAACCTGAAAAAGCATCCAAAAAACTCATTTTCTCCATTTCGGCTGTTGCATTTACCAAAGCATCTATGCGAGGTAACGAGAAACAATCTTTCGGGCAAGCACGATTCAAATTTGTGTAATCAATACATATTCTCCATTTCCCGTTTGACTTCTTTACCAACACCACATTTGCTAGCCATTGAAAATATTCAACTTCTCTAATGAAATTTGCCTTCATCAATTTATTCACTTCCTCCTGCACGATCATCTGTTGTTCAACTGCGAAGTGTCTTTTCTTCTGTTTGATTAGTTTCGATCCTGGAATCACTTTCAAGAAGTGCTGCGAAATGTTTCTTGGTATCCCTTCTATTTCTTCCACTGTCCATGCAAAAGCCTCTCTTTTTTCACAAACAAGATTTAAAATTCGTTCGATTTCTTCTTCAGTTAACGACTTACTGGTACGAATTTTTTTATCTGGCTCAACTTCTCTTTCAATCATTTCTTCAATTGGTTGGAAGCTAGGAATCATCATTCTTTCAGGACTTTTGATAACCATAATCGATCGTTAATTTCCATACTCTCCAAATAGCATCTTCTTGAATCCATCCGATTCCCTTTAATTTCCCCGATCTCTCGGGTCGTTGGAAACTTCATCTTCTGATAGTAAGTTGAGGCGACCCCTTCAATTGCATGTATCAAAGGACGACCATAAATTGTGTTGTTTGCCATCTTTGTGTCAACGATTAAGAACTCAGCTCGAATGGCTATGGTAGCAGGATATGATCCCAAACATACAGTTAAACATATCGAACCTTCAACTTTCACAGTTCCTCCTCCAAACCCATGTAATGGTGTTGTAACCGGCAACATATCATCCCTTCGAAGGTTCAAGGCTTCGAAAACTTCATAGGTCATTACATTCGCTGCACTCCCATTGTCGACAAGAACCCTCTTTACATCGTAGTTTGCAATGTCTCCCACGATCACCAAAGCGTCATCATGAGGATATGCTACCCATTGTTTGTCTCTATCTCCAAAATTTATTTCATCTGCACAAAGTGATTGTGAAGCAATAGCATTGACCTCCACAGATCGAGCATATCTAATTCTTTGAATCTCCTCCTGATGCTGGCCCACTTGAGATAACATTTATCACTCCAGCCCGTGTTCGGTCTTCCCCAGCAGGCGCTGGGGCTTTGTCTTTCGTATCACGATCTAGCACATATTTTCTTAAGGATCCCCTCTGAATCGACCTTTCAATCTCATCTCTTAAAACTTTGCAGTGCTCCGTTTGGTGCCCATGATCTTTGTGAAACTCACAGTATTTGGTCTTGTCGCACAAGTGCTGTGGCGTGGTCATCTGTCATGGCCACTGCAAATCTTTACGACCATTTATCTCCATTAATACCTTTGCCCTTGGCACATTTAATGGTGTGTATTTGTTTGAACTCTATACTGCTTTGAAGTGATAATCCCTTTTTTTTCTGGGACTGCTTTGTGCTCCTTTCTCTTTTCATTCTTTCTCTTCGAAGTTTTTGCTCCTTGATCCTTCAAGCCCCTTGTTACATTCAAGGTTTCCTCGCAATCGATGTATTTTTCACTTCTTTGAAGAAGCTCAGTCATATTCTCCGGTGCCCTTTTTGATAAAGAAGTCTTGAATCCATGATTCCTCAACCAATTAATCATTGCAGTAATTACTGAAGGCATCTGTAGATTCTTTAACCCCAACGCAGCCTTGTTGAATCGTGTAACATAGTCTCTAAATTATTCATCTTTGTTCTGCACGACTTGCATTATTAAACTAATCGTACTCTTCTTCTGTCGCGAACTACTGGCAAAAAAAGGCTGCAAATTTGGTAGCAAAATCTGAAAATGATTTTATTGACCTTGGAGGTAACGTATCATACCAATCCTTGACTTCTTTCCTTATAGTTGGAGGGAATGCACGACAAGCTATGGCATCCGGGATACCATGTAGGCGCATCAAATCTTGGAATGCTCGTAAATGATAGATGGGATCCGTTGTTCCATCATATTTTTCAATACAAGGATTTTTTAAAGAATCTGGAGAGGTACGACCATGATTTTCGGGGTAAAAGGACCTTCACTAATCAGTACTGGCCTCGGTGTTTTCTTCTTGTGCAGAACTTCCTCCAATTTATGATCAAGAGCCTCAAGCCTAGCTTCCAATAATATATCATTGACATGAGTACTTGGTCGTTGTGAGACTGTGCCGCTTGAGAGGTTTGAATGCTGTCAGTTTGATTATGTTGGTCTTCCTCAGGGATCGTATTTTGCACATTTTGTCCCTGTAGCACATTTTCTCCTTGATTATTCCCCTAAAATCGATCCACCAACAATTGTATTTGCGTTTGTAAAGCTTGAAATTGTTCTTGCGTCACATAAGGAATGTCTAGAGGTGGTGCCAGTGGTTCTGTTGGCTTCGGGTTTCTTTGGTTGCAACGAGTGTTCCTCCGTGATATGATTAAATTTGAAAAAGACAGATCAAAATCTTTCCCACAAACGGCGCCAATTGATGTAATCTGGAATTTAGGATTTGAACGGCGACTGATCGAAATGCTCCAAGTCCCTGAATTGCTTCCTTAATCCCTGAAAGAAAAAGGCAAGGTCTATTCCCCCGTTGTAGCTCTGGTGTGGCAATTAGTATTATTTGAGAGAAAATATAAAAGCAGAATAAATTTTGTAATTCTTGAGGTCATACCTTTCTCCTTTGTGGAAATGAAGTGTTTATAGAATACGAAATGTAACTGCCCCATTATGTAGGTATTAACTACCCATTATGTGGGAATAATTGTTATTGAGATAGTGGGGTGGGAAGTGCTCCTTAAATTCAGCATCCACGTGTCTTGTATCAAATTAATGAAAATATAATAGATTGTGTTCGTTCATAACAATCGCCTCTATATATACGAATTAGCATGATCGTGATCGTAAAGCCTTGAGATGCGGATCGAATTGTTGTAACGATAAAATGAATAGAATTTCTGAGAAGTCATACACAAAATTCTCCTAGTATGGAATATTTATAGATCCTGTTGTGATAATTGTTCAATATGGAGTAATAACAGCCCATCATGAAGTAATAATCGCCCATCAATATCAAGATTGACCATGTGGGTCGATTTTGCCAAGTGTCAATAATTGATTGGTTGACAAGGAAGATCGTATATTGTGGTCGTCGACGGTTTATTCGATCATGATATAACTCGACCTCTTCTGCTCTATTATTGAGGAGTGACCGAATTGATTATCCATAGGTCGTATGGCATGTATAATATAATTTATATAAGTATCAATAGTCCCTTCGGATGATAATTATTCTAATTTTAGAGAATTGTAATCTTTCGATCGTTTCTCAGATTCGAACGCTCTAGTGTTTTCCATAAATTATGGCTATCAAAAACGCGTATCAGTAGGTCATTAGGTCCTATTCCCCATGCATCACACGCCTCTTCATTATAATTGCATGTCGCTTCGTTTTCCAGACCAGTCCTTTCATGTCCATCAAGTGGGAATTTCAAGAGTCTTGAATAATTTGAAACGCCATTATCATTGCATGCTTCTATTAAAAAGGGGTCTCTTTACTCATTTGATATTTTTTGAATTTTAAGCTTTAGTTCTTCTTCTCCTCCATCTTCCCATCCCTGTTCTTTCTTCTCTTCCTCTGCAAAATCCGACGACCGGTGAACTCTACAAAGGTATACATATCTATATTTTCTTTTTCTTTTTTTCTCCCATTTTTCTGTGGCTAGTGTTTCAGATTTTTTTTCTTGGAGCTGGCATTGGGAGATTGGGTATTTGTTTGGTTTGTTCTTGTAAATTACTTAAAATTTTGCTTCCAAAAAATGGACCCAATAATATAGTGATGATGAGGAGATTAGAGTTTCATTGCAACTAAGTAGGATAGACACATATTCTTCTTCTTCTACGTCTGTCAATCAATCCCTGGCTCATGTTTCGAGATATCCTTCCTCATCTTCTCCTTTCTTTTCTTCTGGTTGCATCATTTCTGATTGTTTACCTATTTCCCATTGAATACAGCAACAAATGGGTCATGCGTGAGTTTTCCTTCAACCTATGAGAACAATTCACGTCCCAGGTCTTAAGGTCGATTGAAGAACCGTCAACATAGATGGTTGAAGTCCATTTTCTCATTTTCAATTCCAGGGCTAAATTCTGCAATAAAGCCAGCTAAGGTTTGTCCTTTTATATTTGTCCGTGGTTTGTAGACGATTTCGAACTGCCCTAACTCCACTGCCCACTTCACCATTCTTCCTGATGCTTTCCAAAGAACGTGTGGAAGGGGATAATTTGTTAGGACGTTGATGGAATGCTCCAGAGAGTAGGGCCTTAATTTTCTTGAGGCCACGATGAGTGTGTATACCAATTTCTCCATGGGGTGAATACTTTACTTCTGCATCTTGGAGTGCTTGACTAGTGTAGTACACTGACAGTTGGGCTCCTTCTTCTTCTCTTATTTGGACGACACTTACTGAGTGAGGAGATACTGCCAGTATAAGTATAATGGTTCTTTCGCCTTTGGTTTAGACAATAGTGGAGGATGCAACAAATGTCTCTTCAGTTCTTCGAAGGCCAGTAGGAAATCTTGTGTCCAGTGAAAATCTTTCCCTCCTCTGAGCACGTCAAAAAATGGCTTGCATGTTTCGGTTGATTTGGGTACGAACCAGCTGAGCGCATCTATTCTTCCAATTAGGCTTTGGACTTCCTTTGGTTTTGTTGGGGCTTTCATTTTTAACACAACTTTAATTTTCTCTTGGTTGGCTTCGATTCCTCGTTGGTGAAACATATATCCAAGGAATTTCCCAAGCTGACTCCAAAGGCACATTTTAACAGATTGAGCTTCATCTTAGACTTTCGGAGTATAGTGAACATTTCTGCTAAGTTCTTGATTTGATCGGAAGATTTTATGATTTTGACGAGCATGTCATCAACATAGACCTCCATCATTTTTCCAATTAGGTCGTCTAACATAAATTTGCCAACCTTTGATAAATAGCTCCCTCATTTTTCAACCCAGATGACTTGACTTTATATCAGTATAATCCTCTATCCGTGAAAAATGAGGTATGCTCTTCATCATATGGGCTCATAGGCATTTAATTGTATCCGGAGTAAGCGTCCATAAAACTAAGGAGTTCATGTCCTGTAGTGGCATCCATCATTTTATCAATTCTCTAGATTTGAACCAACACCTCTGGAAGCAGACAGAAAGAGAAGGCAGGGGGAAAGACGGGAGCATGAACGAGGCAGAGGGAAACTATATTTTGGGCAATCTTTGTTAAGGTTGGTTTTATTTTTTTGAGAAATATACTAGCTCGAAAATCCAAGCCTAGAATATAGTTTTATTGAAAAAAAACGAAGTACAATACATAGAGTGGGACAAAGCCTTACCTCCAATTAAGCAAATATAACAAGCTAAATGCTAGACAAGAAATCTACAAATCAATGTAAACTAAAAAGTCGTAGGAAACAAAAATTACACGAGAAGACTAGAGATTAAGCTATTTTAATATACTCCATGCCAATCTTATCAAGTTTCATAGGGCCCTCAATGTAACGACCAGGGTCCCACTTAACTGGCTATCCCGGCCGTTACATGACGACGTACTATCCTCACTATATCAATATGGATCTTTTCAGCATGTTTTGTCCTCATTCACACACTCCTTGAGAAAACTTCCCAGGAAGTCACCCATCATAGAATTTCTCCAAGCCAAGCATGCTTAACTATGGTGTTTCTAATGATGGAATTCCGAATACGAAGGTGCACCTTGTTGGTATGAGTAGTACCTATCATTTCTTTTGTACTTTCCTGGTCTGGGTGTTACAATCACCCCTCGTTAGACTCGCGACGTCGTCGTCCCGCTTAACCCATCTGAGGATCTGTTTCCAGGCGTTGAGATTCTAGAGGTGGCTCTCGCCCTATGGCGTAGCACTTAGTTCTCGATTTCTAGCTGGCGATCGTCTCTGATGCCATTTGTAACGACCCGGGTCCCACTTAACGGGCTATCCCGACCATTAGATGACGACGTACTGTCCCTACTGTATCAACATGGATCATTTCAGCATGCTTTGTCTTCACTCGCACGCTCCCCGAGAAAACTTCCCAGGAGGTCACCCATCATAGAATTTCTCCAAACCAAGCGCCTTAACTATGGAGTTTCTAATGATGGACTTCCAAACAAGAAGGTGCACCTTGTTGATATGAATAGTACCTATAATTTCTTTTGTGCCTTCCTGGCCTGGGTGTTACACCCAACCTTTCCTTGCATCTCTTTAGCTTCCATTTTCTTAAAACTCTTTTCCTTGTATCCTTTATTTGCAAACCAATCGGTTACCGCATTTCCTTCCCTCCAGATATGATTGAAGTTGACACCATTTTGCAAACCTTGTAGAGGATAGATTGGATGTGTATTGAAAATTTCTATAACAACCCGAAAATTTCGTACCTTAGTTCATTTATTGAGAGAATTGTAATCAAGTATTCTCTTAGAAAAGAGCCAATTCCACGTGTTGTACGACAAGATAGTATAGAATTTATAAGAAAATGGGATAAATTGGCCTTATTGGCAAATTTGGAGACTAAATTGGCATAAAAGAAAGATATATATGATGTTTGAACTCAGTCGAATTGAATTTCATAATTGTGGACTAAGCTGAAAATTTTAGAAACTCCTATTAATTACAGTTTTGACATTTTGTTGAAGAAGACTTTGGGATCATTTTGTGAATTATGTAGTGATCTTTAGTCATTGCAAGTTACACCACTTTATAGCTCGTGATGAGATCTAAGCATTGATATCAAATTTGGATACATTTAAGTTCGAGAAGTTCTTCAAAAATCGAGCTAAAGTTGCATGTAAGAAGTAGTTGGAATGCTGAAAATCTTCAAAATAATTCTAAGTATAAAGTTGTGATCGAGTAGCCATGTTTAAGAGGATGGTACGAGCAACATGGTAATCTGATGTCTTCGCATGTTATACTACGTTATAGTCCACAATGAGATGTACATATTGGTATTAAATTTGAGCATAATTGAGGTTGAGAAATGCTTCAAATATTGAGTTAAAGTTGCATACTTGAAATGGTGAAAGTGCTGAAAAATCAGGAAATCTGGCTTAGTTTAGAAACCCAGTCGAGCAGCCATTTTTAGACGTGCAGTACGGGCGGTATAATGATTCGTTTCCTTTGCATGTGTAACTGTTGCGAAGCTTGAAGTGTGAACTTTACAACGGTATAAAGATTGGCCAAAACGGAGCTTGTCTTGACCTTTAAATATTGACCCGAAAGTGGCACCTTGAAAAGGAAAATCTGAAAATTTTTGTATATAATATTACAGGAATGGACACTTGTCCAAATATTTCTAACTAAGCTTAAGGTCCATTTGGTAATCAACTTATTTTAGCTAGAAGCTACTATTTATCATAAGTTATAGGACTTGAATGATAGAAGGAGAAGATTAGACGACTTAGTTTCAATTACATAAGGACCAACTTGTGTAGACTTCAAAGTTTGGGAATAATTTGTAAATATATCTTTCACCTATCTATATAGCACGAGATTGCCTGATTTCATCCTCAAAATTTCGGCCAAAATTAGAGAATAGAGAGGAGAGAATAGGAAGGAGAGAAAAGAGGACACGAATTGATCCATTTTGGTGAAGATTATGGTCTTAAGCTTGGTTTTTGAATACCTTCTTCATTTTCTTAAGGTAAGTAATAATCTCTTCTTGATGTTTAAGTTTTAAATTGAGATTTGGATTGATTACTTAAGTTTTGAGTTAGTAAAGTTGAAGATGATTGAAACAATTGATTCTAGGAATGATTTAACCAATTTTCTTACACAATTCGGTGGAGACAAAGAGAGAAACTGAGAGGGGAGGCAGTGAATAGCTGCTGGACAAAATTTAGGAGAAGAAAAAGAGAAAGAAATGAGAAACGAAAGAAAGGGGAAGAAGCATGAGAAGCTTTGTTGATACTTGACTTCTTAAAGTATGGTTTTTCCTTCATAGTATAAAGAGGTGAGTGAAACTTGATTTGTGCAATATTGTGTTAAGTTTTTCATATGGTTTTGAAGTATTATTCTTAAATTTTAGATTCTAATACGTTTCTTATTGATTATGATTGATTTGATAAACTATGTTTAAGATTGAAAATTAAGAACACATATTCTTCCTAAGTGTTTGATAGAATGTATGAGTGAAGTAAAAGTGTTGATGAGCTTTGTATTTACCTTCACTTGCTGAATTCTTATATTCATTTTGAAGTTAAACAATGTATATAGTTAATTATATGTTAGGACAAATTTTAATGATTCTCATAAGATGCAAGTCTTTACCGAAAGTAGAACCATGATACAAAACTGAAATATTCTGAATTTGAAGTGTTGTCCTTGATGTCTAAAGTGCTGTTTTTGATGTTTAACAATCTCAAATCATCATTTATTGATGGATTCATTCATGTTTGAAATCTGATTTCTAAGTGGAGTTATAGATTAAGAAGTTAAATGAGATTCGAACATTATTTGTGATCCATCTAATGACATATCTTTTCTATGAAGTTACAAGTATTATAAATTTAGTTTCGAGGTTGATTTTGTTTAGCTAGATGAATCTGAAACTTTTGAAGGAGTAAAGGAAGTTTTTGAAAGGGGTTTTGAGGCTAAACAGTTGTTGATTTTATGATTAAAGATTGTTATTAGTTTAAGTTATATTCTATATTCAAAACTCATGCTTAAAGGTATGCTAAGATGTCTTAAATCTGTTGAAACTATTTATTTATTAAGGTCATTTTTCAAGTGTTTTAAACTAGTTTTTGAAGTTAAATGTTGTTGGAATTTATGTTTAAAACATGTTATTAGTTCAAGTTATCTTCCAAGTTCAATACACATGATTAGAGGGTTATTATTAAGCATCAAAGGTAGTTTAAAAATCTGTTGGAGTTATACAGTTGAAACACCACTTGAAATCTGTTGAAACTTAGAGTTTCAATGCTAATTGATGTTGGACTTTATGCCTAAGACTTGTCATTAGCTTAAGTGTTGTTTTATGTTCAAAACACAAGATTAAGAGTATGTTAAGATGTCATAAATAGGCTTTGAAATTCTGCTGGGAATTCTTATTCAAAGTTATCATTTTCAAGTGTTTAAAAGTAGATTTTGAGGTGAAATGTTATTGGACTTGATGATTAAAACTTGTTAAAGGCTTAAGTTATATTTTATGTTCAATACACTTGATTATAAGTGTGATAAGAGGTATTTAATGTGCTTTTAAAATCTAGAAAATCCTCATATAAAGTTACCACTTTACAAGTGTTTAAAACTAGATTTTGAGATTTAAGGATGTGAGATTTTATGTCTAAAACTTGTTATTAGCTTAAGTGATGTTCCATGTTTAATACACATGATTGGAAATGTATTAATAAGCGCCAAATGTAATGTACAAGGCAGCTAGTATTACTTAGCTAACATGTTCCTTTGTATATGTTTAAAAAGGAAATTTGAGACTAAATAATGTTGGACTTGGCAACTAAATTTGTTATAAGTTTGAGATATGTCCTATGTTTAACATATATGAGGAAGAAGTATGTTAAGATGAGATTAACATGATTTACTGAAATTGTGTACTTAGACATATTACTTTGGTGCTATGCTTATGTTTGGTGCAATGCTTATGTGAAGAATTTTCATGCCATGATAGTATGATATTGATGTCTTAAATAAATGATCATGTGAAAATTGCTATGCTACACTTTAATAAATAATTATGTGCAATTTTTTATGCCATAAATGAAGGAACGAATATGTGCATGACCTTTTAAGTAAGATTCACATGATTATTGACCATTATGTGCAAATTGTTAAGTCATTTATGAAGAGATAATTATGTGCACGAACTTTCAAGCAATACTTGCATGATTATTGATGTTTCATGTACATATGACATCATAAGCATTTATGATCATTTAAGCATTAAAGAGAAAAATGATGTTTTCCAAAAATGATCATGAACAACTAAGAAGTCCATATTTAGGTTGTACACCTAGAAAGTAAGTCCCTATTTTAGGTCATGGGCTATTAGATACCCTTGGGAGTAAGTCCCATTCGAGCTAACATGCTCCTGAGCAAAGTCCTCTAAAGAAGAATCGAGTTAGCATACTCATGAGTATAAAAGAACACTCTAGTGACCTTTTGCTATTAAGAAAGCACTTTTGCATGTGGTGTACGACCCTAATATGGGAAGGGCTCCTAAAGTGAAAGTATGAGAAAAGTGAAACATCTTTATCTTTCATGCATACCACTTTTCAGAGAAAGAAAGAAAGAGAAGAAAGAAAGAAAGCATGAGAAAGTTAAAAATATTATCACTCATGCATTACATTCATGTCATAAATATGATATTGATTGCTTGAATGCAGTTATATGGAAGTAAAGAGGTAAAAGTGTATGATTTATATTCATTCATGAAGATGTAAAAGTTTGACAGAAAATAATAAGAATGATAGATGCTTATATGATTTCATACACTTTATGCTAATATTAACCTCTTATTATATGCATCAAGTTTTGTTCACTGGACCATGTGATTCATAATTATTTCAAACCTCTTTTTAAAGGATATGGAACAGTAATTTTTGTAGAGTGAATTCCCTATGAAGAATGCCAACCTAGAATGAAGAGTACTTATTGGTAACCGAAAGAGAGGAAATATTAAGCCCTTTTGTACTTAAAACAATTTTAGAATGAAATTTTTATTCTTCTAGTATTTTAGAGTTAAATACTATTTGAGGCTCGATTTTGAGATGTATAAGTAGATTTTTATGAAAAGAAATGAGCTTTATATTTTAAAATTCCGTTTGATGTTTAAATATTATTCTTATGAAATGTTGAAATTGTTTTAACGTTGTTGTTATTAAAATGACAAAATTAACGTAGGAATGATGATCCTAAATGTTTAACAGGGTAAACTTATTTTTTAGAAAAATTAAAATGATTCTAAACAAGTTTAGAAAGAGATTTTAGTAAATGTATCAAATGTGGCATGTTTCTGAAAGTACGCTATTAGTAGCCACCCATAGCTTTCATTTTATGCTACTAGTAGCCATCAGCATATTTGAAAAAAAAAATAGCCTAAATTTTGGGGTCATCACAATTCCAAGAACCATTCTTTTGTTTTATCAGTTACAATGCAGTTAGTTAATCAATTTCGACCTATATTTTGCTCAAGTTTTGTTCCTAGCATAATAGCAAACCAGTCTCAATAGCTCTCAGTTCCACTTCTACAATTAGGCATTCATCATAGTAATCATAAAATTCCCACACTACATCACCATTGTTGTTTCTAAGCACCCCTCCTCCAGTCGCTTTCTTGTCAAGTTTAAGCTCCCCATCAGTGTTAATTTTGAACCAATCAGTTTCTAGTTTGTGCCACTTTACTTTCATCAATTTCTTAGACTTTATACTATCAACCCTTTTAATTCTTCCACTGCAGTACATTCCAGATATCAAAATGGTGATCTATCTGATTATTACACCAGTTCACATCCTATATTGTTTGTGTTTAGCTTTATTTCTTGCCCTCCACAAGAACCAGAATACAATAAGTGGTAAAAAAGATTTGATTTCACCTGGTTTGGCTTGCTTTTAAGTAAACCAATTCATGAGTAAACTTCTGGGATGGTATATGAAATGAGCCGCAATCCCACAACTTTATGATAGTGCCTCCTCACCTCCTTAGCAACATTACCATCTAGAAACACATGGTTAATAGTTTCAATGTTATCACGACATTGGCATTTAGAGGCTAGAGCGATACCAAATTTGGTTTGTAAGACATCATCACTAGGGATCCAATTGTGTCATACTCTCCACGCAAGGAAAGAAATTTTTTGTGGTACACTCTTATCCCAGATATGATTGAAGGAAAGCTATCTGGTTTTACCCTATCGGATGAGAGAAATGCAGGAGGATATAATGAATTCTCAAGTAGAGCTTGGTTTCCAGAAAATCTTGTCATTTTCTAATGAGATGGGTATTCCTTTAACTTAATTAATGACTTCAGGGGGCAATATACTTCTGAGTTTGATTATATCCCAATTGTTGGGATGCAAACAATCCCACATCTGTTGTGAGGAAGGAAATAAACCACCATATAACCCAAGTGAGCTACTCCACCCATTACCAATTGGTTTTGGGTTGGAACCTCACTTGGGCCTGGGGTTTGGGCTTGGGATTGGACAAAATTAAAAATATCTATGGTCCCAACAGTGGTATCAGAGCCGGAAAGATTGTATGGTGGACGCACGATCGAGTGGATGTACGTGACTCCCTAACAACGACGGATGAGTCGAGATGATAAGCCTTAAGATGAAGAATTCCTGTGGTTTCTCACGAGATGGAAGATCCATGGTAACATAGTGTGCAGCGACTATGGTGGATTATCTCGGTGAATGGTGATCTCCCTAGACATGAGGAGATGTGATAAGATTTATCTTGAGGGAGGGCTAGATGGGCCAGGTGTACCTCGTGGGCCTTGTTTGAGGGAGGGATTGTTGGGATGCAAACAATCCCACATCTGTTGTGAGGAAGGAAATAAACCATCATATGACCCAAGTGAGCTACTCCACCCATTACCAATTGGTTTTGGGTTGGAACCTCACTTGGGCCTGGGGTTTGGGCTTGGGATTGGACAAAATTAAAAATATCCATGGTCCCAAACCTCGGGGGCAATGATAATAAATAGTGTCGAATTTTAAGCTTCGTAGGCCCTCGGCCCATGATCGAAGTATTGCCCAATCTTCACAATTAGGCAGCCCACGCGCTAAGAGATTTACTACCCACGTCGAGGTTTTAATTGGGACATGACCCTGTTGCTCGATGGGTAGGCTTCGGAGGCGACCCATTTAATTAGGGCTCCCTAATTAAACCCTAAACCTATATCTACCCGACCCTCCCCACTTTGGCCGATTAGATCACTCATACCCTTGACACTCCCTCTCCACTCTCTCGGTGCCGCTCATCTCTCTCTCTTCTACGTGAAGAACCCGACCCTCTTCCTTCTTCCTCGTGAGCTCTCTGTGTGGCTCTTGCTGGTTGTGAGCATGTGCCTCGAGTCTTGGTGGAAAACTGTAACCTGTGTGGCTTTCTCGTTTGGGCAGATTGTGTGTTCGTCCCTTTGTTCGGATACTGGTGCGTTCGGTTCCTTTGTGGTTCATTCCTGCAGTCCCTTTGCGGTTCCTATGTGCTTCCTCGTTGTGTTTTCTTGGTCGAGCCTTGGTGTGTCTCTCCTTGTGGCCGAGTGGTGTGTGCTTGGGTCTTGCTTGTGCGCCTCCTGCACCGTCCGAACCTTGTTGTGGCCGATCTTGTTGGGTCTACTCTTGTGCAGTCCCTTGACCGAGCCTTACTGTGGTTACTTCGTGCAGTTCCTTGTGGTGGTTCCTCCTCTGTGCAGTCAGTTCTTTGTTGTTGTGGGTTGGGTGTGTTGGCAGTGGGTCTCTTGTCCGGTTTGGGGGAGTTGTCTTGGAGTGTTCTCTAGCCGGTAGTGTTGGTGTTACCATTGTGGGGATTGGGCTGAAATTTTGAGCCCTTGATTTCATCCTCTGCAGTCGGCTAAGGCAGTGAAAAAGGGAGTTATCAATATCTGAATTATATTGTTTATGTATTGTGTCAATTACGTGCCAATTATATTATTATCTTCCGCTGTATTATTGACTAATCTCGATCACTTTGTGTCTTGCGAGGTTCGATTATTCAACACCAATCCTCATTGATTCTGAAATCCTTCACACAGTTAACCACATTAATTATTTTACAACAATCTACCATGTATGATTCCTGATTTAATCCATGTGTCCCATGTCAAATTATACCTTCACCGACTCTTCAAGCAATATGATTTTCAGTAAGGTTTATAACTTTGATCATTCTCCTCCACAAATTTGATTTTGGCAGCTGTGATTGACCATGCTAGGATGAGAGAGCCTACAATATTTTGCTTTCATAACCTAGCTCCAAAAAGAAGTTTGTCCCCTGAATTTCCACGACAACTTGCAGTTAAATGCCATGTTCAGATCTTCCACTTTATTACAATCAACTCCCCCTTCTTCAACAAGATAACATATTTTATCCCAAGTTGTCCAATGTATCTTTTTGGTTTGGTTAGTGTCTCCCCAAATAAAGCCATTTATAATTCTGGAAATTTTGGAAAAGGTACTAATAGGAGGGTCCAAAATCTGGATCAAATGAATAGGCATAGAAGTTAAAACTGATTTTATAAGAATGATTCTCCCTCCAGTAACCACTTATGTTCCTAGCCCAGCAATCTAGCTTCGATTTTTTTAATAAGCCCCTCAAATAATATAGCCTTCTTATGACCCTTGTATAAAGGAACCCCCCAAGTAATTGAAGGGTAATGACTAGTATTGAAAACCAGTATAATCTGCTATCACTTTTCTATGGATTTATTTTTTGGTTGTGAAGGAGCTTTTAGAGCAATTTATGGATTGTCCAGAACCTCTAGTGTAACTATGAATAAACTTCATAATTTTTCGCAAAGAGGATTTCTTCCCATTGGTAAAAACCACAAATCATCCGCCAAGGCAAGGTGAGACACATTTATACTGCCACCATATCTGTAATGGAGATCTTCATTGTTGAGGAAAAGCTTATTTAGAAACCTAGACAAACATTCTACCAAGATTATGAAAAGAGAAAGGGAGATTGGATCTCCTTGTCTCAAGCTCCTGGTTGATTTAAAATATCCCTTAAGTTCACCATTGATTAGAATAGAGAATCCACAATTATTAATGCATCATTTATTTTATTAATCCACTCTTGGTTGAAGCCAAATTTTTCCAGAACCCTATATAGAAAATGCCAGTCAACCCTGTCATATGCCTTAGCCATATCCAGTTTTAATACCACATTTCCACCTCTGATTTTTCTATCAATGTGATGAATCAACTCTTGGGCAAGTAAAATGTTGTCGCTTATATCTCCTCCCAGGGTAAAACCACTATGATTTATAGAAATGATCTTAGGCAGCACCCAGTTCAGCCTAGTAGATAAAATCTTAGTGATGATCTTATTAATAACATTGCATAAACTGATAGGTCTAAAATCCTTCCAGTCATCAGCCTCATCCTTTTTTGGAATAAGTGTTATAGAGGTGGAAGTAATACCAGCAGGGATCTTACTGCCTCTAAAGAAGTCATTCAATGCATATTGGAGGTCATACTTGATAATCTCCCAACAATGTTGATAAAACAAGGTAGAAAACCCATTTGTCCTTGCTACGTTGTCTTTGTTGATGTTAAAGACGGCTTCCTTAATTTCTTCAATTTCAGGAAGTAGATTTAGGGATTCATTTTCAGCATTAGATACCAAGTTAGGAATGTTATCCAGCAGAACATCTCCTTCATCAATATTTTCCTTGGACAAAATCATCTTAAAACATTCAATTGCAGAATCTTGAATGTCCCTAGGATCTTTTAGAACTCTGCCATTGCTGTTGATAGAACCGATATAATTTTTGGACCTTTTTTTTCTCACGTAAGTATGAAAATACTTAGTATTTCTATCCCCCTCCTTTAGCCACTTAATACCTGATTTTTGTCTCCAATAAGCCTCTTCCTTTGATAAGAGCTGATTGAGTTTACCATAGGCAGCTTGCACCCCCATTCTATCAATGGGAGACTTAGAAGCATTATATTTGATTTTTTTCAGTAGAGCCTCCTCTTCAGCATTAGCCATTTCTTCAAATATATTACCAAAGCTATTTTATTCCAAAATTTGGGAGTGGTTTTTAGTCTCTTCAGCTTAAAGTAAAAACCATATAAACCTCTGGAATAAGGACAAAGAGGTGGTTCCTAACAATTTCGGACTATGTCCATAAGACTCATTTAGGCACCACATGGATTGGAATCTGAATGAGGGTGTGACAGTAATTCGTAGCTCTTTACACTTCATCAATATAGGACAATGGTATGAAGTATCCCTATTAAGAGCTTCAGCCTCAAAACTATTGAATTCACTCAGCTATAATGCATTGATCAATATTCTATCCAATTTCTCCCAAATTCTGCCATATATCTAGGAGAATTTATATCCTTCATGGGATATTCATCCACTCCACTTTCGATAAGCATATTACTGAAATCCTCAATTGATCTTTTATTAGGAGAATTACCCCCATCCTTCTCATTTATTTCCAAAATAGAGTTGAAGTCTCCTCCAATCAGCCAAGGAGATTCTAGATTTTCAGAAAACTGAATAAGATCTCTCAATAATAATCTTCTAAGTTGTACAGAACACTTGGCATATACAACAATAACATAAGTCTCTTTATTTAAACCAGTAACCTTGATGGCAAGGAGTTGCTCTTTGTCTTCGGTCACTTAACAGCTGAAATCATTCTTCCAGAATACCCAGATTTTACCATTTTGATTGGCATGACACTTATCAAAGTTCAATTTTCTACAATAATCTTGAATTTGACCTTTCTCTACAAAGGTCCAAGAATAAGTAGGGCAGATAGATGTGAACCTACTTCAGACTTTTTAATCTTGTTAGGGAATTTTAAATACCCCTAATATTCCAAATAAGCATGTTGAACATCATAATTTTCTTTTAGCTGGTGTGCCCCTCTTATTCTTCTTCTTCTTCTTCTTCTTCTTAATTCTGGATTTCATTTGACTATTTCCACCTTTAATATCCAATGTGTCACTATGTATTTCATCAGTATCTAGCTCTTCACCAGTTTCTACATCTGCTTCATTGATGAGAACTTCTAAAGAGTTTTGCCTTTTCATACAAATATTTTTGTCATCATCCATGATTTCACTATTTTGCACAACTCCAAGATCTATTAATATCTATTCTATAGGTATCTCCTTGTTTAGTTTGGCTACCCCTCCATAGGAAACTCTTTTATAATCTCAATATTTTTTAGAACTTCTTCTTCACAAGTTCTTAAGCATTCAAAATAATCCGTATGTTCTTGTACCTCCTGATCCTTCAAAATTTTCCACATGTTCTATAACTTCCACAATGTCTAAATCAAGATTCTTACTCTTATCAATCTTTCCATTGGGTATAAATTACCCATCTTCAATTTCATTATATTTTGAACATTCACCCATCCAGTTGCTTTGCTTCTCATTAAACTCATCCATCAAGTCCTCCTATATTTTTGGTACTTTTTCCACCTTTCTAAATCATAGCCCATTCAACTTTCTCCTTACCCCTGTTTTTTATTTCTTTCTGTGGTAATGAAGGCTGTTTTTCAGGCATATTTGTCCCAGCCATTTTCTTCCAATAACACCGCCCAACTTCATGTCCCACGTGTTTACAAAAAGAACAATATAAAGGTATATCTTCGTATGTGAGATTCTGCCATACTACAAATTCCTCATTTCCAGTTCTAATTCGATCTACTCTTAGTTCATTAACATTCATTTCCACACATACTCTAGCCATATTAGCTCTTGTTTTCATGACAGTATGTTCATCCAATCCAAGAACTGATGCTATTGAAAATAGTATTGCTTTATCATAGAAAACTAAACATAGATTGGGAAGGGTAATCCACACTAGAACAATAAGTGATTCTTTTTGGGGATCAAAGTCAAATGTATATTTCAAGATCCGCATAGGTGTACCATGGAAATACTAGACTTGTTTTGAGAATAATCGACAATAATCTTCCTCTCTTTCAAAATTAAGAAGTATATGCTTTCCATCAAGATTGCTTACCGTAACTTCTCCTCTGAGCTCGAAGACATTGATTACTTGTAATATCAATTTCATCGGGGTTTTGTATGGAAAATTTTCCAACTAATCCATGCTTGAACGACAACGAAGTTTTTTGAATTTCCTCCTTAGAAAAATGAATAAACAGTTCGTTCTTGAAACCAGATGCTTCCCGAACTGGAACCATATCAGATTTGAGATCTCTATAAACAATTTCAAATGATCTCTCCTTGTTCAATGCCACATTCCTTTTAACCCCCCCATAGTATCTGCATAGGTCTTGTGAGGGTGGGGATCCCCTCCTGATTCATCTTCACAGCGAATCTAGTGAGATTCACCATGTTCAAAATCTAATTTTTCGGCGGATGTTGAAGATCGGAGAAATGTGTGAAGAAACACCTTGAATGTGTGCCTGAAATTTAGTTGAAATTAACCTAAAGTTCCCGCTCAATTTTCCATCTTTGTTAAGGTCAGTAAAGTCTATGCAGACCCTCTAACTTCCATTATTTTTTTTTCACAAGTACGGGGTTGAAAACCCATTTCGGATAACGAGCTTCTCTGATGAAACCATTACTTAAAAGCTTGTCTCTTTATTTTGCTAAGGCCGCATACCGTCCTGGGTTTAGAGGTCTTATCCTTTGTTGCTTAGGTCGTACGTCGGGATCTACATTGAGCTGGTGGCAGGCTACCTTCGGATCTATTCCTTCTATATCAAAATAGTTCTAAGCAAACACATCTAAATTTCTCCCTAGGAATTTTACCACCTCGATTTTCATTGGTCCTTTGAGTTCGTCACTCACATGGAACTCCTTTTCAAGTTGATTTAGATTTGGTATCACTGTTTCTAGCTGCTCAACTGGTTCTACTTTCCTGAGGCAATTTTCTGTTCTAGTGTTGATCTCTAAGTCAGAGATCGTGTTTACTCTTGCCCTTGGATATACAATATTGTAACTTCAAGCCATGGCTTGGTTTTCTTGTACCATGCCTTCTTCATTTGGAGCGTGTGACAATTTTCTCATCAACTTAAGGTAGTATTTGGTTTTGATTTATTATTTTGATGATGATTCGAGTAATAAATTTGAGAGAATTTTGATAAGAAAAATGAGAGTTAAATATTTCAAAGTAGTAAAATGATTATATTTTCAAGTTTTTTACATGCCTTTCAATACAAATGACCATTCTATTTATAGATGATTTCAAAAGTTTACTGTAGCCAAAATAAGGTCCTGTTCTCTTTGCTGTTTTGAGGTCGTTTTCTGTTTTTATTTTCGAAAACGCTAAAAAGACGTTCTCTTTATCATTTTCGAAAAAAAAAAAAAAAAAATTGTACACAAAACGCAAAACTCGTTTTGGGCGTTTTGTGTGTATTTCGATAAAAATGTCCAAAATGCGGAAAACGCGTTTTGGAAAAATTTTTTTTTTTTAAAAGAATTATCTTAACTTGGAACTAAGCTTAATATAAAATTGTTTTTTTTTTTTTTTTTTATCCTAGCTTGGAACTAAGCCTAAATAAAGACTTTTTTTTTTTTTTTTTTGAGAATTATCCTAACTTGGAACTGAGCTTAAATAAAGTTTTATTGATTTCAATATCAACATTACAAAAAAAAATTTAAGTGAGAATTCTTGTTATATTTCAAAAAATGCACTGATAAATGGACTCTAGTGATTTTGAAAGAACTTACATTTTCTGGATTTTAATAGAACTAGAGTTTTCTCAAATCCCGAACATAACCAAGCTGTGTTAACATAGACTCTTAATGCTCACATTAGTGTGTTGCATGTAACCATGTTTTCAGTATATTATGAAAGGAAATTTGAGTTTGAGTCAGTAGTATTCTACAAGTAAATTAATTAAAAATAGTTTAAGTAGTATTCTGCAAAATTTCAAACAAAACATGTTTTTCAGCTTTTCATTTTCAAAAACAGTTTTCAGAAATGACAAACCAAACGCGTTTTCAGCAAATTTGAAAACAAAAATAAAAATAGGAAACACAAAACATTTTCGAAAATGAAAATACAAAATAAAATACAAATAGAACGCCACCTAAATATTTTTCTCTATTCCCAATGTAAATAATGATGATTAGACACTATAAGTTTCCAAATTCAAACTTTTCAGTGGGTCCCTCCAACCTTGGTCTTCGTGACATGTAATACAGGAGCCGACTTCTACAAAGATAAGGAGGGCATCTTGCAACTTTCATATTCGGTGGCTCAATGTTATTGAGTCGCCCACATATTAAGTGTTGAGTGCGATATTGATGAAGAGCTCTTCTGATAGAATCTACTTGAGTTTAGTTTGATATTTGTTGAACCGTGTATTGAATAGTGAGGTCGGCTAACCACGAGGTCAAAAGTCTTCTTTTTGAGGTGGATTTCCCAGAATCGCTAAAGTCCTTAATTCTTGGATGGCCTTTGACCTATTTATAATAGGAAACAAGATCAAATCTTGTATTCTGAACTAGGCTTTGAATTCCAAATATGAACATCAACAATATTGTTTTTAGGAAAAAATACACCACCTACCCCAAAAAATTAAGGAAATTGAAAGATACCCTATAACTAATTAAGATTTTTAATTACCGTATTAATTACGTTCTAAATGAAAAACCCCACCCAAATTTAGACCCTTATTTCGCAGTCTCCGATCACGATCTCCATGTGTGTTCTGAAATATGAAGGTTTTTTCTCCTTCGTGCCTTCAATTGCTTACTCACAACCTCATCGGAGCTTGTCATCATCGGGTATATAGAGATAAACTCAATGAGATTTTCCTTTCCCAAAAAAATTCACAAATAGAAACACTTCCCCTGCTATTGAATTTGATATGTGTAGGAACTACTAATAAGGGGATTTGGGGAGAATTATAGATGGCTATATCTTTCATGAGGTACATTAAATTATTTTACGAATCGTATTTGTGAAAATTTTGAATTGTGAAGGTAGAAATTTAAAAGTATTGGGAAGTGATGATGATTCATATCTATGTATATCATAGACTCATTTTGTATGTGCTTGCTAAAAATATATTTTGCATCTGTGTTATTTTATTGTTAATGAATTAATAAATATGTGGAGAAGTGTATCCAAACAATCTTGTTTAAGAAAGATCAATTTTTTGTCTGGATCCCATTCTTAGCCTGATTTTTGCTCTGTAAGACCCCACCAAGTTTCACTTTTTTGCTAAAAGGTTTGTGCCACATAAATTGAAAGACCGTGTAAAGACTCAAAAACAAGAACTTGATTTTTCTCAATATTATTCTTTTGGGAAAAATAGGAAAAAGAATTTTCGCAATTTTGCAATTTCAAGTGACCCCCTTGAATTTGCTTGGAGTTCAAGGGATTAGGGCATAACAGCTGAGGCTATAGCATCAAATTTCGAATAATATATGAAATTCAAGAAATGGTAGAGGAATTGAATAAACAGATTCAAGAGAATGGCTTGCAAAAGCAGCCTAAATGGCGGGAGGTATGGGTTTAGTGAAGTATAATATGCTATCAAGGAGGTAAATAAAGTTGGAGACTAAGGCATTGTAAGAGGCTGCAAAAGAATATCAAGAGTTTTTAGTTGATATGTGTGAGCAAACATTGGCTACTAATTAGTGATGGCAACTGGGCTAGTTCGGGTCGGGTACCCTTGACTCTGACCCCGCCCTGCAGGTATTTTTTTCACCCAAACCCGCTACCCGCCCAGCGAATTTCGGGGCAAGTCAGGCAGGTGAGCCCCATCGCCTCGTTTATTTATTTAGTTTTTTTTTAATTTTTTCAATCTTTTTGTATTTTTTATTAATTAATTTATTTGGGGCGGGTTCAGGTTGGGGCGACCAAACCTGCCCCCGCCCCACCGACCTGGGGGGCTAATTTTTTTGCCATCTCTACTACCAATTCGCCTTACGTGAAGTCATTGTTCTTTGGGGGGGGTGGTGTTTAGCCATTGAGAGATGCCATTGTTTCTGAATATGAGTTGTGTAAGGAATGGAAACATCGAAAGGCTTACGCTCCACATTTTGATCTTTTTGTAAAGGAACAGAAGTTGGGGATATAATTTGAAATTAGTTTGTTTTGTGTCCTCCCTAGAATGTTTTGAAAAATATTATATGATATTATCATAGGATGCTATGTAGTATTGTGTCCTTTAGATTGTTTTAGCTTTGTATTCATGACATTTGTTCTTGGTAAATTTTGCTCAATGTTTGTAATTCTTCACCAATTGTTCAAGAGGAGATATTGTACTGAATGTCGCGTCAAGTGCTTGGAGGTAGAACTGCTCATTTAAGATTTGCAATACCACTTAACCCGAATGAAGACTCTACGTATACTATCAAACAGGGAAGCTCGCTTGTAGATTTAATTGTGAGGAGTAAGCTAATAATTTGGACGAAGCGCCAAGGATGAATACATACTGTTTTGAAGCTTTAGATAGAAGCTTGCGAGATATTTTGCACTTTATCCAGTTCGGATTTGCCTTTTGGTGGGAAGGTAGTTGTTCTCGAATGTGACTTTCGACAAATTTTGCCTATAATACTGAAGGGGAGCAGACAAGATGTTGTTCAAGCAACCATTCATTCATCATATCTGTGGAAATCGCGCAAAGTTTTAAAGTTGACTAAAAATATGAGGCTTCGAAATCCTGAATCTAAAGACGACTGCTTTGAACTTCAGGAATTCTTCGACTAGATATCGAGTATAGGAGATAGAACACTCAGGGGTCCGAATGATGGCATTGCAACTATTGATGTTCCAGAGGATCTTTTGATAAGTTGGTCATATAATCCAATTGCATCAATTGTTCATAGCACATACTTGATCTTCATGGACAACATGTGACACAACATATTTACAAGGACGGCTATACTTACAAGGACGGCTATACTAGAACCAACTCTTGGAGTTGTTCAGTTTGTCAACGATTACATGGTATCACTCAATGCCAGTTATTCGAAGACTTATTTTTAGTTATGATTCAACTTGCAGTTCTAAATTTGATACATTACAAGATATTCACATGCCAGAATTTTTAAATAGTATTAGATGTTCTGGTATATCCAATCATGAGTTGAAATTGAAGGTGGGACTTCAGTCATGTTACTAAGGAACATAGATCATTTTTTTGGTCTGTGCAACAGTACAAGAATGGTTATTTCAGAACTTGGTAACCATGTTATTGAAGCAAAAATTCTTACTGGAAGTAATGAAGGGCATAAGGTTTTATTGCTCAGGATGACTATAACTCCTTCTGATCTTAGACTCCCTTTTATGATTAAGCATAGGTAGTACCCTCTCATTGTGCCATACGCTATGACGATCAACAAAAGCTAGAGTCAGTCACTTTCTCATGTTGGTCTATACTTGAAGCAACCAGTGTTTAGTCACAATCAGTTGTATGTGTCATGTCGAGAGTGACGAATCGTAGAGGATTGAAGATTCTAATACGTGATTGTGATGGAAAACAATCCAATTCTATATCAAATGTTGTATTTAAGGAAGTTTTCCAAAATTTGGAATAATTTGTTCGTTTTAATTGATACTTACAATTATTTCAAGTAATATGAGGAATGAATTCAGTACTTTAGAATTTATTTTGTACATTTAATTTTTTATGTTGTACTTCAAATATTTTGTGTATATCTAATGTCGTGCATTGCACAGGTGATTAAGGATGACAATAATACTCACGAATTTAAAACCCTTGGGTACCCGATACAAATGGGAGGAAATTACCCGGCCCATGGGTTTGTGGGTAGGATATGAGTGTAAATTTAGAAACCCGATATGGGTATGGGTAGAGTATGAGTATTGTAGAAAAATTCATACCCGGCTCATATACCCATTAATTTTAAAAAAAAAATTATTGTATTTAAATTTTAACAGTATATAATTTTAGAAGAGTATACTCTTTGATATTTGCTTATTTTTGGACAATTAGGGTCTATTTATTTTTGAACAATGGATGTTATACTTTTACTTCATTTTGATATTTTTTGTTGCGTAGGAATTGTTAATCAGTATATTATATGTGAAGTTCATGAAAAAATTACAATTAGATACTTATATCATTGTTGAACAAGTATTCTACACACACACACACACACACACGTACACATATGTACACATTACCAATGCCAAAAAAAATAAATAAATAAAAAATTATAAACATTAAAATACGTAACGAGTTTTAAATGGGTATAAAAGTATACACGCACCCTGCCTGGACCCTACCTGCACCCGACATGTCACTCTTAAGTGGGTATATGGGTAGGGTAGGGTATGAGTATTATAAATCTCTAATAGGTAGGGTATGGATTTTTTAAACCCGACTCATATCCTATCCATTGACATCTCTACGAGTGATGCACTAGTTCTCTTTACACAACCCGGAGAAGAAATGTCACTATTATCTCGTTGTAGATCACCGTGAGATAAAATTAGAGAATTCATTTTGGCCAAAGTGCACAAGTTGAATGAATGTTACATGTTCCACTTAAGACCCTCAACACACGAATAATCCTCTTAGAAGGATTTTTTGTCCCATGCTTGACAATGTGTGTCCCTAAGGATTCGATTACTCAATGTCAAGAAGTTTGTTGAGTGATCCCTAACAATCAAGTCTGAGCCCAAAAAAAAAAAAAAAATCTCAAAGGACAATTCGTGTGTTGCAGGACGTCAAATATTACCGTCAATAAATACCATAGAAATTCAAAATATCTTACAACAATCTTTTTTAAAATCTTATTTATTTCATCACCAAATTATTACAAGCTCCCAAACCAAAATGAAGCATGTCAACAAAGCATAAGAGCACATTGGATACATATAACTAACATCCAATTCACTCTATCAAATATATGCGCCAAAAAGACTACTGATTCATGAAAATAGCGACTCTTTTGAACATAGCCTTCGCGTTCTCGCTGCTAGGGAAAAACACACTAAACACATGGTCTTCTCCTTTAATCTCCACAATATCAACATCTCCGCCCCACCCACATTTCATCAACGCTTCCTTGTAATAAAAACCTCGATCTCTCAGAATATCCTTTTCTGCAACATAAATAAGCACTTTTTTGCACCCCAATTTCGAAAGATTCAAATCCATGGAAGGGTTGATCAAAGGGTCATCTAATCCTGTTGTGTTTGGACAAGAAAAGACCCATATATTATCCACAAGACTCTTGGGAACTAATAAGCCTGAATCTTCATTCCCAATTGGATCTTTGCCCCAAAAATATGGACAGTTGAGAAAAATCCCTTGAAGATTGATCCCATCCAACCTTTCAAGACCAAATCTTATGGCCATGTTGTGTGCTATATTGGCACCAGCACTGTCTCCTCCTAAATAAACATTATCAAAATCAGCATTTTCTTGAATCCATGGCTCATGCCCATCACCTGTGAATTGAGATGCCACTACGTTTTAGTTCAAGCCAAGAATCAATCGGGGGATTTTCATTTGAAGACAATTAAGAAGCAATTGGGGAGATCTATCTCAACCCAGAAGACTCACCTGTGGCATGAGAGGCCACCCATTTCAGTGCAAGCCAGGAATCTTCGTATGCAATTGGAACAGGGTGCTCCGGTGCTAATCTGTAACCAACGGAAACCACCACAACATTGGCCTCAGCGACGAGTGGATTTATGTGGTTATGGTACGAAGGAGAGAAGGGTGATTCCACCAGGAAGCCTCCGCCGTGAAAGTAAACAAGAAGTGGAAGTTTCCGGCCAGGATTGGCGGTTCCTGGGAGGTAGAGCCGAGCAGATATATCAAATTCCGGTGAAATCTGGACGTCTTTGGATTGAACCCCAGTTACTGAATCTACTGATGCAGGAACAACATCTTCGCCTACAATTCTTTCCACTCTTCCATCCTTGTATATTCGGATCATTCGGGGAAGGTCATGGAGTATTTCAGTTGACTGTGCAGCCATGGGCGAAGAAAACAAAGAAAATGGCTTCTTTTTTTTTTTTTTTTAATAATAACTTGTGATGGGCAAGGCCGCAAGAATATCGTAGGAGAAAAATATACACGTACTACATCGAGGCACGCAATTTATTTTTAGCCACATCATCAATTTTTAACGAATTTTATAAAATTTAATGAGGTCTAATTGTAGATAAAAAAAATTGTGAAATTCATATGATTATAATTAATTGTTGATATTGACTTAAATAAAAATTTAGATTAAAATATAACACGTGTTCAGTAACTTCGGAAAAATAGTTTATAAGCCAATTTATAAAACACACAATTTCTCAAACAATTTTTTAATAACACATTTTCTCCCTCCAATTAATATATTTCTATCCAATTATAAGATATAAGATCCATTAAAAATGATAAAAAATTTAAAGAGTTTCCTCGATTTGATGGATTTTAAAAATCCTTCTTTATTCTAGTGCAACCAGTTGAAATTTTAATGATATTCATTAAAATTCAGGTATCATCAATAACTCATGAATTTAAAATGATTTCATTAATGGAGGAAATTTAAAATATTTGAAAGATTTTCAAGATTAAAATACAAATAACAAATTCTTATTATAGTTAATCACATTTAGTGAGATTCTTATGAATTTTGTCAAATCAAAGAAATTCATTGGAATTATAATCTAACTATATATAAAAGATTGAATAATTGACATTATTCATTCAATTTTAATTAAACACTATTCATCCAATTTAGGCACTATTCATCCAATTAAACATTATGTGGACAATAATTGGATGCAATATTGACACTATTCATTCAATTTTAATTAAACTAGTATATACCCGTGCGATGCACGAATGACATTACCATTAGGTTTGTTTGCAATGGAAAGTGTCAATGAACAAAGTCATTATAAAGTAATGAACACAAAAAAATATTAATTAGATATTGATAATCAATATTCAAATTTGGTTGATTAATGAACTAAATTTTGAAAAACTTCTTTAAAAACAAATTTGTAGTGAAATGTCCATCTTTATCAAAAAATTAGTATCTTCAATCCAACACGATTGGTAACTCGAGATACTGCTACATATAGTTGTCCATGACAGAATATTGGTCTTTTCAAATATAGCCCAACATCACCCGTGCGATGCATGATATTAAACATACACAAAATATTTGACGTAAAATGTAAAAAATTAAACTTGCAAAGAAAAAGAAGTTCAAAATATCAATAACCTTTTTCAAAAATGGGAATGATATGCAAGATAAATTAAAATAATAAAAGAAATTCAAAATACTTAAAAAATGAGAAAACAAAACAAACTATTAAATAGCTGCATTAACTACCCAATAACCAAAATCGTGTATTTGGACATAAAGACATTGATTGCCTTTTGAGGCAGGAATGGAGCCAATAAAGATTAGTCCTTAGACGAACAGGCAAAAAAATTAAAATCAAATAAGACAGAAGCTCGGAAAAACATGAACAAAATTTAGAAAACAAAATATATTCTATGCAAATCCACTATTTAGATGCAAATCAAAAATTTTGCTCAAGTGTAGTACATTTTACTTAGAAGTAAGTTTCCAAACTCTTGCATTGATTTGTCGACTGTTTCTATGCATGAGGGGGGTCAATCTGCCGTCAAACTTTGCTCCACAATTTTCCTTACCCTACGATTATATTCTGCTTGTTCTCCCTAAACATCCAAGCAACTTCAAAATTTGCTGGAGAATTTGGATTTGGAGATTTGCTGGAAAAACTTGGGATGAACTGGTGCTCAACACCCAGAGCTCTCTCAATGCTGCATTCAATATGAAAGTCATCATGCCTCAATGTTGGAAGTAGTGCTTGATAAGAATCATTTTCAATGGAAACTTGTTTGATGCTCCAAGCAATTGGCCCATAGTTTTCTATAGATTTATCTTTTGCAGTAACGCGCTCAAGTGGTGACGACTCTCCAATAGCAGAACCACCTTCCGCTGATGCATATATGTTGTCTTGCAGTGCAAGTATTTAGGCCATAGGAAACAAAATCAAACTTGATCAGGAGAAGATATCACAGAGAAAACATAGACATAGAAGAAAGTAAAAAAATACAATGCATTTTCCCCCTTCTCACCAACCAAAACCCAATTTTTTCCCTGAACTGCAACAGAATCTGCTAAGAAACGGAGGTGGAAAATGCAGACAACTATAAAAACAAATATAGATACAATAATTGCATTAGTGTGTATTTATTTCACAAGAACGCAGGACCATATAGAAGCACGTTCATGTAATCTTTGATGCTTGCATCTAATTTGTCCATTATGATCCAACAAATCAACCTTGTCAGGCCTGATAGTAATATTCTGATGCCTTATGGAGTTACAGTGGTGTCAATATCTAAGACCAGTAAACAATTTTATAGTGCCATGACTTTTATAGATCAAATTATTAAAAAAATGAAAAATATTTACATGCTTAAATATTTTTAGTAATTTCTCCCAAAAAATCATAACATACTTAAATCTTTTTCTAAGTGCGATACTATCTGGCTTTTATAAATATAAAGTTAATACTACTATATGGATCAAGAAAGTTAATCCCAGTCATGAGGACAATTTGACCTGTACAAACCTCGGAGGCCTTCATGGGATGTGATAAGATCAAGTTCAAGGAGATCAAGCAGGCACCCTAAATCAACTCCACTGGTCCAATTCTCAGGAGGCTGGCCAACTTTTAATTTCAATCCACCTCGAGTAGCTGTCCCACCCCAAATGATCCCCATAGGCCAGGGTTTTCCCCCATTTTGACTTGTCAAAAGAATAAGGCTTCGACAAAGGCACAAACTTAACATATTAATAGGAGGCAGCTTTGGACCTGATTGGAATCACTTCCACCCAAGATATTAACTGAGACATAACAAACACAAATATAGAGAAAAGGCAATCTTGCCTTCATCTCTTTAATCTTCTCGTGGAGGTCAGCTTCTGGGGTTCATCTTGTAGCTGACCCACTACGCGAATGGCAGCCTTGTCTGTTTTGGAGGCCTTCCATCCTCAAGGAGATCAACCAATTCTATTTACTTGAATAACATGCCAAATCGGTCGCAAGAGGTAAGACCTAAGAGTAATAGAGGATACTAAGTAGAGGACAAAAAGCAGGAACATAATCATACTTATGTAAAATACTTAGAGCACACCCTAGAATAATCACACATTCTTTACATTACCCACCAACTAATGTAACCTCCCACATATAGAATCACATTCTCAAAGTATTGATACACAGATAGTGCAGCGCCATCAGGTATAAAAGAAGCGTCACATAGACTTTCAACAACTTGAAATAGATTGATCAAGGTCAATCAAGATTAAAAAACAAAGAAAAAAATTACTAAAATAGTCAATGTTGGAGGAAGGGGAAAAAAACAACTGGATTGAAAAGAAGGTACACGACCAACAACATTAAGAACTTTATCCAGGATTATCTCTTCACCATTTCCATATTGGTCCATCTTAAAAATTATCTGCTTAAACCAATGAAAGTAACGTTCAGCTGGAATACTCAAAAATACTTCAAAATTTAGTATAAGTTCTTACAGTCAGACAACTGTACGCTAGTAGATCGCTCTCCTCTAAAATTACAGCAGCAATCCCACCCTCTTCAGACTTAAGGGTGGACAGGTATGCTAATTGGGCATCAGCCTCATATGGAGCTACAACAAATTCAATAGTTCGATTAAACCGACAAAAAACTCTGTAAATCAAATGGAAAGTCCAAGTAAATATCAGCATATTCACCTGTAAATCCAACGATTTTAAGAATCTGCATTACTCGGCAATAGCTCAACTTCTCAAGTTTTGTAAAGCCATCTCCAATAGAAGACAAGCCAGAATCTGATAAGCAGTATGAATCCAACCCGCTGTCTTCTTCGTTCAAACAGTGAAGTTTGAGGGCTGAAAAGGGAGACTAATTAGCACGTTGTCTTCTTCCCTGCATCAAGAACAACAGAAGATGTATTTAGACAGGTAAGTCTCGGAAAAGTGAAGAAAATGTGAAATAAGAATGGTCTCACATTTTAGAATTAGTTATAATTAATCAATCATGCAAAACCCAGAAAATCTAAGGTGGCGTTCTGTTTGTATTTTATTTTGTATTTTCATTTTCAAAAATGTTTTGTGTTTTTTGTTTTCATTTTTATTTTCAAATTTGCTGAAAACGCGTTTGGTTTGTCATTTCTAAAAACTGTTTTTGAAAATGAAAAGCTGGAAAACACGTTCTGTTTGAAATTTTGCAGAACACTATTTAAACTATTTTTAATTAATTTGTTTGCAGAATACTACTAACTCCAACTCAAATTTCCTTTCACAATACACTAAAAATATGGTTACATGCAACACACTAATGTGAGCATTAAGAGTCTATATTAACACAGCTTGGTCAGGTTCGAGACTTGAGAAAGCTCTACTTCTATTAAAATCCAGAAAATGCAAGTTCTTTCAAAACCACCAGAGTTCATTTACCATTGCATTTTTTGAAATATAACAACAAGAATTCTCATTTAATTTTTTTTTTTGTAATGTTGATATTGAATTCAATAAAACTTTATTTAAACTAAGTCCCAAGTTAGGATAATTCTCAAAAAAAAAAAAAAAAATCTTTATTTAGGCTTAGTTCCAAGCTAGGATAATTCTAAAAAAAATAATAAAAAAATAAAAAAAATAAAAACTTTATATTAAGGTTAGTTCTAAGTTAAGATTAAAAAAAAAAAAAATCCCAAAACGCGTTTTCCGCGTTTTGGACATTTTTTGTCGAAATACACACAAAACGCCCAAAACGATGTTTCGGGCGTTTTCCGTTTTGTGTACAAATTTTTTTTTTGTTTTCCAAAATGCGTTTTCGAAAATGGTAAAGAGAACGCGTTTTTAGCGTTTTCGAAAATAAAAACAGAAAACGACCTCAAAACAGTAAAGAGAACAGGGGCTAAGAGTTGAATTATTTCTATTGATCAACACAATTGCAAAATAAATATGAGAGTGTCGTGCTTCCAATTTTTGAGCTCTCTATTTGCTGATTTGGTGACTCATCATTGGGTCCAACCGAACCAGCCATACCTAAATCTGAACCAAAATTGAATTTATCGTTCCTATATCCAGATAATACTTTCTAACCTCTCTTGGGTCGATTAAAATTTTGTGATGGAGATGAGAAAAATGGTGGCATACCAGTCATTCGTCCAGCTAGTGCTGGGGTTGCATCACCAGCACCCACGAAAGGGGATCTTCCTGGACCCATCATCATCCCAAATCCTCTAGAAGGCCAACAAGAGTTCCTAGTCGAGTGTCGGATCAGGATTTGCATCGCATATGGTAGATTGGTAGGTGGATCAAGCCGCTGAAAAGTTGATTGTGGCGACATTGGCTACTATGATTCCGATTGGCAGCGGGTGCGGAAGCCAGTCTTTTGAAGAGGAAGGTGGGAGGCCGGCTGGTTTGAGCAGCAGTTAGTTGCCGTAGTTGCAGTGTCGTCTGGAAGAAGAAAAAAGTATAATTTCAAATTCTAACCTTTTATGCAGTCTACTGGACCAACGGACTGAGATGAGCGAAGCTTGCAAAGTTTCTGTCGAGCCACAGTCCAAACGCTGCAGCCTGCAACGCAGATCGGCGAAGTTGCTGAGGCGAGAACTTACCTGCGGACAGGCGGAGCTGCTGTGGACTGAAATGAAGGGGTTTTCCTCCTGGTTATTGGTTCATCTGAAAAGCTTTGGACAGAGGGGAGAGAGCGTGTTTTCGTGGTGAGAGCTGGGTAAGTCAAAGCGCTTTTCTTTTGGTTTTGGCATTTATTTTGTGAAGTTTAAATTTCAAATTTCAGTCAAATCTGATTTTTGAATTGGTCCTACTTTAACTCTTCTCCAGCAAACTTCACATGGGCGGGAATTTAAGCCAAATTTTGAGCGGGATTTCTTTTATCAACTCTCTTACTTTTATATAGTAGATAGATACTATTCATCCAATTGCAATCAAACGCTATCTATCCAATTAAACACTATGCGGGCAAATTGTCCAGATTTCCCATCAATTTAGTCACTATTCATCCAATTGAATGTGAAATTGGACTATTCATCGAATTGCAATTAAGCACTATTAATCCAATTTAACTATTCATCCAATTGCAATTGGACACTACTTATCCAATTTAGACACTATTCATCCAATTAAAAACTATGCGGGCAAATTGCTCGAATTTCTCATCAATTTAGGCAATATTCATACAATTGAATTTGCAATTGACATTATTCATCCAATTTATGCACTATTCATCCAATTGCAATTAAACACTATTAATCCAATTTAGACACTATTCTTTCAATTAGACACTATGCGAACAACAATTGAATTTACTATTCATCCAATTAAACATTATGTGGGAAAATTGCTCGAATTTTCCATCAATTTAGGCACTATTCATTCAATTGTAATTAAACACTATTGATCCAATTTGGACACAATTCATCCAATTAAATAATATGCGGACAAATTGCTCGAATTTCCCATCAATTTAGGCACTATTCATCATATTAAATACTATTTAATTTTTTAATATACATCTATTTAATAAGCATTGTTATCAACACATATGAACTATTTATTATTTAATGTAGAGGTATATTAGATAAAATGTAAGCAAATTTATAATTCCAACATATAATAATTATAATTTTTTAATCTGTGTAAAAATAGAAATGGGTCTATCTTTATAGGATAGGGGGAGTATCAAACAAAAAAATCATTATTTGAAGCTTTTCTAATAGAAAAATAATTGCAATATGCGTGCAACGCACGCACCAAAACTAGTCTTATAAAATTCAGCAAAATCTCAATTAATGTGTTACGACTTACGCATATCTTTAAGCTTGAAATTCATTCAAATTTCTTAAATCCATTTATTAATGAAACTTTCATGAACTCGATCGAGTTATTGAGGACACGAAGATTTTAATAATCTTTATCTTTATATTTTTAAAAGTAGAAGTGATGATGAAGAAGTATTAAGACTACGTCTGATAGACCCTCATTTTCCTGAAAAATGTCAAATTATGAAAAATATTTTTCACCTTTTGTATTTGTTTGGTGTTTACTTGGAAAAATTTGTCTTGAAAAATATTTTCTTAGGTACAACCATTTAAAGCATAACTACCTCATTTGCCTTGAAAATATTTTCTTACCTATTTGATGATAAAATGTTTTTCCACCTTAGGTGGAAAAGTCTTTTGCGTTACGTTTAATTATTTTTGTTGTTGTTAGTTGACTTTTTTTTTCAAGAAATTAATATTACTATTATTAAGTACAAATGAGTGAAAATTTTAAAAAATTTATTTTTTTTATTAAAATAACTAAATTTTGATTTATTTGGAATGAGAAATAATATCAATCAAACAACAAAATTAGGAAAAATTTCTCATGTTTTCACTTGAAAAATTAATCCAGTCAAACACTTCCAATTAATATTTTTATGAAAATATTTTCCAAAAAAATCAATTTCTAGAAAATAATTTCTTACCATCTATTTTCCATCTTTTCAATCAAATACAACCTTAAAGTTATTTTCCCGCTAAAATGCATTTGCAATTTTTTGAAAAAAAAATACTAAAATAAAATAAAATAAAAATTCGTGTAGATTAATGTCATATTTAAATCAGTGTTGATTAATGTAATTTCCGTTTAAATTCGTGTAAATTAATGTCGTATATAAATTCGTGTAGATAATACTGAGATTATAAAATGTTTTTTTTAATTTGAAAAAAAAAATGTTAAAAAACAAGAGGCAAAAACAAAATTATGTAAATTGACATTTTCAATAAAATTAGCAATGAGTGACTAACAAAAATTATTGAAATCTGCGATTTTTTATTTATTTAAATATATAAATTGACATTTACTATCAAAAAGTTTTTAATAATTTGAATTAGTTATGCCTTTTTTTTAAAATTGTTGCTGTAGAATATTATTAATTTATGCAATTTATATTTGTATTAATTACGTAAAACATTAAAAAAATTCGAATACTTATCAAAATAGATATTTTGGAAAGAAAATTTCAAGTGTACCACGGGTTAAATATCAGTATATTATTAATAGTATTAGTAGGATTCTCGTGCGTTGCACGAAACGTATTGCATTTGTCCGTATGCCCGTGGAATTTGTGAAAGAAAAAAGACGTAGGATTGGGCAATGAAGAAATTATTCTGATTTTGTAATGGTGATATTTTTTCCTTAATGATGATCATCCTTTGGAAAAAACGTTTTTAGAAAAATTATGAAATTAGTTGTTGGAGTTCAGCTCGATGACATTCGTGGTGGTTTTGGTCTTCACTGTGACTCTTAGATGTCTTTCTGTATAAAATGATAAACATTATATACAAATAAAGCAACTCAAAAGAAAAAAACGGAAGTGTTAAAAAATATTAATGAATTGTCTATAAATTTATGGTGACTACTCCTAAAAGATGTCATCATGCCATTACAAAAAAGTTTCAGCAGAAAGAATCTTCAACAGAAATTTTTGTATTAATAAGAATGATTGGAATGAAAGTGAACTAATAAGTACCTGTGTTTCACAATCAGACTCAAACGCATGACTGTTAATATCTACCATTTTAACAGAAGGAGACAGATATGCCATTATACAGACATTAAAAAATGTAAACATGAACTTAAATGATAAAATAGTGTAAATGAATGAAAAATAGTCCAGAATTGTTAACTTGCCCAACTAACCTGTGAAAGATGAAGAATCTAGCAACATATAGAGTAAAAATGAAAAGATAAACTTAAACGATAAATTAATCTTTAAAAATGAGAAATAGAAGATAGAGAAGAATTTGAATGCTGCCAAAACATTGGAATAAACACACTATGAATTATGATGTTCACATCAAACTGGTGTATTGTTCAATATATTGAAATACATCACCAGTGCTAATCAAAAGAGCAAAAGTATATTGGCCATATCACAAAAGAGAATTGTTTAGAAATGCTAAACTTGCACTTAGAAAATTCTAGTCAAGTTTATCATTCACTTTTTTCTTCATTGGGGACATTGTAGCATCGGTTGTGAATAATGTTCGTTTGGCTGGAGGTGGTGATGAAGAATGCCCACCAGTACTGACTGTATCAGCTGAGTCTGAGATAACTAAAGAGTCATCCACAGTTGTCTCTAAATGAGGTTGCTGGAACTTACTTGGCAGATACTTCTCAAGGGAAATTACTTCAAACTTATAAGATGACTGGGGAGTCGAAATAGGTGATTTTCCACGATCACTTGGACTTTGCAATATTGGGATCGCTTTGAGATAGAAGATGTATTGATCATCAATGTTCAGTCTTATGTTGCCATCGTGGATTCTCTTCAAAAAAGGAAACGAAAAAAAGAAAGAAAGTGATAAGTGGAAATCATTGACAGACAAGTAGGTAATGATGGAATGAAAAAGTGGGAAGATGATATACTGACCCCTTTAGAAATTCCCATCAATTTAAAAGCTGAACACTGGAGGTAATCTTCTGTTGTTTCTCCCTGTTGGAAAATATATTGGTGGCAATTGATTTTCACTTGTGTGAATGTGAAATTGATCTCACATTGATTGAAAGTTGGGATTTGAAAAGGAGCCTTAAAAGGGATTACAATCCCACATTGGTTGAAAATGGAAAAGTGGGAATAAGTGGAGGCTATAAATAATAGTTCCATCCCACATTGGAAAATGGAAAAATGTGAAAATATTGGGAATGCTTAAATGTTATCCCACATAGGATAAAAATGAGTTTGTGGACCAATTTATATATGGTTAACAATTTGTAAGGTGTAACCATTTGTTGCATAGAGACTCCTCCATGGCCTACGCGCCCGCAGGGGGGGTACAAATCTTGGACCGACTTGGCCTTCGAGCCTTGAACTTGTGTGCGGGCGCGACCTGCGTACACAAATGTTGGACCGAACGAGTTAAAAATTGGTCACAAAGTGCAAGCCACGTTTTGGAATTTTCTTTTAAAGTTTCCATTCAAAAATAACCTGAAAATTTATTTTGCAACTCCAAAACGTCAGAATTCAAATGGAGTGTAAAGACAGGGTTTGTAACTCCAAAAAACGTCTGAATTCAAATGGAGGAATTATGATAGCATTAAGAGGCAAAGGCTCCTTCTTGCCTATATATATTGAGCCAATTCCTCAAATTCAAGGATACCAAAAAAAACTCGAAAATCTCTCTGCATTTTCTGTCCAGCTTCCTGCCTTCCTTCTTCCAGTCTTGGTAATTCTGTTCAAGCACATTTTCCGTTCGACTGCCCACCTGCAGTTCCGGCCGCTGTATCCTAGGAAGCAAGCGTACTTCGGTGAGAGGGCGAATATTTCTTTAAGGACACTGTGTTGAACACAGGCCCTGGCTCCAGCCTTCATTTTATTTCCTGCTCCACCACCTTTTGTTTACTGCTTATTGTAAGTTTTATTTTACTTAGTAAACTGCTTTACTTACTATCTGCAAATTATTTGTTTTACTTAGTGAACTGTTTAACAAGTTATTCTTACAATCTTAAAGCAATATTCTTGTTAAACAGTTTACTTAAAGCATATTTCTTAAGGCCAGTTGATTTATATTGTTTGATACTAATATTCTGATTGTGTTTCAGAAATGGAAAATACACCTACCAATATTTTTGTGGCATCCGGAAATGAAGCAGTACCGGCTATGCCAACTTCTGAGATCGCTCAAGTACCGGCTCCCGTAACACAGACTGTGGTTAATATGCCAAGTCTAGCTGCTGGCCCGAGTGGAACTAAGACTGTGGCTCACATGCCAAGTCTGGCTACTGGTCCAACTGTGACAGTCCCGGTTAATCACGGGGAAAATCCGGAGAAATTCAGTGGTTCGAATTTCAAGAGGTGGCAACAAAAAATGTTGTTTTACCTCACGACCTTGACTATTGCGAGATTCTTGACTGAGAATGCTCCAGTGCTCAAAGAGGGTGAAGGAGACATTCAAGCAATCAGTGCAGTGGATGCTTGGAAGCATTCTGACTTCCTATGCCGAAATTACGTTATGAACAGCTTGGCTGATTCATTATATAACGTGTATTGCACCATTAAAACGGCTAAGGAATTGTGGGAGTCTTTGGACAAAAAGTATAAAACCGAGGATGCCGGAGCCAAGAAATTTCTTGTTGGCCGCTTTCTGGAATACAAAATGGTGGACTCCAAACCTGTAATCAGTCAAGTACAAGAACTTCAAGTGATATTGCATGAAATTCATTCCGAGGGAATGGTTGTGAGGGAGTCCTTCCAAGTGGCTTGTATAATTGAAAAACTACCACCTGCATGGGAGGATTTTAAAAACTACCTAAAGCATAAGCGAAAGGAAATGAATGTTGAGGAACTAATTGTTAGACTTCGAATAGAAGAAGACAACAAAAGTTCTGAAAGAGGGATCAATCTGGTTGTGGCTAAAGCAAATGTTGTGGAGCATGGGCAAAGCTCCAAACCTAACAAAACCAAGTCTGGGCCATCTAGTAGCAAAGGGCCCAAGTTGGGGCCCAAGGGAGGAATTTCTAAAAAGAAGTTTCAAGGAAAATGCTTCAATTGTGACAAAATTGGTCACAAGTCTACGGAGTGCCGTTTGCCGAAGAAGAAGAAAGAAGCAAACATGGTTGAAGATGCACCTGACATCAACCTTGCAGCTGTCATTTCTGAAGTGAACCTGGTGGGTTCAAATCCGAGAGAATGGTGGATAGACACCGGTGCCACCCGACATGTTTGCTCCGACAAGGAGTTGTTTAGTGGTTTTGAAGCAGCGGATGGGGAGAAGTTGTACATGGGAAATTCAGCGACTTCTGAAATCAAGGGCCATGGAAAGGTGGTTCTAAAGATGACGTCTGGGAAAGAGCTGACTCTAAACAATGTGCCCCATGTGCCGGAGATTCGCAAAAATTTGGTATCCGGCTCGCTGTTGAACAAACATGGCTTCCGCATGGTGTTTGAGTCAAACAAGGTTATTTTGTCTAAGTCTGGAATATTTGTAGGAAAGGTTATGTTAGTGATGGGGTTTTTAAGCTTAATGTAATGGCTATTAAGTCAAAAATTAATAAAATGAATAACTCTTCCGTTTACTTGCTTGAGTCTTCCAATTTGTGGCATGGTAGACTAGGACATGTTAATTACGACACTTTGCGTAGACTAATTAACTTGAATTGCATACCTACATTCCAAATTGATAATAAACGTAAGTGTGAAACTTGTGTTGAGGCAAAATTGACAAGATCATCGTTTCAATCCGTTGAAAGAAAAACTAAACCGCTTGATTTAATTCACACCGATGTATGTGTCTTAAAATCTGTACAAACAAGGGGAGGCAACAAATATTTTATTACTTTTATTGACGATAGCACAAAATATTGTTTTGTGTATTTGCTTAAAAGTAAAGATGAAGCGATAGAGAAATTTGTTCTCTATAAAAATGAAATTGAAAATCAACTCAACAAGAAGATCAAAGTGTTGAGAAGTGATAGAGGTGGTGAATATGAATCACCATTTGCTGAATTCTGTGTACAACATGGAATTAAACATGAAACAACAGCACCTTATTCACCTCAACAAAATGGTGTTGCTGAACGAAAAAATAGAACATTGAAAGAAATGATGAATGCAATGTTGTTGAGTTCTGGGTTACCTCAAAACATGTGGGGAGAAGCTGTGTTATCAGCTAATTACCTTTTAAATAAGGTGCCCCGAAAGAAAGAAGATAAGAGCCCCTACGAGTTATTGAAAGGAAGAAAGCCTTCCTACAAATATTTACGAGTGTGGGGGTGTCTTGCCAAAGTGGCTGTACCTGCACCAAAAAAGGTGAAAATAGGACCAAAAACTATTGATTGCATATTTATCGGATATGCACATAGCAGTAGTGCCTATCGATTTCTTGTATTTGATTCTAAAATTTCTGATATACATAAAAACACGATAATGGAATCGAGAAATGCATCATTCTTTGAACATGTATTTCCATATAAGTCCAATGAAGAAGCAAGCTCTTCTAAACGAACGCATGAGACCATGACTGAAAATAGTCAGGATCAAGAGGTTGAACCAAGACGTAGCAAACGTGAAAGGACAGAAAAATCTTACGGTCCTGATTTTCTGACCTATATGCTAGAAACTGAACCTCAAAGCTTCAAAGAAGCTGTAAACTCTTCAGAAGGACCTCAATGGAAAGAGGCAATTAAAAGTGAAATAGATTCCATTCTGCAAAACCATACATGGGAGCTGGTTGATCTTCCCCCGGGAAGCAAACTACTAGGCTATAAATGGATTTTCAAAAGGAAAATGAAAGCAGATGGAACTATTGATAAGTACAAGGCGAGACTTGTAATTAAAGGATATCGGCAACGAGAAGGCCTTGACTACCTTGACACTTATTCTCCGGTAACGAGAATAACTTCCATTCGATTAATATTAGCGATTGCATCTTTGTACAATCTTGAAGTACATCAAATGGATGTCAAAACTGCTTTTCTAAATGGAGATTTAGAAGAAGAAATTTACATGGAACAACCTGAGGGGTTTTCTGCACCAGGACAAGAAAACAAGGTGTGTAAATTGGTAAAGTCATTATATGGCTTGAAACAAGCACCAAAACAATGGCATGAAAAATTTGACAAAGCAATGATGGAAAGTGGATTTAAAATCAATGAGTGTGACAAATACGTTTACATCAAAGACACAAAAATTGGTTATGTCATTTATGTTGACGACATGCTCATCATTGGCAGCAACGATAAGATGATTAAATCTACTAAAAATATGTTGAATTCAAGATTCGACATGAAGGATATGGGTTTAGCTGATGTGATTCTTGGAGTTAAAATTTCAAGAACATCAGATGGACTTGTTCTAAGTCAGTCACATTATGTGGACAAGATTTTGGAAAAATTCAATAATGATGATACTGGCGTGGCTAGAACACCAGTAGATACAAGTCAACATCTATCAAAAAATAGAGGCGATGGTATTTTTCAAGTAGAGTACTCTAGAATAATCGGAAGTCTTATGTACCTAATGAGTTGTTTAAGACCAGATATAGCTTACGTAGTTAGTAAGCTGAGTAGATATACTAGTAATCCAGGGTCTGACCACTGGAAAGGAATAGTAAGAGTACTAAGATACTTGAGATATACTCGTAATTATGGACTGCACTATACCAGATATCCGGCAGTCATTGAAGGATATAGTGATGCTAATTGGATATCTGATATAAAAGACTCAAAGTCTACTAGTGGATTTGTGTTCACATTGGGAGGTGCAGCCATATCATGGAAATCCTCTAAACAAACAGTTATTGCGAGATCTACCATGGAATCTGAGTTTATAGCTCTAGATAAATGTGGTGAAGAGGCTGAATGGCTACGCTATTTCTTAGAGGATATTCCAAGTTGGTCAAAACCAGTGCCAGCAATTTGCATACACTGTGATAGTCAATCTGCAATTGGTAGGGCACAAAGTAACATGTACAATGGTAAGTCTAGACATATACGTCGTAGACATAACACCATAAGACAATTACTCTCAACTGGAGTTATCTCTATTGACTATGTAAAGTCAACAGATAACATTGCGGATCCGCTAACCAAAGGGCTAAATAGAGAGTTAGTTGCAAAGTCATCGAGAGGAATGGGACTTAAGCCTCTAAAAGAATAAGTTATTGTAATGGAAACTCAACCTAACTGACTGGAGATCCCAAGATCTAGGTTCAATGAGAAAACCTAATTACAAATACTTAATAGGATCACTATGGGGGTTATCTCCTGTCCATTCCTGTAATAACAGTGATGCCCGTGGGGAGAAGATAAGCAATAAGCTTTTAATGATTCTTATGCATCGGAAATCCGAGCGGAGTAATGCGGGTTATTCTTGATTAAGAAATCACCTATGTGAGAGAGAAGTGGGGCCGCTTCGAAGGGAATTATGAGGCTAATTCTTAACAACTCTCACTGAACCAGGCATATGTTCATGGCCACAAACGAACATACCCATGAGAACTAAAATGTGTTAGGAAGAATCCCGTGTGAAGTACATCATCGTTTACACAGAAGGCAGAACAGTTCAAAGACATCGCGTTTACTGATCAGCTAGTAAAGTAAATGTATTTTCACAAGGGAAGGTTCAAAGGAAACCCCTACCTATCCTATGCAGGTTTCAACTGTGGAACTTTATCACCAAGTATTCCGTGTCTCTATCAATTTCCATTCATGTGGGGGATTGTTGGAAAATATATTGGTGGCAATTGATTTTCACTTGTGTGAATGTGAAATTGATCCCACATTGATTGAAAGTTGGGATTTGAAAAGGAGCCTTAAAAGGGATTACAATCCCACATTGGTTGAAAATGGAAAAGTGGGAATAAGTGGAGGCTATAAATAATAGTTCCATCCCACATTGGAAAATGGAAAAATGTGGAAATATTGGGAATGCTTAAATGTTATCCCACATAGGATAAAAATGAGTTTGTGGACCAATTTATATATGGTTAACAATTTGTAAGGTGTAACCATTTGTTACATAGAGACTCCTCCATGGCCTACGCGCCCGCAGGGGGGGTGCAAATCTTGGACCGACTTGACCTTCGAGCCTTGAACTTGTGTGCGGGCCTGACCTGCGTACACGAATTCTCATATTTGTGATAAGATCTCCAAATCCATTTGTGCTGCTTGACACCCACGATAAAAGTTTTATTGCTGCTAGGGATGCTATTGGCATTACACTTTACATTGGTTGGGGTCTTGATGGTATATTACTTTCTTTTTCCCCCACGAATTCTACTGTTGAAACTGAATACTTGAATCAACAGACCTTCTCTTTTTTTCGTTTTCTTTTTGAGAAATAACCGAAATGAATGAATTTCTTACCATAAAAAAATGCCTCATCTCCCTTTTTACTGATATGGATTTTACTGATCATTGCTCAACTAAGTATGTAGTGGCCATGCTCTAAAATTGTTATGTCGTCTTTAATATTTTGGGTGCAACATTACTTGGTTATTCCCAGCCAACTTTGTTTAGAAAAATATTACTTCTTCATAAACTCGTTACTCATTTGGTCGTTGCTTCAATAGGATGTGATTCACAGGAATGAAAGCCTCTCTCTTATACATGCCAATTGTCTGCTCTATTGTCATTCTATGGATTCTGTTCAACTAAATGATATTTTTCATATAGGGTCGGTTTGGTTTGCTTAAGAAATAAAAGCCTTGAGTGATGATTGAGAAAAATTCACGTCGTTCATTCCTGACGAAATATATTCATGTCTTTAAACAAACTCTTTAAAATGAGTTAGTCAATCATCAAAGATCGATCATCAAAAGGTATTCATCGAATTTAATTCATTGTAAGTATTGTCATATTTCAATATAATATAACATGTTATTCAATCTTTATTACAAAATATACTATAATCATAATTTTTGAAGATATTAAAAATTAAACGCACGTTATGCCACTAGTATATAAAAGTAGATATATAAAAATATAAAAGTAGAAGTAAAAGAGAGAAGCATTAAAAGTCATTTTCCCACCAAAATGTATTTTTAATTTTTGGAAATAAAAAACTAAAGTAAAATAGAATAAAATAAAGATTCGTTTAGATTATTGTCATATTCAAATCCGTGTTAATTAATGTAATTTTCATTTTAATTCGTGTAGATTCATGCCGTATTTAAATCCGTGTAGATAATATTGAGATTATAAAACACTTTGTTTTTTGAGAAAAATTAAAAATATATATATTAAATACAAAAAACAAATGCAGAAATTATGTAATTTTGTATTTTTGATGAAGTTAACAACAACTCATAAAAATTATTAAAATCTACGGTTATTTATTACTTAAATATATAAATTGACATTTACTATCTAAATAAATTTTTAATAATTTGGATTGGTTATGTTGTTTTTTAAATTTTAATAATTATTGTAGTAGAATACTATTATTTTATGCATTTTATATTTGTTTGATCATGTAAAAGTATTAAAATTTTACGAATAGTTATCAATAAATATTGCGGAAAGCAACTTCCGTGCATCGTATGGGGTAAATATTAGTTCAGTAAAATTTCTATTGAGACACCTAAATTAACTCGTACCCTTAAAATCCACTAAATTTTTAGTTGAGGACATCCTTGTAAGTTTATGGGTAGTTATATTCATACAACAATTTTTTATATCTACACCACATTTTAATTACAAAAAAAAAAAGTTATCAATATTTGCTCATTTTTGCTTTTACGTCCTCTATATTTTTTCAAAGTATTATTATTCTTAACTTTCAATTAATTAACATATATTTTTTTTAATCACAATATCTATCTAAATATTTTGGTAATATGCATTGAAAAGAGAGAAAAATATTTAGTTTTGACTTTTTTATTAATTATTTATTTCGATTATTTAAAAATGTGCTAGATAAATAAGTTTTTATCGCCCTCACAAAAAATATTTTGGACAAAAAAGTTCTCCATAGACAAGATGTGAAATTAATTGATGACTGATGATAAAAAAAATTGTATAAAAAACTTGGGAGCAAAAGTGTAAAAATATGAAAAAAAATTTAGGAATATTCATTATAATTAAAATATGGTGTAGTTAACAAATGTTACGGTGTCCATATAATTACCCTAAGTTTATATGTTTGAAGTAGATTTCTGAAAATAGATTTTTTAATGTGAATTTTTAAGAAGGTGAATTTAAAAAGTATGAAAAACTTGTGTAACTTTTCTTAAATTAATTCACAATATATCTAATATAGTTTCATGATTAAGATGTGTATAATAATTAATAACAAAAGCAGTGTGGCGATTTTAAAAATGTACTTCAAGCAATTTCTAATAACCACAGAAGATTTTTGAGAAAAATAAATGATTGAATAAAGAAATTTATTTTAGAAAAATGCTCATTTACCCCCCGGATTTTGACACATTAGGTGTCACCCCCTCGCATGGGATGTATGGGACCGCTGTCATAATGAGCGATCTCACCTCCACGTGAGGAAAATAATACCCTGTGTGGCACCGAATATGTTAGAGTATCATTAATCTTAATATTTTAACCACTTACAAGGTTACGGTGTTATTCTTGTAAAAGGATTAAAGATGCACAAATTAACAAACACTAAATTATAAGTAAACCACGTTTTGATAATATTAGGTTAACATACCAGATCAAATGGTTGAATGATAACCAAAATAAATAGCGGAATTCCACTACAAGAAAAAATGCTTATAGCAACGACAAATATCGTCGTTGAAACTGGAAAAGTCGTCACAATTATCCTATTGCGAGGACAAAGTCGTCACTAAAAGTTCTTGCAGTAGGTTCGTGCCTGTTGCACTATTACGACGACAAATGTGTCCTCGCTCTTGATATTCCTACAGCGACGAAAATTGTCGTCGTTATAGAGCTTCACAATAGCGACGAAAAAAGTCATCTCTGTTGATGAAATCTATAGCGACGACAATGTCCTCTTTGTTGAACTGATCAATAGCGACGACAATATTCTCTCCGTTGAAAGATTAGTTTGTGTTTCATCAAATAGTCCAAAAATATGACCTGTGTACTTAACAAACTAATCTCCAAACGGCATTCTAAGATTAATGCTACTAGTGCAGTGCAGTATAAACTAAAATAGAAAAATACTAAATATATAAGCATAAAAAGGCAAAGGAATAAATAGCTAACCAAAAGCTTCAAGTGCGATGATTCAACACTGGAATATAAGCTTGTAATCTAAGGAGCAACGTAGAGATGAGAAATTGAGAGAAAAGTTGAGAAAAAACTGTTTTTTTGACATATATTCTGTGCAGAAACGGGTTTGTAAATATTTATATAGCGACGACAAAAGTCGTCAGTATAGATGTTAGAGTCGTCACTGTTGCTTTAGCGGGAATGAAAATGGAGGGAAATTTTCCCGCGCAAGATAAAAGAGTTATAGCTACGACAAATGTCGTTGTTGAAAATTCATCTATAGCGAGGAGATATTTGTCCTCTCTCTGTAGGCACGGTCTACAGAGAGGACAAAATTTGTCGTCGCTGTAGGTCAAGCCTACAGAGAGGAAAAAAATGTCATCTCTGTAATCTAGGTCTACAACGAGGACTTATTTTGTCCTCTCTGTAGGCTCGGTCTACAGCGAGGACTTATTTTGTTGTCTCTGTAAGGGATCCTACAGCGACGAGAAATATGTCCTCTCTATAGGTCCATCCTACAGAGAGGACTTATTTTGTCGTCTCTGTAGGCTCCACCTACAGAAAGGACTTATTTATCGTTGCAATTCATCGTCGGTATAGAGCATTTTTCTTGTAGTGTCGTCATATATAATCAAGAAGAGAAGAAAATTTCATATGCATCAGCTTAAAAGTTCATAAAATAAGATATATTAATTAGAAGTCAAAGTGATGAGTTTGGCAATGGATAACTTACTCATTCAAGTAAAGCTTGCACGGCTTGTTTGACAGTCTCTAAGACAGATGTTTCTTTGTAATTCTTCTCGAGAAACTCATGGATCGAGTTTGAGTTTCTCCCTGTAGCATTGACTTCCCATGCTGAAAAACTTCCCAAGGGATCTGTCTGGTAAAGAGATAGAACACCCATGTACGTAGGGATCAAAATCGATGATCAAGGTTGAAAGCCCAAAGGTCTCACACCACCACTTTGTGTATACTTGAGTACTTCTGCTGAAATTTGGCAATATAGTGAGTTATGTATTCAACAATCATAGGATCCTCAACTGTTAGTTTGTGGATTTAGCACTCAATATGTGCTCTACTTATTAGAACACATGCATGTGCTTTCAATCCCGCACAAGCTAATGCAATGTGATTATCTAAATGACAATCTTTCTAACCGATCTGAAAGCAAGAAAAACAGTCTCTTTCTTCAGCCTTCACCCTCTCTTCCCAACCGAACCATCGACGACGGTGGCACCACTTTCAGAAACTGCATAGAAGCCCCCGCCCAAAAATTACTCCAAGCCCGATTGGCACCCTCAATCTCTTCTCCATCGTTGGCTTGGCGACGTCGAAATTACCCGGTGGCGAGTCCCCTCTGCGCGACGGGAACCGCCTCTATGTAGTGGCGGCCTCCTGCACCTTCGGGAAGGCGATGCCATAGCAGCGCCCCATTGTAGCTGCTGTTGCAGCCACCCGCAAGGGCAGAAGAAAGTCATAGTGGGTGCACATGCGTGAGCGCGATAGTGGCGCGACAAACTTGCTGTCACGCTGCCGTGCGACTTTCAATGAGTTTTTGTTGCCTTCTTCGTTTTTCAATCAAAATCAATTTTCTTTCCAAAACCAGATTTAACATAAGAAGCAGAGATTGGGGGTTTTGTAGTAAAATGATGTTTGTTGTCACATTAAATAAATTGTAACCTAAGTATTTTATATTTGACCTGATTGAAATCAATCTTAATTGTTAATGTGACCTAAAAATAAGTTCGATTTGTGACCTAATATGTTGAATATTTGTGACCTTTAAATAATTCGTCACTTTAAAAAATGGTGATTGTGACCTTAAAAATGATTACTATGACCTAAAAGATATGTATTTTTTTGTGACCTGAGATTATACAATATTGTTACCCTTAATATTTATAATTAATGAACTGTTTATAATTATTTAATTTAATTAATTAATCTTAATTACAATATAATTTTTGAAATTATACAAATTTTATCTCAATTTTGAAACTTACGTTTATAATCACATTATTTATGTATTTCCCCCAACATATAAGTAATAGATTAATTAGATTTGCGTCATCTTTTCGTTGCTAGCACAACATTTTCAGATCCTAACTTGCTGTATGGATTATTGTTAGATGTTGAACAATTGGACAACTGTGCTGATGAGATTTCTACACTGCATCAGAAATTAGATTCACACGATTAATAAATGTATATTCTTATCACAAACATCATCAAAGTACAAGGTTAATCTGAACTTTGGTTTCGATTCTTTATTTTTTCGCGCTGTGCATGTGTGCTTCGAAACCTTATATTTAGGATCAAAATCTGGACTATTAGGATTTTTATAAGCAAGCTAGTAAGTTGAGCACGCGTTGCATGCATGGTGTAAATATAGATATAGGTCGCGTGTAATTTAATTATTATTGAATGTTTTGAGTTTGTTAAAAAAATGTTAAATAATGAAAACTGTGTAGTATACGCGTTTCGTTCAATTTGGTCGTTATTGAATGTTTTTAGTTCGTAAATTAAAAAAAAAATTATATTCAAGCAACTAGTTGTCCGAAATTGGGGACAAAATTGGCATTGTTACTGCCCATTTGTTCCCTTTTATATATAAGGGATTTTGGAAAATGGAAGTACAAGTGATTCAATCTTTTATTTCTTACTAGTTTTGGTGCGTGCGTTGCACGCATATTACCATTATTTTTCTATCAGAAAAGTTTCGAATAATAATTTCTTGTTTGATGTTCCCCCTGTTCCATATAGATAGACTCATTTATAATTTTACACGGATTAAGAAAACATAATTATTATATGCTGGAACTATAAATTTGCTTATATTTTACCTAATATACATACCCCTACATTAAATAATAAGTAGTTCATATATGTTGATTACAATGCATATTAATTATGGGTATATTAAAAAATTAAGACATTAATATAATCTCAATAAGGAAAGTAATATATAATTTGCAACAAACCAAAAAGGAAAACGAAAGAAAAAAAAATTAATGAAAGATGAAATACATTGTTAATGGATCGTTTTAAATGATTAAAATTTTTGCTACAATTTAGTAATTCGAAAATAATATAACAAAGTATTGTGCGAAAGCTTCACATCAATATGAAGATATTGTTATTACGACTTTATTTGAACCCTCATAATTAACTTAACGAAAAAAAAATAAGTAATACAAAACGATAAAAATAGGAACATGAGAATGTCTCAATAAAGATGTCCAAGGTAATCTTTGGAAAGATGATCGAATAGTGCATTAAATCCAATTGCTGCCCGCGTAGTGTTTAATTGGATGAATAATACCTAAATTTAATTGGATGAATAGTGCCTAAATTGATGAGAAATTCGGGCAATTTGCTCGCATGGTATTTAATTGGAAGAATAGTGCATCCAATTGTTGCTCGCATAGTATTTAATTGGATGAATAATGCCTAAATTGATGGGAACTCCTAACAATTTGTCCACATAATATTTAATTGGATGAATAGTGCCTCAATTGTTACCTGCATAGTGCTTAATTGGATGAATAATGCATAAATTGGATGAGTATTGTTTAATTGCAGTTGGATGAATAATTAAATTTGATGAATATTGTGTTAATTGCAATTGAATGAATATTGCCATGAATAATGTCTAAATTGGATGAATAGTGTTTAATTTTAAATGGATGAATAGTTAGCGTTTAATTTAAATTTGATGAATAGTGTTTTATTGCAATTGGATGAATAGTGTTTAATTGTAATTGGATGAATAGTAACAGTGCCAATTGAGAGATTTATTGCTATGAATAGTGTCTAAATTGGATGAATAATGTTTAATCTTAGCCTCGGTTCGGCTACTCATTATAATGTTTAATTTTAGCCTTTGTTCGGCTACTCATTATAATCAGCCGTCATCATTTTTTTTTAAAAAAAATTTTAGGTAAATTTTGTAGTTGAAAATTGGAGAGAGAAAATATGTGTGGTTAAAAAGTGATTTGAAAAATTATGTAATTATAATTTTAATAATTGCTATTTATAATGAGTTGTCAAACAGAGTCTTAATTGGATGAATAGTTAGTGTTTAATTTTAACTAGTATTTCACCAATGCAATGCGTGAAAGTTATTATCCGCAATATCGATTTCAATAAGTATTCGTAAAATTTTAGTTTTTATACATAATCAACACATATATAAATGCATAAAAAAGAATTCTTTATTACAATAATTATTAGAACTTAAAAAATAACATAAATAATTCAAACTATTAAAAAAAAATCTTTGAATTGTAAACGTCAATTTATATATTTAAATAATAAATTATTATTGATTTCAATAATTTTTATAAATTATTAATAACTTCATTGAAAATGTAAATTTAATATTTTTTAATAGTATATCATACTTGATATAATATTATGTGTACGAATATTGATGCATGTGAAGGTATTATCATATTTCTAATAAATTCTACATTTGCTTTTTGTATTTAACATACTTTTTAATTTTCATTCAAAAAAATCAATCACAATAATTTAAAAAATAGTCAAAATATTTGAATTTAACCAATAAAACTTTCTTTACAAAAATAACTGGTCAAAATAATAATTTTGAAAATCTAGCAATTATCATGATACGACAACCGAGTAAAGTTGGAGATTACGAAATTATATCGAAAATTATACCATATAATCTTTAAAATTTTTATTAAAATTAAGAATAATTAAAAAATATTAATCATTCTATTAATATTACTAACTAAAAAATAAAAGTCAAAGTATTAACTCTTCAATATTAACATTCGTTCAATATTAACGTTAATGATAAAAATAATTATAATTATAATCAAAATATACAAATAACAATAACATCATATTAATTATTTACTATAATACTAAAATATAAAGAATTTAAGAATTAAATTCTGTCAAATTATCCTACTTTTATCTATAGTACAGATTTCCACCAGTGCAATAAACTAAAATTGTTATACGCAATATAGATAAACGTTCATAAAATTTAATGATTATACATAATCAACACAAATACAAAAGATACAAAAATCTTTTTTTATTAAAATAATTATTAAAATTTAAAAAAAATATAAATAATCCAAATTATCGAAAACCTCATTGAATGATAATTGCAAATTCTGTAATTTTTTAATTGTATATCATGTCAGATATAATATTATGAGTACAAATATTGATGCTTATTCAAGATATAAATATATTTATTATAATTTTTGCGTTTGCCTAACATATTTAACTTTTTCTTAATTTTCGTTCAAAAATTACAATAAACTCTATATATGCATTTAATCTTAACTCATCAAATATATGACAATTGAACAACATTAAAGATCAAGAAATTATTATATCATAATCTTTGCACAATTATTAAAATTAAAAATTATTAAAAATATATTAACCATTATTTAGTATTTACCATAAAATAATATTAGTACTTTTAAAGGTAATAAATGCATTTACACTAATCCATTTTACATTTACACTAATCCAATATTCTCCCTTTATATATAGTATAGATTAGATGAATAGTTAAATTAGAGTAATAGTGTTTAATTGCAATTGGATAAATAGTGAATAGTGTTTAATTGTAATTGGATAAATGGTGTTTAATTTTAATTGGATGAATAGTGTTTAATTGAAATTGGATAAATAGTGACAATTAAGAGATTCAATCTTTTATATATAAAGAGATTATTATAGGAATATGATTTCAAGTAGAACTAATTAATACATTGACGTGCCTCCATTTGGTAACACTGTTTGATTTATAAACTGGTTTATTTATGATTTTGAGGTAAAAAGTTGTGGTTGAAAATTGGAGAGAGAAAAGTGTGTGGTTAAAAATTGGTTTGAAAAATTGTGTGGTTTATAAAATGATTTATCTAAACTATATCCCAAGAATACAGACTTAGTAGAATGAAAATCAAACTTGTTGATAGCATGCATATCCAAAAACTTTTAGACTATTATAATCAACCTTCCTTTTAAACAAAACTTCAAAAGGAGACTTCATTTGAAGTTTAGGAGAGGGTAGTTTATTTATCAGATGTGTGGCTGTTTGGATGGCTTGCCACCAGTAAAATAAGAGAATTTTTAACTTGAGCCAATAAGCTTAGGCTTGTCTCAATTAAGTGCATGTGTTTTCTCTCAGTTCTGGCATTTTGGGTAGATGTATAGGGATAGGAAAATCTGAGTTCAATTCTTGAGTCTTTTGCAAAGTTCATAAAGGGCATAAACTCACCACCTCCATGAGACTGTATTGCTTTGATATTTATTTCTCTCAAATTTGTTATCAACTAAGGTTTTGAAAATCTAGTGGTTTACGAGAGAGAGAGAGAGAGAGAGAGAGAGAGAGAGAGAGAGAGAGAGAGAGAGAGAGAGAGAGAGAGAGAGAGAGAGAGAGAGAGTGATGAGGTTCGAAGCGCGGAATAAACGCCGGAAAGTTCTGAACTCAGGTTGTGGTCGGACGGATGAATCATGACCCGATATTCACGACGCGATGGCTCGACGATGCGGAATAAAGAACCACGACTTTCGAAACACCACAAGGATTTGCCCAATCTCCTTGATAAGTTTCTGATTTGAACGCCACAAATATTCTCGCGAATATTTGATAAATTCGGGATGAACGCCACAAGATAATCAATCTTGATAAGTTTTGATTTGTAATGTGAATCCACACATTAAACAATTGAAATACATTCAATCTCTTTTATTTAATCATCAAAGTCTTAAGTCTTCATTTACAATGAATCAAAAAGTGTATAAATAAGCAAAATAACCTAGCATCTAATTTACTCAAAATAGAATTCTAATTATACTAAAATTCTAAACTAGGAAAATAACCAAAACAATAAAAGGAAATAAAATATTTGAATATTCCCGAAAATCTGGCGCTGCGTCTCTTACGGCCGTGACAAACCTTCTTACGGCCGTAAAGTTGCCCATTTTTGAATGTTACGGCCGTGAATATTTTTGTTACGGCCGTAAATTGAAAATCTTGAATTTCTGCATTTTAACTCGAGGGGAGGTTACGGCCGTGACTTTTATTGGTTACGGCCGTGACAGGCCTTCTGCATAATTTCCGGTTCTTTTTCGACACTGTTTGATCTTCAAAGCTCGTCGATCCTGTTGAATTCTTGTTTTGGCTTGAATATTTAAATTTTCCCGTCAAGCCTGCTATGACTCCAATTGTCGAGGGTCCGGATCACATCATACCCTCCTTCTTTAGGATGATTCGTCCCGAATCATAGCTTTGTTCCTGGTGTTCCACTTCACCTCCTGGATCAAACGGAAAATTTCTGCTTCCATGCCATGAGTTCAATAAATTGGAATCCTTTGATTTGCAAACACGGAAGAGATGGAGCTTGAACTTCCTTAGCCATTCGTAGTGTGGTTGAAGCTTCCAGTCATAATTAACCTGCAAAAAAGACTTAAACAAAATGGGGAGGGACATGTTAGCTTCATGAGGTACAAGGTATGGATCCTTGTATTCATGACAGACCACCCCCAACTCCACTTCTTGAACCACGAGGCTCTTCTCTTCGCCTCTTTCCTCCTTTGCAATTTCTTGTTTTATTTTTTTATCTTCAAACTCAACCACATCTCCGACCTCCACATTCGAATCACCATGTTCATGTACTATCTCATCACTACCAAAATGTGGATCTTCCAATTCAAAGCTCAAAATCTGAACTTCTACCCCAACTTCTAATTCGTCATCATATTTTGGAGTTTGTTCACACAACTCCACGTTTTCAACTCCTACCACAAAGTTCGGGGCCTCTTCAACTACTTCTAATTCATGTTTCAAGCCTCCCTCCTTCTTTTCAACATTCATATCCCGAGGCTCAACCATAACATGTATTTCACTCTCCTCTAACCATTTAATCACCGCCTTTCGTTTCTCCTCCTTTTTTCGCAATTTAGCCAAATATTTTCTTTCTGCCTCCCGTTCACACCTCAATTTTTCCTCATAAACTTCTTTTTGAAATTTCAAAATTGCTTTTGGATCAATCTCAGCTCCTCTCTTAACCCCGATTCCATCCCTAGGTTTAGGATCACGCCTATAATCACTACGATTTGCTTGAGATCGCCCATTTTTCAATTTCCCTTCCCTTTCATCTAATTTATCCAACCTAACCAAAGCTTCATTCAAAAATCTCCACATACGATCTTTGACGTTTTCATGGGAATTGGACATTGTGAAATTTTTTATGGAAGGACACAGAAAAAGAATAATGAAAACAAATGATCAAGAAATTCAAGAAAGTGGTTCTTGAATTGACTCTTTTTTTTTTTTTTTTTTAATTTTAGGATGAATTTTCGGAATAAATAAAATAATAAAAAAAATAATTTTTTTTTTTTTTTTTAAATCCGAAAATTCGACACCGAACACGACAAAACAAACGGAACTTAATTCGGATAAGAATTAAGCAAAACAAACACTTTTGAATTTTGTTGGATGTTTATATGGATCAAAAAAAGAAAAAATTTACTGGCACGAAGAACAAGAAAATCAAGAAAAGAAAGACTCAACAACAAGATATGGATGATTTTTATGGGACTCGATGATAAACATAAAAATCAAACTGGATAGAAAAACCTGAATTCAGAGTCCAGCTCTGATACCAAATGATGAGGTTCGAAGCGCAGAATAAACGCCGGAAAGTTCTGAACTCAGGTTGTGGTCGGACGGATGAATCATGACCCGATATTCACGACGCGATGGCTCGACGATGCGGAATAAAGAACCACGACTTTCGAAACACCACAAGGATTTGCCCAATCTCCTTGATAAGTTTCTGATTTGAACGCCACAAATATTCTCGCGAATATTTGATAAATTCGGGATGAACGCCACAAGATAATCAATCTTGATAAGTTTTGATTTGTAATGTGAATCCACACATTAAACAATTGAAATACATTCAATTTCTTTTATTTAATCATCAAAGTCTTAAGTCTTCATTTACAATGAATCAAAAAGTGTATAAATAAGCAAAATAACCTAGCATCTAATTTACTCAAAATAGAATTCTAATTATACTAAAATTCTAAACTAGGAAAATAACCAAAACAATAAAAGGAAATAAAATATTTGAATATTCCCGAAAATCTGGCGCTGCGTCTCTTACGGCCGTGACAAACCTTCTTACGGCCGTAAAGTTGCCCATTTTTGAATGTTACGGCCGTGAATATTTTTGTTACGGCCGTAAATTGAAAATCTTGAATTTCTGCATTTTAACCCGAGGGGAGGTTACGGCCGTGACTTTTATTGGTTACGGCCGTGACAGGCCTTCTGCATAATTTCCGGTTCTTTTTCGACACTGTTTGATCTTCAAAGCTCGTCGATCCTGTTGAATTCTTGTTTTGGCTTGAATATTTAAATTTTCCCGTCAAGCCTGCTATGACTCCAATTGTCGAGGGTCCGGATCACATCAGAGAGAGAGAGAGAGAGAGAGAGAGAGATTGATTTTAGATGGTAAAGAGTAAGATTTACCAAGTTGGCAAGCATTGCAAAGATTCTGGATTTCATTGACTTTAAGAGTTTCATTACATGATTTAAGAACTTCAGACACTACAATGGTTGAAGGATGACCTAATTTTCTATGCTAAACATCAAGTTTAGCTTCTGTGAAGTTGAGACATAACTTAGACTCTTGATTCTTAGAACTAACAACAAAAATAGAGGGATAGTTTTGAATTTTGTTGATGGACTCTTGGACTGTAGGCTCTATGGTTTTTCTTGGAAGTTCAAACTTGTATAAGCCATCTTCAAGCTTTCGTTGCAGTAAGACTTTGCTCGAAAGCTTGTCCTTAACAAGAAAATATTCATCGTGAAATTCCACAAGCACATTATTGTAGAGATTCAAAATTGAATCTCTCATATTGGACATAGTATGGTTTATGTGGTGTGTCATTTGCTTTATGAATAAAAAAAAATGCATATTGATAGGTTATTAGATGTTGGCATTTGATCTTTCAAATGTTATGTGTTTGTTATTCTGCAATTTTTGCTATAAATGTCCCATTAGATCCAATCCTTACAAGGAACAAAAATGAATGGAAATGTAAATCAGTGATTGTTCCATTTGATTTGTACAAATTATCTATCTGATTTTATTAGTCTTCCTTTTGGTAAATTTTAAATTTTTTTTGTAAATGATCAAATTTATTTTCAATTACATATTTTAGTGGATTCATAAATATTATTCACTTATCATGACTCATTTCTATTTATTTATATATATTTTTCAAACGGATGGTGATTGATTAATCTGAAATTAAAGGTAAACTTTAGTGATTAATGAGATAATATTCCTTGATTAAATGATTTAATAGTTGACGAATAGTATGAAATTTCACTATAATTTAGAAGGAATCTGGTTGTGATGTCTTTTTTATGATGATTTTCGCTAACGTTCTTTCTATGGCTAGTAAACTACAATGTAAACAAATTTTAAAATAATTTGCTTTCTTGGATTTTATATTTACTAATATTTGGATAAATGACATAAATTTATTACTTAGTAAAATTATTGGGACGAAATATACAATTCACACATTTTTTTAAATAATTTGTACTAAGAAATATTGGACTTTAGATATTCATTTAAGAAAATTAAGAATCAATTATTAAGAATGTATTACGGTATTCAGGAATGGAGAACCTCTCTGAGGCTCGAAAGAGGTAGGCCTTAGTGTTTCGTGTTCGGAAAGGTAGTCATGATGTTTTCCAATCCTGAGTTATACTAAACTGCCATGTACTTCAAAGTTCTGTAAAGGGAATTTTCACCATAACAAAAACTTAAAATTTACTCTGATGGCATTGTGTAGACATGGATACTAATATTTGTTCTATTAATGTCCTATTTGTTACTTTTTATTGATTTTCCCCATTGTTATATGTCAATACATTATACTTTATCAATATAATATGTTCGTGCATCGCACGAAACTCTGTTGATTAATTGAATGTTATATTTAATTTCTTCTATTTTTCCTGTTAAATATCAGGAAAATAATTTGTATTTTGAGGTAACAATTAAAATACATATTATGGCTAGAACAAAGTTTAAATCAGAATTGATGATTTGGATTTGAATTCGATAATGACATGGTGTTCAAAGTCGACAACGTAAATACACTGCCTAATACCAATATATATATATAACGGGTATTACTATTAACTTGAACCAACCCATCAATACCCAAAGCAACAAACAACCACACATACATACATAAAAAAAAAAAAAAAAAAAAAAAGGTGTATCCCACACCCTGAGGGCCGAACCGACCACGCCCAAAGTCATTGATTTGAGATAGAAAATCCAGGTTATGCCTCCGAGGGATCAGGGTGGAGAGGATTGTGTAAATATGAGTAATTCTTAATAACTTCCGCTTGCAACAAAGTCAATTCCACCTTGCGGAGAATCGAACTAAGCACGCTGTCGCGCTGAGTACTTACCACCCCTCCCCTTTGTCACTGGGAGATTTGCCCCGGGGCAACAACCACACATACATGATTTGGCTTCCATCACCATAGCCTACAGAACAGAGGGAAGCATATCCTTGTTCATGAAGCCAACAATTTTCTTCAACAAGAAAACAGCATTTTCAGAATTCGGCTTAAACAAATGAAAAACATGACCTTCTCCTTCAGTAACTGAAATTTCAATTTCACCCTTCCAATTGCTGTTCTTCATTGCATCGTAGTAAGTCTGGCCCCTTCCCTTCAACATGTCATTCCCTGCAATGCAAACTAGCACACTTTTGCACTCTAATTTCGACAATAAATCCAAATCTGCAGCCGGATTCAATCTCAGGTCATTCAACCCAGTCGTTTCCGGGCAAATGAAGTTCCAAAGCTTGTTAGGTTCATCGTTCCCAAAGAATGGGTGAACCAAAACTAAACCGACTGGTTTAATGCCAGATTTGGATTCGTCGAGACTAGCTCGAATTGCCACGTTGTGAGATAAATTGGCTCCGGCGCTGTCGCCAGCGAGGAAAAGCCGATCAAAATCTGCGAATTCATTCAACCAAGGATCCGAACCTTGTCCACCAGCATGCAAATCTACCCACTTGATTGCCTCCCAACAATCGTCGTAACACGCCGGAATAGGATATTCCGGCGCTAATCTATATTCAATAGACAAGGCAATAGCCTTAGCTTCGGCTACTAAAGTATTGAGGTAATTATGGTATAGGGAAGAAAACGCCGATTCGATCGAAAAAGCCCCGCCGTGGATGTAAATAATGAGTGGCAGCTTTTGATTAGGAATTACACTTTTGGGGAGAAACAGCCGAGCTGAAATAGGTTTTTCAGGCGAAATTACAACGTCTTTGGATTGTACGTCGGTGGTTGGATCGTGAGACGGCGGCACAAAATCGGCTTCGAAGTACCTTTCGATTTTGCCATTTTTGTGGACTCGGAAGAATGGTGGGAAATCATGAATTACGTCGGTTACGTTGGGATCCATAAAGGAAAAAATTGATATTGAATTTTTATGCGGTGATGAGGAGAATTTATACTGAAAACAGAAATTACTGTGGATAGGGGCAGTGACGGATCCGGCCTCAAAGTCCAGCTAGAGCGGTGAGTCGGTGACTGTTGACCCGTCAATCATTGATCATTGATCAACGAACGTCAACAATCGCAGTAGCAAAATTATGAATATTATTTAATGAAATAAAATTTAAAAATAAATAAATAGGTAAAGAAATGAAACAAAACCCTTTTTAATGAAATATATGAAAATAATTTTCAGTGCGAAATTTCTAATGTTGGGCCATATGACTCGATTGGGGGCCATTTCCCTGGATCCGACACAAGTTCATTAATATTAAATTAAGTGCGAAATTTCTTTGTGTTATCAAATTCTACTAATTCATTTGGTCTACTAGAAGCAGTTGCAGGATTACTAGAACTAGAACCACTATGTTGAGATTTTCGTTTAGGTTGAAAAACTGGTTCCATAAGCTGTTTAAATCAATGATAAAAAATCAAATTAAATATTCACCAAATCTCAATTCACGAGCTATGAATCAATAATCACAATTCAAGAATCAAATCATATTTTCATCCTAATAATCTCAATTTACAAATATCTAACTACGTTGCAAAAACTTAAATGTAACATTTATGCATAATTCCCAAATTAATTATAACAAATCAAAGTAAAGTAATCTAACAAAAAAAAAAAATTGAAATTTCAAACATCAATATTTACTGATTAAAAAACTTACACATAAACATTACAAATCTGAAAATTAAAATAAATAAATAAATACATACATAATAAATTATCAAAATAAAAGCTGAGAAGTGAGACCTGACAAGATCTTAAAAATGAAGACTTGTTTTGCTTATTATTTCACAAGTCAAACTTCTTGTCTAAAAAATTATCCTTTTAGTCACTTAGGAAATAGGAAGACTTACAGTTAGAAAATAAAACTAAGCTGAGTGAACGGTGCGGTGAGCAGAGCAGGCGAGCTGCTGAGCTCTTACCTTCGGGCTTCAGTGTTGCTGTCGGAGAGTGACCGGCGGGTGGCGGCAATGGTGTCACGGAGCTGGCGACAAACTCGAAGGAAAAAGAAGCTGACCAATCACCAGTGTTGTGGACTCCTCTGGCTCTGCACGGATCCGACCGAGGTGAGGAAGAAGAAGTAGGTTATTTTTTTTCTTCAGATTTTGCATTGAGGAATGTTTTTTATTCTGGTTTGGTCCTTTAAGCTTGGGGTTGGGTTGGTTGGGTACTAATTTGGGCGAAAAAAAATAAAAATTCAGAGCAGTAGCACCGGCGGCGAGGTAGATCCGCCACTGGTTAGGGGTGGTAATAAGTTGGCATTTTCGCTCGGCACTTGCCACGAGGAGGCTTCATAAATGATAAATCTATGGATGTAAACGAGTCAGTCTCGCTCCGTTGTCAGAAGTGGGCAACGTTATGTTGTCCACCCACTAATGAGAACGCACCAAGTATCTGAAATCAGACACTTGGCGCATTCTCATTGGTGGGTGGTTTTAGACACTTGACGCGTTCTCATTGGTTGGTGGGCAACATAACGTTACCCACTTCTGACAACATAGCAATTTCGGTAAACGAGTAGTGTCAAGCCTGCCATGTCCTCACAATACTATGAATAAATATCAAAATAAACTATTAGATAATACTCTCTCTGTCCTAATTATATAGGTTTCCAATTATATAGATTTGTTGACTTTTCACACGGATTAAAAAAACATATTTAATGTCATTGAAAAAATAATTTTTGTAAAGAAAAGTTCCAACTTACCCTTATTCAATATCAAAATTATTATATTGGAAGTAATAAATAGAGGTACATTGATAAACAAACAAAATAAATAGTTCTCAATAAAGAAACAAACCTATATAATTAGGACAAACAAAAAATAAAATGCAATCTATATAATTGTGATGAAGGGAATATAATTTCTGAATAAAAACAAAATTTTTGGGAAAGAAAGGGGGTAGGGATCGACCCAGCTCCTCCAAATTGGTTAGCTGCGGGGTATCGAACCCCCTGCACAGGGTCAATCCATGCAGATAAGCATTTTTTGCAACAAATTCTGATGCGTGTCGCAATACACCAAAATAATAAATAATTCCTTACATGTCAAATATTAATTAATAATGTAGTAGTGAGAGTAATGGTCGATCCTACGAGGAACAGAAACTAATTTTAGTTGTTCGATCAATTAGATGGAATGTGGGGTTTGTTGTTTGAAATTGCTTGAATAAAAAATGTGCATAAAAATAAACAATTAAATATGATTAGAGAAATAATATGAGAAGAAATCTTGTTCTCGGGTTCGGTTGTTCCTCCAATTAATGTTATACCTTTCCTTGTAACGTGTTTCTATCCCTAATTCAATTATCAATCATAAATAATCAACAAGATCTGATTATCTAAATTCTTCCTTATGTGTATTGATTCAAAACAAGCTCTTCGAACAAATTCTAACCACGAACAATCATAAACAAGCTCTTAGGATTTAATACACGACTAGTATGAAAATTTAGAATAATAGATTGAATTGGATCGTTAATTTCACAAGCTCGAATTAATCAATCCAAGTTGAATTATTACTAAACCTGTACGAGATTTATTTGCTACTAAAGTAAAGATTCAATGACAATTACGGATCAAGAATCTAAACATAGCATATTCATGAATCTAAAGATCAATAATTCAATTGGCCAAATTAAACTATTAATCAAATAAACTCAACCGAACATTCAAAACATAAAAATCCAACAATTGAAATAAAGGAATAAATCCACACTACTAATTTGTAGGAAAAGAAAATAACATAATTGAGGTAACACAACTTCCCCTTTGAGCAAGAAATGGAATTTAGCCTAGCATGATTGTGATAGATTCTTCAAGTTGCTTCATGAATTCCATTGTTGTTGATATTCTTGAGCTTAAAAATCTTCCAAGAATGCTCTATATTTTTTTCTCAATTTTCCTCAATGTCCAACCTCCTTTTTGTGATGATTTTGCTCCTTTAATACTCTCAAAATCGTGCCATAGCTTTACTCCAAAGATATACAAAAGATAGACCTTGAATTAGATAAGGAAATTTCTTAACGAGCAAGTTACGGCCGTAACTTTCCTTATCACGGCCGTAAGTGAGCTATTGAAAATTTTCGGAAGTTGGAAGTTACGGCCGTAACGTTGTCATTTACGGCCGTAAGTGCATCTCTGCCGAGAAGCGTCCATGCTCGATGTTTTGGTCATAACTTTCTCTCTCGAAGTACGATTGTGGTGATTCAAGTTGCGTTGGAAAGAAAACTCAAATATTTACAATTATTTGTGAAATAGATCTTCTCAAATTCGAAAGTATTCTATGAAAAAATTGAGTTTCAATCTATGACTAAAATTCATAATCACAATCCTTGCGGGTTTTTGATTTCCAACTTCATCCCAAACCTTCTTTGACCATAATTTTTACATCTAATCTTCTTCCCACATGCCATTATTGATTTGGAGCTCTTTGAATATGCCGTTGAACTTACTTCTTGATTTCTGGTATTTCTTTGGTCATGTTTCATTTCTTTTTGTTCTTTGCGATCCTATATAACACAATAAATGAAAATGCATTAAACGATACTTCAATAGGATCAAACTAATAACAAAATAAGATAATAAGTGAATTAAATACGTGTTAATAAAGCACTTATCAAATCCCCCCACACTCAAACCATTGTTCGTCCTCGAATAATGATGTGAAAGAAAAGAAACATAATTCAAACAAAAAGATAGACCTTCAATCGGAAAGTCAAGGTTACAGCCCACTTCTCTTTTAGCATGAAAATTCAATTGCATAACCGGAGTGTGTTAGTGTGTCCAAGAGATGCATCATCCAATATCCTCTGAACAGTAATGAAAAGCAATACCTCCGGCCCAATTCATTTCACAATGTGGCTTGTATCCTCCCACCTCTCGTGAGTTCTCTCTTAACTTCTATCATTTATTTACTACATGGGTGTTAGTTTTTGGCCAACTTGAAAGCACAGAATATAGACCAAGCAATTCAAACCACTCATAAACATATGCAATGGGAGTTAACACCCTCACTAGATATTTCTCTCTTCGCACAAAGTGTATGAGGGTGAGAATTTTCACTCAACTCACTGAATAGAGAATCTATTACCACAGACTGCTCAAATGTCATAACCGGAGCCAACAATAACACAAGTGCAACATAAAGGTCTTTATTTGGTTGTAACGGGGCTTCAGGTTAGGTAGGATAAAATGACATATTTAGGCTGAGTCGAGAAGGAATTTCGCAAACCAAGTCAATTCACAATGATATTATTTCCTTCACTCTCAATACGAACTTCATTGTTTCACTCTACCCAACTTTGTTCACACTTGAATTTTTTTTTTCACAAGTTGAGTGTTTGACTTCCTCAACTACTAATTTTCTTGACTAAACTTCCTTTTCATTGCTTTTTCTCTTTCGATTTTTTTTAAAGTACAGACTGCAACTTTTTTTTTGTTCAAATCATTACGCAGTCACCAATTGGCACAAGATAGAATTACATTTCCCTGAATTCAGTCCATTACTCACCCATCACCCAACACAAGATAACCATTTCAACTTCTTAGACTTAGACCACGGCACGATCCTTAATCAACAAAAGCTTGTGAATCCCTTCTTTATGAGTTCAAAACAGAGATAATGCGAAAGAAAGGGTATTCGTGGCTTGTAGCGTGACATAAAAAATTCAAAGAAAGGCTAAGGTTCAAAGGGGCTTCTATTGGTACGTGTATCATGGTAGGCCCTTTTAGCAGATCAAATTTGGTTTAATCTAATGCCTCTACTATATTTTGCACTTGAGTCAAGAAGCTACAACGGCATGCACAAAAGAGCACATTTAAGCACAAACCAACCATACAGGACACACATAAAAAATAGAGCTTAATATAAAGAATAAAAATTAGCTCATAGGCTCAAAAGCTCACAAATTACGGTTTATATGTGCTTCTCCCATCCAATTATGAGTTATAGGTCATTGCTCAGTCTTCATTCCGAACTCAAAATCTAGGGAATAAGGATAGAATGAAGTTACTCGGGGGCGGTATTTTATCATATCAGTTTTGGTTTGACTCAACTAGGTTGCAGAAATTTTTCAATTTGTCCCCATTTTCACACTAATTCAGAAATTATTGAAAAACTCATCTCTATGTGCTCATTCTTTGTCCGATTATGCAATTTAGGAAGTTGGTGGTTCAAAAATAATCATAAGTGAGGCCGCTTCCTATTATACCAAAATGTGGGTCTAAGCACAATTAAAAAAAAAATCTAACAAAAAAAAAATTGAAAGAAAATGAATAAAATAGGGATAACAAAAAATAATAGATAATCATCCCCCCCCCCCACACTTGAATTCCACATTGTCCTCAATGTGGAGCATGACAATAAAAAACAAAAGAGGGGAATGTGAATGGAACCAGAAGAAGAGAGGGAGTTTTAAAAGTTTGCGAAACTTACGGCCGTGAAGATATTAATTACGGACGTAAGTAACAATCTGAAAAAAATTGAAAGAATTAACTACGGCTGTAAACAATATAGTTATGGCCGTAATTAGGCCTCTGGATAAATTCGATGGAGTAGAGTTACGGCCGTAAAGTTTTAACTTACGGCCGTAACAAGGCCACTGAATTTTTTTTTTTTTTTTTGTGAATGAAATTAATTAATAAGAAAAATGACAAAAATGAAAATAAAAAATAACAATTTGAGGGAGTAAAGAAACTCCCCTCTCGGGTTGCATCCCGATCAGCGCCTTTGTTTATTGTCGTTGGCTTGACCTATTCCTTTCTCCTTCAACCGGGATTAGGCGGATTCCCAAAGCTCCACTTCTTCTTCATATTCTTCATTAAGATCTGCAAAACAGGGGGAAACTTCTCATCAGCGACTGGTAAGGTGGTACAAAAGTTATTACCTGGTTGTGACCCTGGAAAATCGGTAATTATATCCACAGTGTCTTGTAGACCATCCTTTCCAATAAGTTTGGAATCTTCCTGTACTAGAGAATCAAGCACATCAATCGAGTGAACATGGCTAGTATCATCAAAGTAGTTCACGGGATCATAGATATTGAACTTAATCATTTCACCATCAAATTCCATGGTGAGTGTGACACTACTGACATCTATCTTAGTCTTAGATGTCTTTGAAAATGGTCTACCTAGCAATATAGGGGTAGAACTGGGTGAATGATCATCATGCATATCTAAAACATAAAAGTCTGCCGGAAACACTAGCCCACCTACTTGCACTAACACATCCTCAACTACCCCATCCGGATAAGCATTGGACAGTCGGCTAGCTGAATGATAACACCCGTTTCAGTCAATTTGGCAAGTTTTAGTGCGGTGTAAGTGGACCTAGGCATTACATTTATGGATGCTCCTAAGTCTATCAGTGCATGATCTATTGCTTTACCACCTATTCGACAAGGTATGGTGAACATACCTGGGTCCTTGCATTTTGGAGGTAATTTCCTTTGAAATAATGCAGAGACATTTTCTCCCATCATCACCTTTTCATTCCCCTTTAATTTCCGTTTGTTGGTACACAACTCCTTCAAAAACTTTGCATATCGGGGTACTTGTTTGATTGCATTCAACAGTGGAATGTTGACTTCCACTTTCTTGAACAACTCCAGGATTTCTTTCTCCTTGCTTTCCTTGTTCGCCTTTGCTAGCCTGCTAGGAAAAGGAGATGGAGTCAATTTAACATTTAAAGTGGAATCTGTTTTTACCTGCGAGCTTTTTGAGGTGCTGTCGTTCTTCCCGACTTCCCTTCCCTCAACTTCCTTCTCTTCGATTGCGGTAGGTTTCAGTTGCGGTTCTTCAAGCTCTTTTCCACCTCGGAGAGTAATTACACTCACATTCTTTGGATTTACCTCAGGCTGATATGGTAGTTTACCTCCGGATCGTGCTTCCAACATGTTGATGGCGGTGGCCATTTGGCTCATCTGGTTCTCCAAATTTTGAATGCTAGACTTTGCATCCTGTTGAAATTGTAATTTGTTAGTTGCTAGTGTTTTTACCATGTCTTCAAGAGACATACCTGAGCCTTGAGGTTTTTGCTGATACTGCCCCTGTTGTTGGAAGGTTCCTTGTTGCTGAAATCGCCCTTGAAGTTTGTTTGAAATGAAACCTGGGGGCTTGTTAATTCTGTAGCTTAGGTTGGGGTGATCCCTCCATCCTGGATTGTAGGTATTAGAGTACGGATTGTACTGTTGTCTTTGGAATGGAAAACTCTTTGCAGCACTTACATGTTCACCATTTCCCTCTTGCAACACCGGACAAATATCTGTTGGATGTCCGAAGTTTGCACATATCCCACCAGCTTTGACCTGTTGTGCCTTCCCTACAGTAAGTTTTTTAACGAGATTTGTTAGTTCAACCAATTGACTTTCAATATTGGAACTACTTACCTCATTCACGCGCCGAACTTGCATATCCCTGTTGGAGTTGAACTGCTGAGTGTTCTCAACCATATTGGAGATTAAAGCCCGTGCTTGTTCCGGTGTCTTGTCCATCAGTGCACCTCCGCTTGCGGCATCTATCATGCTTCTATCCATCAGTACCAGACCTTCATAAAAATATTGCACCAAGAGTTTCTCACCGATCTGATGATGGGGGCAACTCGAGATGAGCTTTTTGAAGAGCTCCTAATACTCATATAATGATTCACCATTATTTTGGCGCACTCCACATATTTCCTTTCTGATCATTCCAGCTCTCGATGCAGGAAAGTACTTTTCTAGGAATAGCCTCTTCATGTCATTCCAGGTGGTGACTGATCCAGATGGTAGACAGTATAACCAGTCAGTAGCAGCATCCTTCAGCGAGAATGGAAAGGCCCTCATCTTGATTTGTTCCTCAGTAATACCCGTGGGTCGCATGCTATCACAAATGACATGGAACTCCTTCAGATGTCTGTATGGGTCCTCACCGGGATGTCCTCTGAAAGTTGGCAGAAGATGGATCAGTCCGAATTTTAGCTCAAAAGTTTTGCTTTCTTCCGCCCCCGGAAAAGTGATGCATAGCGGTTGTTGAACAACATCCGGGGTAACTAGTTGCTTGAGAGTCAGATTATTGTTAGCTACTGCCATTGGTTGTGCAGCTCTTCTTTGCTGTTAAAAAGTTCTCTCGATTTCTGGGTCAAAATAAAAAAAATTCAAAATTAGTTGATCGAGTTTTACACATATAAGCAAAGAAGTAGATAGGCAATTTTATTTTTTTTTATAGAAATAAAGTGAAAATAAAATTAATAAAATAAAATGCAGAAAAAAATAAAATTCTAATTAACTAAACAATTAAATTGGTTGACCGTTCCCCGGCAACGGCGCCAAAAATTTGATACTTGTCGCAATGCACCAAAATAATAAATAATTCCTTACTTGCTAAATATTAATTAATAATGTAGTAGCGAGAGTAAGGATCAATCCCACGAGGAACAGAAACTAATTTTAGTTGTTCGATCAATTAGAATGGAATGGGGGGTTTGTTGTTTGAAATTGCTTGAATAAAAAATGTGCATAAAAATAAACAATTAAATATGACTAGAGAAATAATATGAGAAGAAATCTTGTTCTCGGGTTCGGTTGTGCCCCCAATTAATGTTATACCTTTCCTTGTAACGTGTTTCTATCCCTAATTCAATTATCAATTATAAATAATCAACAAGCTCTGATTATCTAAATTCTTCCTTATGTGTATTGATTCAAAACAAGCTCTTCGAACCAATTCTAACCACGAACAATCCTAAACAAGCTCTTAGGATTTAATGCACGACTGGTATGAAAATCTAGAAGAATAGATTGAATTGGATCGTTAATTTCACAAGCTCGAATTAATCAATCCAAGTTGAATTATTACTAAACCTGCACGAGATTTATTTGCTACTAAAGTAAAGATTCAATGACAATTATGGATCAAGAATCTAAATATAGCATATTCATAAATTCAAAGATCAATAATCCAATTGGCCAAATTAAACTATTAATCAAATAAACTCAATCGAACATTCAAAACATAATAATCCAACAATTGAAATAAAAGAATAAATTCACGCTACTAATTTGTAGGAAAAGAAAATAACATAATTGAGGTAACACAACTTCCTCTTTGAACAAGATATGGAATTTAGTCTAGCATGATTGTGGTAGATTCTTCAAGTTGCTTCATGAATTCCATTGTTGTTGATATTCTTGGCTTGAAAATCTTCCAAGAATGCTCTATATTTTTCTCTCAATTTTCCTCACTGTCCAACCTCTTTTTTATGATGATTTTGCTCATATAATACTCCCAAAATCGTGACCTAACTTTACCCCAAAAATATACCAAAGATAGACCTTGAATTATATAAGAAAATTCCTTAACGAGCAAGTTAGGACCATAACTTTCCTTATCACGGCCGTAAGTGAGCTACTGAAAATTTTCTGAATTTGGAAGTTACGGCCGTAACTTTGTCATTTATGGCTGTAAGTGCATCTCTGCCGAGAAGCGCCTGTGCTCGATGTTTTGATCATAACTTTCTCTCTCGAAGTCCGATTGTGGTGATTCAAGTTGCGTTAGAAATAAAACTCAAATATATACAATTCTTTGTGAAATAGCTCTTCTAAAATTCGAAAGTATTCTATGACAAAATTGAGCTTCAATTTATAATTAAAATTCATGATCATAATCCTTGCGAGTTTTTGATTTCCAATTTCATCCCAAACTTTCTTTGACCATAATTTTGGCATCTAATCTTCTTCTCACATGCTATTATTGATTTGGATCTCTTTTAATATGTCCTTGAACTTACTTCTTGATTTCTAGTATTTCTTTGGTCATGTTTCCTTTCTTTTTGTTCTTTGCGATCCTGTATAACACAATAAATGAAAATGCATTAAACGATACTTCAATAGGATCAAACTAATAATAAAATAAGATAATAAGTGAATTAAATACGTGCTAATAAAGCATTTATCAAATCCCTAACGGTATAATAGTAATACAAGAATTCATTCGCAAAGTAAGGAAATATTTTATATTTTCTCCAAAATTTTAGTTTACAAAAGGGTAACTTCTATTACATGACCAAAACCTATCGGTTCAAACTTCTATATCACTCTCCTAGGAAGTTTTTTGAAATATGTAGATCATGGTAATGACATCATGGATAACAACATAATAATGAGATTTAATGAAGCGGTGGAACCCTAGAAAATTCTAGTATGCCATCTAGATGTGTACTTTCTTGACATACAAAATATATCGTCCATCATTTGAGGTAATCCATCATGTGGAAGAGATATCAAAGTATGTCAGCATTTGAAAAAGAAATGTTCTAACGAATAACACCTATTCATTAAGTAATCTATTTCGTAATGAGTTTAGAAACCTCTTAAGATCTAATGATCTAGAGCTTAAAATCGAAAAAATAAGGCAGTACCTCTGAGAGCCTATTTGTGAGAGAAAGATCCCAGTATAGGTAGATTAATAACCAAGATAGCCCCAATAGGTGAGCAACAATAATAAGAAGGATAAAAGGAGGGTCAGATCAAAGTGCAGAACCAAAAATAGGAAATGTTATGGATATGGTAAAATTGGATGTAACCCACGTCTTGGGGCCCGAATCGACCATGTCCTAGGTCATTAATTCGAGAAGTAAATTACAGGTTATGCCTCCCAGAGTCAGGATAGATGACACTCAGTAACGCCTCGCGGAGCAAGGAAACCCCCGCTTGTCACGGGGAACGAATTCATTATTCAGCTGTCAGGATTCGAACCCTACACACGACTGCGTTGGGCACGTTATCGGCCAACCCCTTTGCCGCTAAGAGATGTGCCCTGGGGCATAAAATTGGGCATTGTATAAAAGATTGTTTTAGAAGGAAGAATGAGCATAAAGAAAAATTAGTCGATGAGGGAATGTTGTTGAACTTCTAGAGACTAATATTGTTGATGTTACTCCGTTTGGTAACACAGTTTGGTTTATAAATTGGTTTATTTACTGTTTTGAGGTAAAAAGTAGTGGTAAAAATTGGAGTGAAAAAATATGTATGGTTAAAAAAAAATTTAAAAAATTGTTTAATTTATAAACATATTTATAAACCGAAATATTTCATTTATCCGGACTCATGTACATTACAGAGTCTACACATGATATGGGCTCAGTCAACATAGCTGGGAATTGTGACCATATCCAAGAATGGATCTTGGACTCAGGCTGCACAATATCCAAGAATTTTTTTTTTTATTGTACTCATATGATTTTGCTTAGTCACGAGAAATAAATATTTTAACAAACGGGAAAAAATAATTTTTTTGATTATTTTTATTATCCTCATATGATTTTGCTTAGTCACGAAATAAAAATATTTTAGCAAACGGGTACTTCGAGTTGGAATTAACTTATATTTCACGCTAATAAAATCGACTAAAACCAAATCTCGTACGACGTACGACCCAGTACTTGTGGTTAATAGAAGGGGAAATTGCACCTATGTCATCTTTTTTATTACCATTTACAAAAATGTCAATTTTTAATAATTTTGACAAAATTGTTATTTTATGACTTTTGCCCATTAAAAAGATTTAAATACCTTGGCTATCCTTAGTCAAGTAAATAAGAATTAATAAAAAAATTGGAAAACCTCACATCAGTATTTACTCCCACACAAACCCCAACTTTATTCCCAGCTCCCCATTTTCATTAACTTCACATTCCTCATTTCTTTTCCGAGATTTTGTTCATTGCTTATCTGTTCAAAAATGCAACTTCAACAAGAAATTGGCTCAAACTTTTTTTTTTTTTTTTTTTCTGACGCTCAAAATATACATGCGATTATCGCAATATAGATTGAGGTATCGATCTTATGAAAAACTGTCAAACAATAAAAATTAGCGAACGAAAATACTTGACGATAATTAATAATAAACTAAACAAAAAGAAATTAGATTAAGAGTCTAGCGATAAAATTGATTTTAGAATAATAAAATTGACAAGGCATCGGGAATCTTTCAAGTCTGTTTCCACTACTTTCTTATTTTGATTCACTAGTATCACACCCGTGCGTTGCACGGAAGAACAATATGAAATGATTTTAATGTAAACATCATTACAAAATAGAAAAAAAATTGAACACATAATTTGCTTTAATTAATTATACAGACTGTCAACGAATGCTAAAAATAAAAATAAATTACAATTCTCATCAATTTTGAATGTGATACATGAAAGTTGCTATAGACAAACATATTTAAACAATTGCTCAAATTTAAATTAAATAGTGCATTTTTTCAAATATATGTTGTATAGAATAAATAAAAAAATTTGTCCAAATATTTTTGACCAACGTGAATAGAAATAATAACCCTAAAAATATTATAATTTACATAAAATAAAGTAATTGTAATAAATTGAATATATGCGGTCCTATATATAAATAAATGTAACAAATTAAACAATATTGACGATGTACAAAAGTGAAAATCAACCTCAAGATTTGTGGTGTACGAATGTGGAATTCAACTTAAGAGATTCTTTACATGATTAATAATTTTTATTTTTAAATGTGATGCATTGAATTGAACATAACTAAATACATATTTAATTATTTGTCAAAAAAAATTATTAATGAAAATATATATATATATATATATAGTGAGTCTTTTTTCTATATATGTTAATAAAATTAAGAAATAAAGTTTCACCATTTTTTACTGCATATAATTATTCTTTAAATGTTTTAATAAAATTGTAAATTATTGAATTGTTTTCTCATCTTTACGGAAAAACATGTCATGAATTAAGTGTTTTAGAGATTGTACTATGAACATATCAACTTCATTTCTGGAATTAACGTTCAATAAATGAAATTTTCTTTTTTAAAAAACTTTTGGACTACAAAATTAGGCTCGTATAATACATGTGCAAAACTTAACATACATATTATCTTTAAGATCGACGCTTTTCTTTTCATATATCGTTCTTCATCATATTCTTCCCAAAAGGAGGTGTAGGATAGATTTTTTTTGTATAATTTGATTTTTTAAGCTTTAATTATTAATTTCAAATGTTTTTCTAAAAAATAATCATTAATTTTAATAAATATTATTATATTAATTGATTCTTCTTTCTTCATACTGACAATTTCTTTATGCATATTGTTACATTATTATTTTAATAAAAATTATTGATCGATCAATTGTTTAATAGAAATTATATGAACTAATTGTTAAAATCTGTAATATATTTTTGCATATTTTATTTAAGTTTATAATGAAAAATGGAAAAATGAACAGAATTAGTAAAGAAATAAAAACAATGTGAAAATGATGAATGAATTGTAGAAATCTTAAGTTTGTAAAATTAACACTACTTAATTGGATTTGTTTTAAAAATTTGTATAGTTATTATTTATTTTAACTTAATGAGAAAAAAATTAGAACATAAATTAATCATCTATGACTAAAATGAATTTAGTTAACTAATTATAGGTAATATTTTAGGACTTAAATGATATAATTTAAAATGAATTAGATATTGAGGAAAAAAATATAAAAAAAACTTTACATTTAATTTTTTATATGATTTTACGGATAATATATTTACAATTTGCTCTAACTTATTAGCTTGTATTAAACTTCTCACTGTGATCTATAATTTGGCACCCATATTACATATTTTTCAATTTTAAAATAATACAATAATTATTAAAAAAATAATAATAAAATAGAAAAAATAACATTTTGAGTTTATTAATAACATAGCAAGGATGTCAATGCAATTAATGAAACGTGTAAAATAATAATTGCTAAAATATTTAAACTATTTTTTAGCAAAAAAAAATTCAAATTTAGAAGGTTTTTTTTTTTTTTGCAGAAAACTATGTTTGTATTTTGGTAACGACTATTCTACTTTTATATATATATATATATATATATATATATATATATATATATTAAGAATTAAGATAAGATTTTTATAAAACAAACAATCGGAAGATATTTAATTGACGACCATAAAGACACAAGGATATTTGATTGAAGAAAATATTTAATTGACGACCATAAAAATACAATGATATTTTATTGGAGAAAACTCATTTCTTTTAAATTATGCTCTAATCTATGTTACAAATTATAAAAAATTGACAATATTGATACAAGACCATATTGTAGTAAAAGATAAACCTGTAAAATAAATTCACCAATAACACTTACAATTTAACGTCAATCACATAAAAAAGGCATGACTGAATTTATTTGAAAGAAGACAAAGGCAATTTATCATTGGATAATCAAAGATTAACGAATAATAATGAGTTCAATCCAAACAAAATTAAAACTGGTTAAAACATAGTTGAATCAAAGATAAAATTAGAGGAACTTAGACTTGAAAGATCATCCTTACCCTTGCTTGTTGTTTAGCCGGACATACTTGCAACCCATATATCTTCCGAAATGAGTCATTTTCATGTCCAAAAGGAACCCCAATCGGCTGCTTAAAACCTGATTATTCAACCACAGTCGGCAGCCCCCTTTCCCAATCCGAAAATGCACTAAAATATAGTCAGTAGGTTAGTTCCTTCCCTCCATCCATTGGGCCTCCATTTTATTCCTTTTAAAACCACTTTCGGCTCATGTGGCTACTTGTGTTTCCAAAGAAATTTACCAAATAAATGGGAAACCAAGGAAATAAACCAATTGGGCTTTGGTTTCAATGATTAAATCATGGATTTGAAATTTATTGTGTAACCATTGATAAGGATGAAGATAAATCAGAACAACTGGTGTGATAAGGGTGAAGATAAATCAAAACAATTGGTGTCATTATCTTCTACTGTATAGATATAATTTTATTCATTGTAATCTTTTATTGTGTAGATAGTGTTTTACTAATTTTCAAGTTTAGGTAGACTACTTGTGTATATATATGCCAATGTATTTCTCATTCAATATAGAAGAAATATTACCTTCAGTATGGAATTAGAGCTTTACATAGACTCTCACGAGCAACCTCTTTTCTTCTTCCAAATTTTTCGCCTGCCTTCATCATAACCAAGCACTTCCTGCCACTTTTGCTACCGTCCCTCCCTTCTTGCTTCTCCTAATTATTTCCTTTCAATATTATTGCTTAACCCAATCTCAGTCCTCCATCACTGTTTTGTTCGTTCACAACCTGACCAACCAGAATATATTCAACCCACATTCCTCTTCCACCATCCAGCCATCCTTGCCTCATATTTTCCACATTAATCATGTCCACAGACATTGAATCCACCGAAACTACCCCTGTTGAAACAATTAATCAACTAGCCTTAACCAATTCATCTCCTATTCAAATAAATGCTTCTACACATCTTCCTCTACGGCTCACACATACCAACTATGTTTCCTGGAAGCTGCAATTTACTTCTTTGTTCTTCGGCCTCGACCTGCTTCAATTTCTAGATGGTACCTCACCTCATCCATCGACGAAAATTAATATTAATGGTACTCGTACTCCCAATCCGGCTTATATCACTTGGTAGCGTCAAGGTCAATTAATCCTTCATGCGATAATTGCGTCCCTGACTGAAGGAGTCATTCCTCTTATTGCTACAGTCACTACGTCTCATGAAGCTTGGACTCTACTCAATCGTATATTTGCTAAAAGGTCTCAGTCATACATTATCTATCTGAAGGATAAACTCACTAATCTCAACAAAGGGACTCAATCGATCTCCGATTTTCTTCTCCAAATAAAAACTTTGTCTGATGAACTCTCCTCCCTTGGCGCTCCACTATCTGACGCTGATCTTTTTATTTATTGTACAAGAGGATTGGGTGCCATCTACAAGGAAGTAATTGCAGCTCTCAGGACCCGTGACACTCCGATCACTTTTGAGGAGTTGTATGATAAGCTAATTGACCATGAAACTTTTCTCAAAGATGCCGACAATCAAACTGCTTCTCTAAACCCTTCCTTGCATTATACCAATAATCATACTCCCAACCGTCGCTCCAACAACAATAATCGCCGCCAATATCAACCAACTCCAAATTCCGCTGTTAGTATTCTTCCAACCCCACGTTCCTCAACACACTACAACCCTAAATCTACCCCTCGTGATGATTCTTTTGTTATCTGTCAATACTGTAGAGGTAAAGCACATATAGCTCTTGCATGTTGGAAATTGTTTCCCCATCTACGTCCCCACAAACCAATGGTTCATCACACTGGCATTTCTACCTCTTCAACAAATAATTGGTTGCTAGATTCTGGAGCTTCCCATCATGTTGCTTCTCAGCTTTTCTGACTTGTCTCTTCACAATCCATATGACGGCCCGGATGATGTGGTATTGGGTAATGGTAATTCACGTTCTATATCTCATACAGGTTCTACTCCTCTTTCTCCAAATTTTCACAAATTAATTTCTGTTGTAAAATTTTGCAAGGAAAACTCTGCTTCCATTGAATTCTTTCCTTCTTATTTTGTTGTGAAGGATCTCGACTCCAAGAAAATCTTACTCCAGGGTCGGGAAATCAATAATTTGTACGAATGGCCTTCTACATCCCCCATTTCTTGCTGTTCAAAGAAGCAACAAACAATTGCCCGATCCTCCAATGAGGCTGAATATCGAGCTCTTACCTCTTGCTCATCTGAAATCCTTTGAGTCTGCAATCTTCTTTCCGAATTTCGAATCTCTCTACCTTCTTTACCTAAAATCTATTGTGATAACTTGGGTTCTACTTACCTATCTCATAATCCCGTTTTTCATTCTTGTATGAAACATGTTGCCATTGACTATCACTTTGTGCGCACTCATGTTACAAATGGTTCTTTTCGTGTCTCCTATATTCCTACACAGAACCAACTTGCAGATATTCTAACAAAGTCATTACCATTATCCAAGTTTGAGCAACTGCGATCCAAGATTGGAGTCTCCAATGGATCCTCCATCTTGCGAGGGCCTGATAAGGATGAAGATAAATCAGAACAACTGGTGTGATAAGGGTGAAGATAAATCAGAACAATTGGTGTCATTATCTTCTACTGTATAGATATAATTTTATTCATTGTAATCCTTTATTTTGTAGATAGTGTTCTACTGATTTTCAAGTTTAGGTAGACTACTTGTGTATATATATATACCAATGTATTTCTCATTCAATATAGAAGAAATATTACCTTCAGTAACCCCCTTGGCTGCCCTCTTCTGTTCCAGCAAGCTCAAACAAAAGGGCAGTAGGTTGAGATGAAAAATCCACCAATTGGGCCTCATTTTCCTTAGCTTGGGAGTTAGGTGGTTGCTTGAGTTGGGCTTTATCTTGGATAGTTATTTTATGGCCTAAAAATAAATAAAACAAGATAATTCCTTAAACTAATATTTGTTCAATAATAATAATAGAAATATCACGATAAGCCTAATTTATTGACAAATATCCTTAATAAATCACTATCTCAAGCATACTTTTTGGAATTTATCACAACCTCCAACGAGCTTATTGCTAGTCCTTAGTAATTCAAGCATGAAAAATACACATGCCATGATGAACTTGAAAATGATCCAAAAAAAAATTTCTCAAGTATGACAAAGCCATTGAGAAGAGATCACAGTTGCTATCAAAATCATTTCAATTGTAACTCCTAAAATGGTGTGTGTGTGAACTAATCCATAACCTTCTTACCACAAACCACAATGCATATAACCTTGAAAATTCGCCAAATAGAAGCCTCAACTTCATATCCTCACGGGAATAGAAACAATTCTCGTTCACGGAATTTCTCTCATGAAGTTGGAAATAGATATAAACTAAAATGAAAAGGCATTATAAGAAAAAAAAATCTTAGGAAAAACAAGTGAACGAACATTTATAACAAGATAGGCACTAGTTATTTAGAACTTCAACCATTCTTACCACTGACCTTCTTGTGGACTTTACTGGTCAATTCAAAATGAGAGCATAATAATAAAACTCATAGTGGTAAAATTGGACAATGAATCTAGTTGTATGCCTCAGCTGCCAAACCAATTCAAGTCCGAGTCAGTCTCCTTTGTTAAATGGAGGGAAAGGATTTTTGGACTTGTGTAGCTGAACCCAAGTGATTGAAAGTGAAACCAGCCCTTACTAATAGTGAGAAACGTTGTCTTCTAAAGATAACAGAAGATATTCTGACCATAACTTCTTTTTCTTTTTCTTTCTTCTACTTTTTTTTTTCTTTTTTTGTTTCCTTTTTCTTTTTTTTTCCCATTTTTTTAAAAAAAATTTTTTTGTCCATGAATCGAAGCAACATCAAGTGCTAACCCACAACAGGGAATGAATGGGAAGATCGAAAGGTTGAAAGAAGAAAGGATTTTTTTTACGCATGGAATTGGCTAAGCATTTATTCGAACAAATATAGAACCAAAATGGATGAGTTTGTCTCTATTACCGGTTCTTTCTTCTGATGAAAAAAAAAATATCAAATAAAAATTACATTGGAATTTTAAATTGACCAATATCATCCTTCAACATTTCAACCATCATACCACAAACCATGTAATGATAGTCATAAACATCCTATATCCAATTCAAATGATCAATATAAGTTCAAATGCGTTTTCTCAACTCTCTTATGAATATAAATGCGCTTAGATTTGAAGACTTTTCTCAGCTATATGGACTGTCATCCATCTTACCATAGGGCTTAGTATCGTGCTCAAAAAGATTTAGAAAATTACTCTCTAATGATTGAAATAGAAAAGGTGACTCAACCAATTATTTTGAAATACCATTGGATAGCAAAATCAAATTTATACATGGCATGCATACTTTTTTTTAAAAAAAAAATACACGACGTGCATACTTATTCAAACAAGAAATACTAGTGAATGCAATGAGAATGCAATAGGTGCATATATATGCTATACCACCCCAACTAAATCTAGACAGTGTCCTCAATGTCTCAAAAACTAAACTAAAAAAAATAAGAGGAAAAAAATTGCTTGACTAAAATAAATAAACCTAGCTAAAAGGAAGGATAAAACTTGGTTTAAGATTGGTAAGCCGGAGCCAGCAAAGTGACCTCCATAGGTTGTTCATTTCTTTCCACATAACTCTTCAACCATTATCCATTAACCCGAAAAACTCTCCCATCAGTAGGGTCTTTAATCTCTATAACACCATTAGGAAAAACCTATTTTACTACATATGGACCGGTCTACCGTGATATTAGCTTACTTGGATTGAGATGCAACCGAGAGTCATAAAGATGCACTCGTTGGTTTGACTCAAAATGTTTCCGTAAAATCTGCTTGTCATGAGCTGCTCTCGTTTTTGCTTTGTAAATCCTAGAATTGCCATAAGTATCATTCCTCAACTCTTCAATTTCATACAATTGTAGCTTCCGCTGGACGCCTGGGACTTGCATAGCAGAGAACATATACTCATCCGAAAATTACTCATGGATGGGTGGGCCATCAGCTGATTCATTGAAATCTAAGCGAGACAAGTGATTTGCCACTACATTTTCAACACTCTTCTTATCCTTTATTGTCAAATCAAATTCCTGCAAAAGCAAAATCCAACGAATCAATCTTGCCTTAGTATCCTTCTTTGAAAGAAGGTATTTCAGAGCTGGATGATCAGTAAAAATAGTAATGGAGGAACCAATCAAATAAGCACGAAATTTGTCTAAAGCAAATACTACAGCTAATAGTTCTTTTTCAGTAGTAGAATAATTCATTTATGCATCATTCAAAGTTCTACTAGCATAGTAAACAACAAAAGGCTTCCCTTCTCTTCTTTGACCTAAGACAGCTCCCACAGCATGGTTGCTTACATCACACATAATCTTAAAAGGTAAACTCCAATCAGATGGCTACATTATTGGAGCAGTGGTGAGTTTGGAAGTAGGTATTCAAAAAGCGTTCTCACGCTCTTCGGTCCATTTGAATTCAACATCTTTTACAAGGAGATTACATAATAGTTTGGATATAGTAGAAAATTTTTCCATGAACCTCCTATAAAACCCTGCATGACCAAGGAATGACCTTACATCTTTAACAGTTTTAGGGGTAGGTAATTTAGAAATTAAGTCAATTTTTTATTTATCCACCTCTATCCCCTTTTTAGAAACAATGTGTTCTAAAACAATCCCATGTGATACTATAAAATGACATTTTTTCCAGTTCAACACAAGTCCCTTTTCCTCACACCTGCTCAAAACTCCTTTTAAGTTCAGCAAAGATGAATCAAAAGAATCACCAAAAATAGTCAGATCATCCATAAATACTTCCATGCAATTTTCAATCATGTCACTAAATATGCTCATCATGCATCTTTGAAAACCAAATGGCATACGACGAAAAGCATAAGTACCAAAAGGGCATGTTAAAAGTAGTTTTATCCTGATCTTTTATAGCAATCTCAATTTGGTAATATCCTGAATATCCATCTAAAAAGCAATAGAAGGGATGTCCTGCAACATGTTCTAGTATTTGATCAATGAATGGGAGTGGGAAGTGGTCTTTACAGGTAGCAGAATTTAATTTTCTATAGTCAATGCACATGCGCCACCCTGTTACTACCCTAGTTGGAACAGATACTCCATCCTCATTTTTCACCACAGTATTCCCAGATTTCTTAGGTACCACTTGAGTTGGACTAACCCATTTGCAATCAGATATCGGGTAAATAATACTTGCATCTATAATAATTTTACGATTTCATTTTTTAACAACTTCTTTCATCGTGGGATTAAGTCTTTTTTGGGGATTTCTCTTAGGGTTACTATCCTCTTCTAAGTGAATCCTATGTGAACATATCAATGGGCTTATACCTTTTATATCGTTTAAAGTTCAACCTAGTGCAGATCTATGTTCTCTTAACAAGTTAATCAATTGCTCACTTTGCAAAATACTAACTTCAGATGAGATAATGACTGTAAAGGTATCACCTGGTCCCAAGAATGCATGTTTGAGTCCTTTTTGGCAGTAGAGCTAGATTGACATTAGGAATTTCTATAGTAGATGACTTCAAATCCTGCTTTTCTTGCGACGGCTCCTCGAAGCATGGTTTCCAAAATCTTGATCTTTTATCCTGTGTATCAGAAACAGAAGAAACATTAACGGTGTTATCAAGATAAAGCAAGTTTTCAGAATCAGAATCATTTAAGGAGATATTCTAAAGAATCAAATTTATCCCTTTGATGCATTTCTTCCGGTATGAGTGTGTCTACCTTGTAAGTATGATAGCATTCATCCTCTTCCCTGGGTTGTTTTCCCAACATGAAAAATATTCAACTTCACAGTCATATTCCCAAATGACAACTTCATCAGACCATTCCTGCAATTTATAAGAGCATTAGATGTAGCAAGGAAAGGTCTACCTAAAATCAATGGAATCTTAGAATCCATATCAACAATAGAATGTGTATCTAAAACCAAAAAATCAATAGGGTAATAAAATTTATCAATTTGAAGCAAAACATCTTCTATTATTCCCCTTGGTCTTCTGATTGAACGATTGGCCAACTGTAGAACCACAGATGTGGGTTTAATTTGTCCAAGCCCTAATTGCAAGTAGATAGAGTAAGACATAAGATTGACACTCGCTCCCATATCTAACAAAGCTTGACCAATCTTGTATGTCCCAATATGGCATGGTATAGTATGGCACCCTGGATCTTTGTATTTCGGTGGAGTCTTCTGCTCAATCACTGAACTTACCTATTCCGTTAAGAATGCAATCATTTTAACATTTTTCTTTCTCTTCATTGTGCATAAATCATTGATTACTTTAGCATAAGCTAGTACCTGTTTAATCACATGCAACAAATGAAGGTTAATCTCTACTTTTTTCAAATTTTCTAAGATCTCACCTTGAATCTCCAGATTCTTTCTAGCAAGATGGATAGCTTCAGGAAAAGATACTGGAACCTTATTTATTTGCACACCTTCTTCTTCAGGAACTTTTTCCTTACCACTTGGTGGAGTAGATTCTTCTAAAATCTTATCACTTCAAGTAGTGATGGCATTGACTTCTTTGAGATTTTGTGTACAAGAAGTAGATGTCTATATCATGGTTTGAGGCTTTGGTGGAAATTTTCCCTTTTCCTGCATAGTTAAAGAACTAGTTAATTTGGTAATTTGACTTTTAATTTCTTTGTTCTCTTCTACTACCTGTGAGAGCACGACTTCAAATTTTTGATTAGTCTTATTTTGTTCCTTCATAAATGCTTGCAATGTGTCCTCTAGGGAATTCATATTGGTGGTGCATTATATTGAGGAACATGATAAGATCTATGTGGCTTGGGCTTCCACTGATTACTGGATTGAGCGGGTTGGTTGGAATCTAACTTCCAACTGAAATTTGGATGAAGTTTCCAGCCTGGATTATAACTTTCAGAATAGGGCGAGTAGGTCTTGTTATACATTCCTAAGGCATTTCTTGTTATGCATTCCTAAGGCATTACATTGCTCTTCATATACCCCTCGCATCTCACTCAAAGTAGGACATTCTTGAGCTAAGTGATTTACCCCTCCACACACAAAACAATCACCATGTGATTCAACCTGAGTAACTATTTGGGTGCCTCTCATATCTTTGGTTTTCAAGGCCTCTAATTCTCTTGTTGAAATTGCTACCTGGGACTTAAGGTTATCTTCCTCCCTTAGATGATAAATTCCACTAGTTCTATTTGTGCTATCAGAAGCACTTGGCCCAGTCCATGTGCGTGCTTTTTCAGCCCAGTCATTTAGGTATTCCATAGCTTCTTCCTGATCTTTGTGAAAGAGCTCTCCATTACACATCATTTCAATAAATTGCCTCTCTCTTATTGTGAGTCCCTCATAAAAATAGCTTACTAAACGCCAATTTTCATCCCCATGGCGACGACACAAATTTAACAATTCTTTAAATCTATCCCAAGATTGGTCTAATGTTTCACTTTCCTTTTGAGAAAATGAGGAAATTTGTCTTTTCAAGCCAGTGGTCTTATGATGTGGGAAGTATTTATTGAAGAATGGTCGTGTCATTTCCCCCAATTTCCAATAGATTTAGGCCTTAAAGAGTATAACCAACTTTTTGCCTTGTCTTTTAAAGAGAACGAAAAAAAAAACTTTAACCTAGCAGAATCTGCTACTTCAAGTCGGCTATGAAAAGTAGCTACTACCTCTTCCAATTCCCTAACATGAACATAAGGATTTTCACTATCTAATCCATGGAAAGTAGGTAATAACTGGATCATCCCCGGTTTGAAACCTAGATGTGGTGTATTTGCTGGAAACATAATACACGATGGGATGGTTATACGAGTGTGATGTAAATAATCCTTCAAGGATTTTACAACGTTCTCCTCCACTACTCCTTCAAGACTCATGTAGCTGGCTATAAATGAGTTCAAAAAAAATGTGGTAGTTAATGCTTCAAATAAAAAAATTAGCTTCAGGTGATTTAGGTCTCTTTGCAAATCTTCCAAATTTATCTCTATATCTTTCCTTATGCTTAGGCATTCACCATGAGTTTTTTTTGGAAAATAATTAAAAATGAAGAATAAATGGAAAATTAAAATAAAATAAATTTGCACCAAAGAAAAAGAAAAGGAATGAAGTTTCCTTATGATTAGATCGCTAAACCTTCTTGTCCTTATGACACTTCCCCGGCAACAGCGTCAAATTTTGATTATGCTCAAAATATACATGCGGTTATTGCAATATAAATTGAGGTGTCAATCCCACAAATAAGTGTCAAACAATAAGAATTATCGAATGAAAACACTTGATGATAATTAATAATAAACTAAACAAAAAAATTAGATTAAGAGTCTAGCGAAAAAATTGATTTTAGAACAATAAAATTGACAAGGCATCGGGAATCAGTTTCAAGTCCGTTTCTACTACTTTCTTATTTGGATTCATTTTTATAACTCAATTGCATATTTCACATCCCAAACATACAATCGAAAAATATTTAATTGACGACCATAAAAACACAAGGATATCTGATTGGAGAAAACTCATTTCTTTTAAATCATGCTCTAATCTATCTTACAAGTTATCAAAAATCGACAATATATCACAGGACAATATTGCAGTAAAAGATAAACCTGCAAAATAAATTCACCAATAACACTTACAATTTAACACTAATCACATAAAAAAGGCATGACTGAATTTATATGAAAGAAGACAAATGTAATTTATCATTAGATAATCAAAGATTAACGAATAATAATGAGTTCAATCCAAACAAAATTAAAACTAGTTAAAACATAGTTGAATCAAAGATAAAATTAGAGAAACTTATACTTGAAAAATCATCCTTAGCCTTGCTTGTTGTTTAGCCAGACTTGCAACTCATGTCTCTTCCAAAATGAGTCATTTCCATGCTTTCTTCACTTTTCTTACTTTGTTCAAACTACGTGCAGATCTATACAAATCCAGGCACTAGGAGTACCACAAGGCGGGAGGCCAAAGGGAAACGCTGCCAGGGGATTTTACATAGTGAGGCATAGGAGCACAAGGCAGAAACGTAAAAAGCAGCAACCAACGAAGTACAGTAAGAATGTTTAATTTGAATGCTCTTATTTGTTTATTTTACATATTTATCCAAAATATGAGATCACGTGTCTTAATTTCTACATTAATTGACACTTATCCACATTCTGCACACACCTTCCTCAAATTGGTATCAGAGCCATTATACAAATAAATATGACACAATCACACAATAATTGAAACACATATTATGCACTGCACAAAATGTTTACATTTCAGTATGAAGCATCGTTATGGTACAAAGAAAGGATAGACTCAAAGAAATTTTGGGGCACACTTTATTGTATTATCAATTTTGAACAAAAATATCTTGAAACCAAACAAGACTATGAAAATAATGTAAAAGCTTTTATCATACATTATGCTAACTGCCATCATAGTTATGGAGAATATTAATCATGAAATCAATTGTGAAACATGTCACACTTATGTACAACTCATAAATTCTGAATTTCATATTTATGAATGTTATGAAGACAATTAAAAATACCAAGTTTTTGCAGGAGTTCACAAAGACTCTTTAAAAAACTATAGACAACAAAAGGACACCGCTTTACAAGATTATAATGAATCTGTTTTTAATTTTGTAATTCACTATGTCACACAACATCATAGAACATGAGTCTGAGTAGGACTGATGAAACATCTACATCAGCATCACATGATGAGGATGAGATGATCTATGAACAAACTGAGTCAAAAGGAAACTTCTCAAAAGAAATACTTATTTCTAATGAAAAGTTAGACAAAATCTGTAAAACCACACTGACATTAGATCCTAGAGAAATTTTTCCTCAACCAGTTTTTATTGACAAATTCCTCAAAAGGAAGAGACATGTGTATTACGGAGTATTGCACAAAGAATTTGCGATAAATGTCCAACATACATATGGAAAAGTAGGAATTTCCCTACTAACAAAAAATGATATAAATCAAGCAAAACAAAAAATTAACTTTGAAGATAACAAAAATCTTTATTGGGTTACTATTGGAACAATCAGAATCCAATTAAAAAGTAACTTATCAGAAAAAAACAGATCAACCAATCAACATGTGTTTGATTGATGAAAGAATCCAAAACCCACACGAAGGTTGTCTAGGATCCCTTGAAGGAAATCTAGCATGTGGAAAACTGTTGTTCACAGTTTATCCAAGACTTTCTGTAAGTCTGCACGATCAAAACTTTGATGGAATTCTCTCATTCGTACACAAGTATGGAAGAGAAGACTTAGTCAAAGACAATAATGTACCTTTTTCAATATCTTACCTCGTAAGTTATGCAATCCATAACTCACACAACATGGTAGTAATTAGAGAACCAAAAGGTGTCAAAATTGATCCCTTATTCCCCAATTACATTGAAAACAAAGAAACGGAATTTGACTGGTTAACACAACCACCAAGAAAGCTTATAAACATAGATCTAAACACTAAAAGACCTTTGATCAGGGAACAAAGACCACTTCTCATAAGAAGTATCTCCCAAAACAAAATTGATCCACCAAAGCTAAAAGAAAAAGAAAATGATGAATTAAGAAAAACAAAATTACAACTCAAACATCTAAGTGAAACTGTCAACAAAATGGCTGAAACATTTTATGGTGATCGAGAAGAAGAATCTGATAAATGAAATGTCAATACCAGAGCTTCCAAAAGAAATAAATCTCATCAAAGAAGAAATCAAAGATAATAAAATAAATTTTGAAATCTTTGAAACACATTTTGAAACATTACTGGAAAAACACTCTGCTATAATTATAGCAGGGATTTAAAAAAATCAGGAAAAAAAAATTATTTCAAAGATCAAACCAACACAACAACTTGGAATCTTTGAAAAAAGGGGAGAACTCTCTCCAAAAAAAATAAAGGCAAAACAAGATGAAATTCCAGAAGGAAAATTTGACATCGACCATTTGGTATAATGGCAAATCTTCGAAAAAATCTTGAAAGCATTTATGAGACCAATCAAGAATTGGGACTCTTAAATGTTTTACTTGCATTTGAAGACAATGAACTTGACAAAATTGTTTCAATTTTCAAAAACATTGACATAAAAGAAACAATTATGACAATTTCAGACAATGAAAATCCAGAACAACAAAATCAAGATCAACTTGAATCACAATCTGGAACAGATAACGAATCTGACAGTGAGAAGAAATCATCATACATGAAAGATTTCACACTAGAAGATAAACAAATCCTAATTTAGGACTTGGACCAACAATAAGAGAACCAAAACCAGAAACTTTTGAGATAAAAGATGATAATCCATCATCAAGTAATCCAAAAGGAGACGGGAAAAGAATCATTGGTGATCAAACACCAAGACTTGATCCCAGAATGCCAGAAAGGAATTTTGACCAAAACTTACTAGTTTCTAACTTCATTCCAAAAAGGCAGAATACAAACTAACAAGTTACAATTTTGGATATAGATTGTACTCTAGATCCATAAAATATCATTGATGCACGGTATAACTATATCATGGTTGCAATGACTGTTAACAAAGAAATAATCAAAAATGAAACAAACTCATGGAATTACATACTTGCTAGTACAAGAGGTAATGCAAGAGCATTCCTTGAAAATTTTGATTTCAATACAAAAAATCAAATTTGGAAAGACTCAAATGGGATAATTCCAAAATTCATTGAAAGAATTGTAGACCAACTCTACAAACAGTTCACTGGACAAACTTTTGAAGTTTTCAAAAGCAAAAGATCAGTAATTGCTGTTGCTAATGCATTAAACCATCTTGAGAAAATCTCAATTTGCGACATGTGCTATTTTGAAAGTTAGGCTTGTGAATTTTCAAAATACTTCTACTTATGTTCACCTGAAAAAAGGATTGAACTAACAGAAAAATTCATAAGAAAACTACCAGAACCATTCAACCATGAAGTCATGAGTGACTTTGATGAAGCAATCAGAAAACAAAAGGAAGTAATTGACCCAAGACTTAACGCACAAATTGACATGTCTCTTATACTAGTCATAACAACTACCAGAAATTTAATCGTAGAAAAATGCAAACAAAATTTGCTGTTAAGTGAAAGTGTAAAAACAGTTATCAAAAATCCAAAGATTTGTTGTAACAACTATCTTGACCAAATCCCAGGACAGTATGGTTGTCAACCAACAAAGATTCAAAAGAAAACAAGGAAAAGATCTTTTAGAAATAAAAGATACATTTTCAAAAAATACAAAAAACCTTACAAAGAAAAAATTTTTAGAAAAAAGAAATTCTTCAAAAAAAATTTCAAAGGGAAGAAATCCTCACAAAAAAATTTGAAAAAACACACGAAAAAAAAATTGTCCACAAAAGAAGAAAAATTGCAGATGTTGGCTCTGCAACGAATCTGGACATTATGCAAACGAATGCCCAGCAAAAATTGGAAATGAAGACAGGATTAAACTCCTAAATACATTCCAAAAACAAGGCTTCTATCCAGTAGAAGATTCAAGTGACACAGAATCCCTGTATTGCTTAACAACTGAAACTGAATTAGATTCATCTGAGACAGAAAATTCTGAGGATAAGTAATAAAAATATTACAAATCCTAATTCTATCTATATACCTATCAAACTCAATTTTGAAGGACATAGAGAATTCACACTACATGCTTACATTGACACAGGAGCATCATTATGTACAGCCAACAAATTTGTTATTCCAAAACAATTTTGGGTAACGGCAGAAAAACAATGAACTTAAAAATTGCTGACAAATCAGAAATCAAAAAGTCAAAAGTTGTAAAAGGATTAAACATTGAGATAAGTGGATACCACAAGTCACAATGGCAAAACTTTTACTTCAAAATTCCAACAGTCTATCAACTAGAAACAGGAACTGATTTTATAATTGGAAACAACTTTTGCCAATTATATCATCCTTTCATACAAGAAATTGAATCCATAAGTTTTACTCTCAATGGGAAAATAATTTGGATACCAAAACAAAGAAAAGCAGTTGCAATAAATTTCCCTCAAGAAAAATTCTTGGAAATGACAAAAATAAATTGCAATAGAAAAATCTTCACAAAACCTCAAGAAGAAAATATTACTCCAAAAAGGAATATTTTCATCACAACTGAAGAACAAGAAAAATTCAAAATCAACTCAAGAAGGGAAGAAATCCTTAAACTTCTTGACCAATGTCGCTCTGAAAATCCTTTGGATCCAAACAAAAACAAAGGAAATATGACTGCAATAATTGAATTACTTGAAGAACACAAAAACACAATCATTAGAGCAAAAGACATGGCCTATTGCCCAAAAGACAGGGAAGAATTCTCTGTACAAATCAATGAATTACTTGAATTACAAGTAATTGAACCCAGTACCTCGTAATTTTCTTCACCAGCCTTTATGGTCAGAAAAGAAGCAGAAAAAAGAAGAGGAAAAGCTAGAATGGTAGTTGACTATTCTCAGCTCAATAAAATTACTAAGGCAGATGGATATTTGATTCCAAATATGCAAAGCCTTCTACAACTTATCAAAGGAAAGAAAATCTTTTCTTCTTTTGATTGCAAATCTGGATTTTGGCAAGTCATACTTGACCAAAACGCAAGACACCTTACAGCATTTAGTTGCCCACAAGGACACTATCAATGGAAAATTGTACCATTTGTCTTAAAACAAGCACCTGGCATTTTCCAAAGACACATGGATAATATCTTCAAAATACACAAAAAATTCTGTTGTGTATATATTGATGATATTTTGGTCTTTTTAGATAATGAAAATGATCGTGAAAAACATGTTACATCAGTACTTCAAACTACATGTAATCTAGGCATTATACTTTCTAAAAGGAAAGCAGAAATGTTTAAAGAAAGAATTGGATACCTTGGTATGGATATTACATATCGTTATAAGCAACTAAAACCACTTGTTCTTACCCATATTCATGAATTTCCAAATGAAATACAAAACCAAAAACAACTAATGAGATTTCTTGGATGTCTCACGTATGCAGAATCTTTCATTAAAGATCTAGCAAAATTGAGAGCACCACTTCAAAAGAAACTCAAAAAAGATTTTAGATGGATTTAGACTAAAGAAGATTCTCTTTATGTTCAAAAGATAAAATCAAAAATCTACCATCATTATATCATCCAAAAACTGATGATAAAATGATAATTGAGACCGATGCATCTCAAGAACATTGGGGAGCAGTCTTAAAAATATTTGATGAAAATGAACAAAAAGAACAACTTTGTGGATATGCTTCAGGAACATTCACAAACCCAGAAAAGAATTATCACATCAACAAAAAAGAAATCTTGACAATGAAGAAAGCCATTACAAAATTCAGAATCTACATCATTACTAACAAATTTCTTGTTAGAACTGATTCTACTACATGTAAATCATTTTTAAAAAATCGGGTTCATCCAAATTACAAGCAAGGAAGACTGATCAGATGGTAAAAATGACTGACATCAAAGAACAAATAGAAGACATTGAAATAGAAATTGAGACAAAGGAAACTGAAATTTCTGTCAAAAATAATGAAATTACAATGCTTCAACAAAGTATTAAAGTCCTCAAAAAGAAGTGGCAAGACTTCAAAAACAAGGGGAGGCAAGCGAAGGTAGCAAGACTACTGGAGCAGAAAGTACATCTTTGGGAAAAATTCCCATAATCTGTAGCGTACCCGATTCTCAAGGGCTGCAGATCGTCTACTCATGGTTTTTCCACACCCCCCTGGTCGTCCTGCTCCTCAAGGGCTGGCAGTCTCTTTTCCAGGAAGTAGATTTTTTGCCTCCCCAGGTATTCGAACCTTGTACCTAGGGTTAAGTACAAAAAATCCACTTAGATCTGTTCGTTCTTGTACCGCGGTGTTTCTCAAGTTTTGCATATCAATATCTAATTTGTACTACATGTAAAAGGCTCTACAATGAAGAAAAGTTGTGGAGCATTCTACCCTCGTAAATATCTTATAATCTCTAATTTGTTCTTACCTTTAATTCATACCTCTACAAAATAAATTCTTCATCACTTAAAATCTCTTACATAATAATAATCACGCTGGAAGCAAGAAAGTTTTATTTGTTCTTTTAATATGAGTAGATGAAAAATCGAGATAGATAGGGAGAGGGATGAGCAGATTTTCTGTAGTTGAATTTGGTATTCAAGTGGTTGCAATTGTGCGATTTTGCTGTAATTTATTGGATAGTTTCTATACTATGTATAAAAATGGAAAGTCTTGTACAAAAAGTTCCTGTCTTTTTTTTTTTTTTACACATTTCCTTGCTTCTTCTGTACGCTCAAATCATTTTCAACAGTGGAACTGATGTAGGCGCACCTACGAAAAACCCACACGATAATTGAGTTCTCAACCACACGGATATCAACTCACGAGAAAAACACGCAATGTTTATTCAAAAGTCGAAATCCCTTCATAACGGAAGTAAGACAATCTTAAACACTGAAAACCTAATGCTCATGGGTCATTAAACGGACTAGGCTTATTAAAATAAAACGCGAACATAAAAATTAAATAAATAAAGATAGAAAAGTGACGTTTTGAGGCTCTAAACGACCTCAAACGACTAAAAACCATCATACATCACAGCAAAGCGATGAGTCTTGTTCGGCTCGTCGAGACCTTTCCGAAAAGTACTTATGGCCCAAAACGGACAACGTATGACAAAGTTATGGCCGTTTGAAGTTGCGAAGCTCAACACCTCATGCGCGCCGATCCCAACGATCCAAAAATGCTAGGGCTTGGTCCTGTACACCATCAGAACCCACATTTCTTTTTATCGAGATTTTGTGGAAAGTGTTCTTATTTTAAAATTTTTAAAATTCAAACCCTTCTCATCGTTCTCTCTGTCTGTGTGTATCTCTGAATCTCATTTGGCCCAAAAATCGAGGAAATACATGAAAATACCCTAAAAATTTTACCAATTTTTGAAAATACCCTAACAATTTTATATCTTTTAAAAATAGCCTTAATCACTATAAAATACCACAAATATCCTTATATATCATATTTCAACTAAACCCATTAAGATTTAGAAAAATTACAACCTAGTCCTTGAAATTTTATTAATTTTGTTTATGATTTTATTTGATTTTTGTTCGCTCATAGTAGCACCCTCACTTTGGTATCAGAGCCATATGGCAGATCTAAAAGATAAATATTATATGACAAAAATTAAAAATAAATATATAATATATACATCAAGATTTATAATGCATACATTAATACTACCCGATAATTATAAAATAGAAATCTTGAGAACTTTAAAAGATTTAGACAAAGATATAAGAAGAGAAATATATGATCTAATAAATTTCGATATAATAAAAGAAGGTTTTATCATAAACGAAATATTAGATTTAATCCACAAAGATATACTAGAAGAGTTATATAAAGATTATAGAAATGGATTATCATAGAGCAGATCCTCAATTAATTAGATATCTAGACATAGAAACAAATGAAAAATTAGATTTAATAGTAGAACAAAGAAGAAATTTAATGGACCAAATAAGAGAAGAAAGAAATATAAAACGGCAAGAAAAATTAAGATTAAGATTATTGGAGAAAAAGAGAGAATATTTTGATAGAATTTTAAAACAATTACCAAAAATTCAAACGATTTTAGAAGATAAAGAAAAAACTAGAAAAGAAAAATATGATAAAACAAACACATTGGAAGACTATCTAAAATATTATAGAATATATCATAGAAAATCAATGATTGGATCAATAGAAGAATATTGTGAATATCAAATAATGAATTATAAAGAAGCAAAATATGAAACAGAACTTATTTTAGAAATCGAACATATTAAAGGAAGAAATTAATGACAGAATTTCCAGAAATAAAATTTGAAAAACAAATAATAGAAAATATAAGACTTCCAGTTGGATCTTATCAAATAAAAGGAGCTAATACAACTATGTTTCAACCATTAAGCTCATGAGGAGAGTCTGATGGATTTCTTAACATGCAATTAAATTGGATAAGTGCATTTTTATGGCAAACATATAAAAACATAAATTTACAAGATAAATTAGCTATCGAAAAATTACAACAATTAAATATACAGGACATGAATATCAAAGGAAAATTACAGAATATTCAAAATAAACTAACAATACAATTTAAAGAATTAAAAGAAATGATAGGAGAAGTTAAAAATATAGATGAAGAAATCTTAAAAGAATTCTAAAGAAAATCAGGAGAATTAATTAATCAAGATAAAATTGGAATAATTATAGAAAAAATAGATAGGTTAAATGAAAAAATAAGAAAAAATGAAAATGAAAAAATCATATCAATAGAAGAAAGAATCAAAAAGTTAGAAATAAAAATAGATGATATGTATGACAGACTATTTAAGGTACAAAAAACTCAAAACCCAAGAGTATAAAATGTCGATAAGTGAATATATTGAAGATCTAAAAATATTAATAAAAACATTAATAAGTGATGTACAAGAAGTAAAAAATGAATTAAAAGAAGTAAGAAATGATATAAATATACTAAAACTAGAGATTAGAGAATTTAAAGAAAATAATAAAAGCAAAGATAAGAAAATAGACAAAAAACTCATAGAAAAAGAAATACTTAGAATAGGAAAGAAGCATTTCGAACAAGAAAAAATTATAATAGAAGCAGGAAGTATGGATGATGAATTTAGAAGAAACATATTACCAAAAATACTAGAGGAAGAATTAGAATTACAAAAATCTATAGAAAAAACTTTAGGAAAATTAAAAGCTGAAGAAAAAATTGAAGAAGAACAAGACAAAAAATGAATGAAGAGTTAGACTTGCTTATAGAAAATTTTGACCAATTAAGTATAGAAAATTTTAATGAATACCAAGTTTTAATGAATACTGGAGGAGCACCTAACCCTGCTCCAATAGGAACTTCCAAACAAGAATTACCAGATCCAGATGAAAGTTATGCACCCTTATATAGTAAACCACACCGGCAATATTATGATAGAGTCAGAGATAGACAACCATCTAGAGGGAATAAATATAAAGATAGATTTGAACCAAATAATAATTATGATAAACCTATTAATCATGGAGGAACAAAATTGGATCTTGATTGTAAAATAGATACTAAAAAAGCCTTATTAACTTGGGCAGATTCAATGATACTATTCTTTTTATACAATAAAGATGATACATGGGAAAATACTGATAGAATGATAAATTTTTTAATAGCCTCTTTTGAAGGACATGTTAGAAATTGGTGGGAAGGAATAAGTAGTGATACAAAAGCATTAATAAGAAGAAATATACAGACAGAACTAATAAAATCAGATAGAAAGGGAATAGAAAAATTAGTAGATTATATTGCGGATGAATTTTTAGGAGAAAATTGGATAAGTAATTCTGAAGCAGAATCAATAAGAGAAAAAGATAATGCAAGAGTAAGATTAATAAATTTAACAATATGTGATATGTGTAAAATTAAAGAATATACTTGTGAATTTAAAGAATACTATTATGTCCAATTCTATAGTAATGAAAACCAAGAAGTATATAGAGATATGTATTACAATAAATTACCAGGTTCATGGGGAATATACTTTAAAATAGAATTTGAAAAATTTATTAGAGATAACCCTGGAACACCTAGAACATTAGGATAAAGGATAAAATTCTTATTTGAAAGATTAGCATATATATGTCAACATAGACAATTATTAAAGAAATCAGGAAAATTAACTAGAATATGTTGTGAAGATATGGAAAAACCTACCCAATGGGGATGTAACCCTGAAAGAAGAAAATATAATAATAAAAGAAAATTTAAAAATAGAAAATTTAAAAAATTCAGAAACTTCAGAAAAAGATATATAAAATCTAAGAGGAGATATTACAAAAGAAGATATAATCCAAATAAAAAACAGAAAAATAAAACTTATAAGAAAGATAAAAGCCAATGCAAATGTTGGAATTGTGGAGAAATGGGACATATAAGCCCTGATTGTAACAAAAAGAAAGTTAAAATATTACAAAATGAATATCTAGAAATAGAAAGTGAACTAAGTGAAATATCAGATATTGAAGAATACTATGATCAAGAAGTCTATATAAGCGAAACAGATTCAGAAAGCAATGAATCAGAATCAGAATAAAGAAATAGAAGAAATAGAAACAAATAAGAACATAGATAAGCAAGAATATGAAGGAATAGAAGGTTATGGATTAAAAGTAACTTTTGATAATAATAAGTTTAGAAAAATACAAAAATTATCTTTAGATTTGAAAATAGGAAAATGGGAAATATTAGACAGAATATGGAAAAGAGAAAAAGTAGCAATAAATGAATATCATAAAATTGAAAGAGCAATAGATGTTAGAACCACTCAAGGAACACACAAATTAAATCTTTTAACAAAAAATACAGTTGCAGAATTATTAACAAAGATTAATAGAAAACAAAGTGAAAAGATTCAATATGTTTACTTAGCAGGTATCCAAATACTGTTTAAATCCCTGTTTAGAGAAGGATTAGATTCGCCTTTGACTGTAAGTTTACATGATGGAAGAATTATAAATTTAAAAGACAGTCATTTAGGAACAGAAGAAGGAAATCTAGCATATAAGAAACTAATATTTACATGTTACCCAAAATATTGTATATCTTTAAAAGATAGAAACTTTAATGAAGTTTTAGGATTACATTTCAAATTACATAAAGATGATATAATGGAACCAGGAGATAAAATTATGACTATAGAATACAGGGCATTATACACATTTACTAATTCTAATTATGGAAACATTTATTCTAAAAAACCATATATTGAAATTCATAAAGAATGTAAAGATTTTGGTAAAGCTGTAGAACCAGATAAACAAGAAATTATGAACTTACTATAATAAAAAATAAACCAGAAATCATAGAGTTACGAGAAGAAGAAGAATACCCTAATAATAACATAACATTTGAAGATGGCAGATTAATTAGGAGATCAGGAAGTTTACCTAATAGAAAACAATTAGGAGAAACTAGTAATATAAAAGAAATAACACTTAATAGAAATGCTGGAAATATGAAAATAGAAGGTGAATATTTTAATGGAATAGAATATATAAAATGATCAAATATATTAATTGACACATGAGCTAGTAAATGTCATATAGCTTCAAATAGAAATAAAGGACTAATATCTCATAGAACCGATCCATATAGATATATAAATTTTGATGGACAAATACATATGACTGAACTTGAAGTAAAAGTACCAATAACAATAGGAGGAATAAATCTCCCAGTACCATGTCATGTAGATAGTAGTATGGCAAATCCTCATGTATTATTAGGTATGAGCTTTCTAGATGGACTAGAAGATTATAGTATAAAACGTGAAGGATTATATATAACTCATAATGGTCAAACTATACTATGCAGAAAGGCTGAATAAATGAATAACCAAATAAGTTTTCCATTAGCCGTTTATATACAAGTTACAATTGTTGAAACAAATATAACAACATGTGCATTAATTGACACGGGAAGTGATATAACAATATTCAAAAGCTTCTTAATAAAATCATGGAATACTAATGGAAAAATAAAAATTACAGGAGTAACAGGAGAAAGTACTCATATAATTGATATAATACTTGGGAGTAAACAAATAGTTGTAAATAAAGTATATAATTATAACAAATTAGAATGTGATATATTACTAGGAAATGACTTTATACAAAAATTTCAATATTATAAACAAAATAATTACATGGTAATGTTACAAACACCTTGTGCACATTTACTAAAAATACCACGAGAATTTAGACCTTACAGAGTTCAGCCAACACAGCGTGGTGATAAATGGGAGAAAAAACCAATTATACAAAATGAAATAAAAAATAAAAGAATAATGTATAAAAAAACCTTAAAAACAAACATACAAACAAATATGGAAAAAATCATTGATCAACTAGAAAAAATTTGTGGAGAAAATCCATTATTATTTTGGAAACTACATCATCCAAAAGCTAAAATAGAATTAACAAAAAATGTTATTATAAGAGTTAGACCAATGATGTATACCATACAAGATACACAAGAGTTTAAAACTCAGATAAAAGAATTACTTAATCAAAAATTAATCAGACCTAGTAATGAACCCCATAGTAGTCCAGCATTTATGGTCATGAAACATTCTGAACAAAAAAGAGGAAAAGCTAGAATGGTGATAAATTATAAAGAATTAAACAAATATACTAAATTTGACGGATACTTTTTACCCAATAAAGAGGTACTAATAAATCTTGCAAAAGGAAAACAATATTATTCTAAATTTGATTGCAAATCAGGATTTTGGCAAGTAAAAATGGAAGAAGATAGTATTCAATATACAGCATTTAGTACACCTCAAGGTAAGTATGAATGGATGGTTATGCCATTTGGTTTAAAAAATGCACCACAAATATATCAAAGAAGAATAGATAACATATTTAGAAAATTCAATGAATTCTTAATTGTCTATGTCGATGATATATTAATATGTTCTAATAATAGAGAAGAACGTAGAAACCATTTAATTAAATTTATAAATGAATGCAAAAAAGAAAGAATTGTTCTTTCAAAAAATAAAGCTATAATAGAAAAACAAGAAATTGATTTTCTTGGATTATCAATAGATAAAAGAGGGATAAAATTACAAACCCATATATCTAAAAAGATAGAAAGTTTTCCAAACAAATTAGAATCAAAAGAACAAATACAAAAATTTTTAGGATGTTTAAATTATGCAGAAGGATTTATTGAAAATCTATAAAAAAAGAGACATAAAATTCAAATTTTACTCAGGAAAACAAATACCAAAGGATGGAGTGATGAACATACAGAAATTGTCAAATCACTAAAAGAAGAATGTAAAAATTTGCCAAAATTAAGATTACCAGATGAAAAAGATAATCTGATAGTTAATACTGATGCCTCGGATAAGTATTGGGCAGCAATATTAAAAACAGATCTTAATGAAATTTGTAGATATTCAAGTGGAACGTTTAATCAAGCAGAAATAAATTATACCACTCATGAGAAAAAACTGTTAGCAATCATCAGAGGAATAAAGAAGTTTTCATTGTTTTTATTATCTAAGAAATTCATTGTTGAAACTGATAATTCTCAAGTTGCAGGTTTAGTAAAAAATAAATTACCACCAGAACCTCAATATAGAAGGCTCCATAGATGGCAAGCCTATTTGGCATTTTATAATTTTAATATAGTTTATATTAAAGGTGTTAATAATTATCTTGCGGACTTTTTAAGCAGGAATATTGAATTTGCAGATGGATAATATCAAAAGATCCCTAATAGATGCCAAAAAGCGAATGAACTTCCTCATGGAGGAAGCTGAAGATATAAAGCTTGGAATTGAACAACTTGCAGAAACTCTCCAAGGAAGTTTCAAGCAATTGATGGAAATCTCAACATTTCATCACAATTATACTAAAGAATTGAGCGATAACATAATTGAGATTGAATCTCAGTTTTAATCGTTGATTACCAAACAGGCTGATACCAAACAGGTTATACCAAAAATACAAACAAGTACATCTTCTGGAAGCTGTGGTGGACCAATAATTAAAAGAGATGAACCAAGTCCCAAAAAAGTTGTTATAAATGAAGCCAGTCCTCGAAAAATCACAATCAATGCCAAAGATGAACATACAAGGGTAGTCAGAATTCGTCCTGAAGAAGAAGATGATTCCCCTTTTGTTACCAAAAGAAAACGAATATAAAACTACTGTTGAAGTTATATATGAACTTCAAGAATGTGATTGCTATTACATTTCGTCTGGAGACCATGTATACCCACGATTGATCGTTACTCAGGGAGGAGATCCCGTCATGACAAAAATGGCAGCTGATTATGGATTCTTGGATCTTATCTATCCAGGAAAAGATCTGAAAGAAATCGAAAAATTTGATGATTTACTAAAAGGAGAAATTTCAAAATTTGCTCAAGGAAGAGCCATATATTTAAAATTTTATTCGATCAGTCCTGAAATTGATGGAAGGATATATTATCCTGCTGAGCATATTATCACGATTGAGTATGTTGCTCGAAATTTTCAAATTGAAGTTGGGAAAAATACCAAGCCAGTACCAAACATTACAAGATCATGGTTTAGATCCCGAAGGGTGTTGGGAATTAAAGTTCTCTACAACATTGCCAAAAACCCGTATGAGAAAAAATTCAAATGCATATGCCAGTACAATGGATGGACCTTACTCACTAATGGAGGAAAAGAAAAGTCAACAATCTTGCAAGAATACATCAATAAATTTGATACTCATCAAATCCATGAAAGTTTTTCCACTTTGCAAGAGGCGTGCATAGCTAGGAATTGCCCCACATGCCAAAGGAATTGATGGACAGGTGGAAGCCATTTGATAAGTCTGCTTTACATACCAACAGAAGTGATGGACAGATGGAAGCCAATTGATAAATCTGATTTAATGGAACAAGACAGCACAATGTAAGGGCCATGAGAAGACTAAAAATAGAGGGATAGGTGTCCCTATAATATAGCCATGTGAAGAAATAAAGGGACAGCTGTATCCTTGTAATAAAGAATAGATGGACAGGTGTGTCCTTGTAGGTCCTTGTAAAATTCAAATTATTGTATCCATTACATAAGCAATGATGTAAGAGGTTGTATAGTAATACCTCGTGAAGTTGTATAAATAAGGATCTTCTGATTAGAAAAGAGGCAGAACTCTCTTGTGCACTCAGTTTGTGAGAAAGCCAAAAATCTTCTGTCTTTCAAAAAATTCTCATACCAATCCTTTGTCAATCTTCATATTATCAATAAAATCCCAATTTACTTATCATATTATGATGAGTTTCTAAATTCTTGTCTTCTAAATCCTATTTTCAAAAAGAAGATATATTATTAAGACAACTCCCTACACTCTGTCCTAAAATATTTTCCATCTAAAGAGTTATACAGTGAAGGCATCCAGGTTTAGCTAATAACCCGTGAAGGCAGGAAGCCATTGGAGGGTGTGGAGCAGAAACCTATAATCCTGAAGGTCACTAACAATAGAAAGAAAATACAAAGGTACTGAGAACAGGAAAAGAGGTTAGTATTCTTAATATATCTATCTTTACGGAATTAGGAGGAAGAAGAGTTTTTAACATGACAGAATCCAGGATTATTAAGTTTAATTACCAAAACAGTCCTTATAATGATGAATACCATAGCATAATTGAACCTTTATTCATGCATAAACAGTTTACTAGACCAAATAATGAAATAAAAAAGTTATATCATGTCTATATGCCATGTTTGTTAACTATCTTTCCAACATTAAAAAGAATATTAGGATTAGAAATTACAAAATCAATTATTTATTTTTGGCTTGATAGTGATAACACTGAAATAAATAATGAATTATATTTAGGATATGTGTTTAGTAGTGATAATGATTATGATCCTGTAATAGATTATGATAGTGATGGAAGAGATGAATCTTTCTTTACCAGTTTTTGAAAACCTTAATATCATGAATGAAAGTAATTATATAATGAAAAAACCCAGAACTAAAAGAGGTCCATATAAAGTTCAAAAGCATATCAAAAGTAAAAAAGGTATTGAATATGAAAATGAAATTGATAAAATAGGATATCAAGAGCAACTCTATGCATCACAAGAGATATTAAAAAGTTTTAAAGAAAATTTGATAGAAAACTTTGCTAGATGAACTGTAAGATCTATAATAATACATGATATTCAAGATATAATTGATAAATTAGAAAAGAGGAAGAAAAATATTTCAAAATATAATATACCATTTGAACCAAGTATAGATATCATGGCTGACATAGATATTATCAATTCTCAAACACTCGTAGAATTTGAAAGATTACTTGAAACTTTATAAATTATTTACATCTGTATTTATAATGCCTGGATATACTATTGAAGGATTAGACAATTTGTTAGAAAAAATTATGGAAAAAATAGATAACATTATATCTCATTTAATAGATATGGATGAATCATCTGAACAATATTATATACTTTCAGAAAATCATGATCAATACATTATAGATTATTCTGACATATTAGCGATCAAAATAGATTTAGAAAATAAAATAATGACAAATACAGTCCAAACCTAATGCCATGATATACAATAGAAGGACTAGATAACCTTTTAGAAAAATTGAAAGATAAAATGGAAGATATTAAACAACAAATGGAAAATGAAAACTTATCTTCTGAAGAATATAATAAACTCTTAGAAAAATACGAACAATATATTGCAGATTATTGTATTGTACTGGATCAAAGAATGAACTTATACCTGAAAATTTTGTATAATAATTTACCAACCCGATAATCTATGGATACTTCACAAGCATCAACTTCTAATAACTGTGATCATAAACTATATTTAGATAATAAAGAAATTTCATTCTTATTAACTATTACTGAAAAATCTAAAAATATACATTCTGTTGGACAATCTAAATTAAAAGAAATATACGAAGATATTGACTATGCTATCTTAAATAGAATAGAATTTAATTCTGTTGAAACAGCAAAAAATATAAATACGGTTCATAAAATTATAGAAGATTACGAAGATATAGAAAATGAAGTTTCAGATGGAATAGCATTAGGATATATAACAAAGAAAGAACATCCTAAATCTTTCGAGAAATTATTACAATATAGAGTAATTTTAGAAGAACTTAAAAGATTAAAGAATATGAATATAATAGAAGGTATTGAATTAAATCAACCTGACTAATTCAAGGATATATCTTGCAAATAAAATAATACAATTCATTAAGGGTAATAAAGACATTTAACAAAAGAAGGGCATTTTGAAAAACACCACATTTGAAAGAGCTATTCAAACAAATCTCCCCCCAAAAATCTGAAAAGTACACCAAATCACAACCATTCCAGAGAGATCGAATTTTCTTTCAGCACTTCAACCGATTCTGTTGCGACTAGTCAGATTCTCGCCGATTTTACCGATCATCCTACTCTTTCAGATCTGATTGTTCCAAGTTCTTCACCTCTTAGGTAGTTTTCTATCTGGTATTTTGGTTTCTTATTCCTTGGCGATTTATTTTGAAGTTCTCCTGTTGGGTCAATTAAGGCAATTACTTGGGAGTTTCTCAAGTTGCATTTGTTAAGATTGGTTGGTTACTTTATCAGCTCCATTGACCACCTCTGCACCTTGAATATACTGGCAATTATTAGAGAGTTTTTCCAGTTGAACCTATTACGCTTTGTTGGTCAGAAACTTTTTATCTCTGCTCTATAATATCCATGTATTCAAGTTCCTCTAGATAAAATAATTAACCTAGCCTAGATACATAATTGAATAAAAATCACGAGAATAATGGATAGATGTCACCCTATTCATCCCTTGATCTTTGGTCTTCAATTGTGTTCTTGGCGTGGCATGGATCCCTCGGCACTTTGACAGCGTTTTGGCATGAATTGAGCAAGTTGGGAACCCCTAATTTCGTACCTTATGCCATGTATTTATAGATTCTCCCATAGCCTAAGTCAAAAATAAGAGAAATCCACTGAAAATCACGCAAAGAGCTCAATTGCGGCCCAAAATATAAAATCCTACTTTTAGGATAGACATAAGTATATAAAATACACTTATCAATACCCACAAACTAGAACTATTGTTCGTCATCGAACAAAATAAAACTAAACTATAAATTGCAATTAAAATGTTTTTGTTTTTGATAATTCATTTACCATGCTCTTCAACAATCCAAATTGACGATTCACTTTAGAAAAGAAATAGCAACAACAAAAATTATTTTCATTCATCCAATGCTCAACTTCATTGTGGGTGTGTGAATAGCCAAAAATCGAATGCAAACTCATGTAAAAATTTACTTGACACTGTATGACTAGTCATGCAGAAATAAGCTTTAATCTCATGTGGTTAACAATGATTTTCTTATGATTTTCTTTACACTTTCATTGATGATCACAAGCTCACTGCTTTTCTCTTATATCCCGAGGTCTTTTTTATTGATATGGTTTCTACACATGTATAAATTGCATTTTTCTACACAAAGCAGTTAGGATTAGACAAGTATGCACGACAGACCAAGAATAATTAACAAAGCATTAGGGATTTCAATCAAAAAAGTTTATACCATTTTCATTCCATTTTTCTTTTATATGGACGACTTTTTCTTTTAATGTCCTTATCTTTTACCATCTCTGTCCAATACTTTTCATACTTGCTTTCTATATGACCCCTGTAGCGAGCTTTAGGTCGGCAGCTCCCAACTCAATTAAGCTTAGGGTACCAAATTCAAAGAATCCCTCATACTTAATTACCCGAGTCATAAATACTTAAACAGAAAAGTTAAAGATGTTTTAGCATCTTATGTGTAAGTCCACTCTCCGTACTTGCTTTCTAGTTGACCCCTGAAAGCGAGCTTTATGTCGGCAGCTCCCAACTCAGTTGAACTTAGGGTACCAAGTTCAAAGAACCCCTCAGACTTCATTACCCAAGTCCAAAAGGCATTTGAAGAGTGGAATAAGACTTTCAACATTTTTCTGTTTTTATGCTGGTTATGGTTTATACTTGTTGATCAAAACCCCCTACACTAAAGATGCAAAAGTAAAAACTTTAGATCCTCAATCCATCAATGCCTACTCATACTAACCTTCCCACCCCCAAACTGCTCCTGGTTCTATATTTCAGGTCGGGATCTAATTTCTTAAGGTCTGAGATTTTTCAATCAATTTTATATTCAAAGTGCATAAGTTTACCCCATAGGTATCAAGCATCTCCCTACACAAGTTATTATTTGAAAGTGGCTATGTGCTCAAGTTTTATTAAAGAACATGGATGAATGTTAAGAAAAATTTTAGTTCACACGTTGTCCAAATTTCTAACTAAAACAAAAAGTCAATTCAAATCGTGTCATAAGTAATAAATAAATCAACTCTACTGAGAGGACTTAGTGCTAGACTAGGGGTTAATTATTCATGCGCTGAACAGTGGAGACCAAGTGCTCAAGAATCTCTTTATCTTGTTGGGAGACTCACATGTAAAATCTTCAACTCCAAAAGTACATAAATGGTTCCTAACAGTTAATTATGATAAGTATGAATTAAGAGCATGTTTGGAAAAGCTCAAATTTTAATATCCACGCACTTCGTAGGATTCACAATTTAGAAGCATTCAAAAGTACTACCGGACAAGGAGTAAAACTCTCATCTCTCCATTTGATTATTTTCGATGTTTCTATACTTAATGCAAGAGCATGTTTGCATTCCTGGAATTTTTATCCAGCTTCTTTCGGTTTCAGGTTTCAACTCAGAAGCCTATTTAGTGCTTTACATGGAATCTCATTGCCTCTTTTAATTGATGAAAGAGATACTACAACTAAAAAGGTTAGTTCTTATATGTCACCCGGATATCTTAAAGTGATCTTAAAGTGCCTGTGTTTCCATCCTACGGCTTCGATTTTTTCAAAATTCAATCTTTAAGAGATCATTTTTTTTTGGTAGGAATCTATTCTCGGATATTGATATTGATGTCTTCGTCCTTGGTTAAAAAAATTGCAGTCCTTGTGAATTGTAGTATCGAAAGTGTGTTATTTTCATTGAACAACACATAGATGAGGAATAAATCTATTCTTCTATTTTTTATGCAGGGTTACATAATACACGAGACTAGCTTCCCCAAGTCACTCTCAAAGTTTGACTGGTAGTTGTGAGAGCAAATGCTCCACTATTTTAAAAAATTTACTACTAAGGAAATTATTGGTAGATATCGCACAACAAATATTGCTTTTCATCAATATTTTATATTTATTACTCATCCCGTCCCAATTATATAGGTTGCATTACTTTTTTTCAATGTTTAGAAAATCGAAAATCGGTTCGAACCGGAAAAGGCAACGAGTCAAGGGTCAAAGGTCCAACCTGGTCCAATCGGAGTCGAACCGGTTTCAATAAAAATATAAAAAATTATTAAAAAATCACAAAAATTCTAAAAAAAAACAAGTTATTTTACAAATAAACTAATATTTACTCATTTAGAAAATAAAATTATACACAAAAATAGATTAAAACAACAAAAAAAATAAAAAAATAAAAATAAAAAAATGAAAATCGGTTGAACCGACGGGTTTTTTCCCGGTTTTCAACCGGTTTCCCGGTTGAACCGACCGATTTTTTACCGGCCGGTTTTTGGGATGAACCAGACCTGTTTTTCGATCCGTTCTCGATTTTCCCAGTCGAACCGGCCGGTCCAGTCCGATTTTCTAAACACTGCTTTTTTCTATTGTCACAATTATATATACATGTTTCTTTTTTAGAAAGTATTTATTTTCTTTGTTTAATAATGTACCCTATTAATTATTTCTAATAATAATAGTTTTAATACTTAAATAAAGGTAAATTGAAAATTTTCATTACGAAAATTATTTTTTCAATAACATTAAATTTATTTTCTTAATTTATATGAAAACCTAACCATCATATATAATTGAGTCGAAGGGAGTACTAAAGTTGGTGGTGTGGATGAAAAATGTAGTTGGTGCGGGTGACAAAAGTTTTACAAATTGTATTTTTCTGTAATTTAGTTTCTGTTAATGAAATATGTCTGTGTATCGCACGAGTGTAAAATTAGTAATAACTTATACAACATAAGTTAACCATTTGCATGATTCCTTTTCTATTCAGTAAATGTGTTATTTCGAATTTGTACTCAAATTGTTTGATCAAGAAACAATGAGGAATTTCATGAATTAAAATAATAATTAAATTTCCCGCATTTTATTTATTTATTTATTTATTTTAATTAATACTAGTTTTGGTGTGTGCATTGTACGCGTATTGCCATATTTTCCTATCAGAGAAGTTTCGAATAATGATTTCTTGTTTGATATTCCATATGTCTCATAAAAATATACTCATTTCTATTTTACACGGATTAAGAAAACATAATTATTATATGTTGGAATTATAAATTTGTTTATATTTTACCTAATATACCCCTACATTAAATAATAGTACTAAGTAGTTCATAGGTGTTGATAACAATGTATATTAAATAGGGGTATATTAAAAAATTAAGACATTAATATAATCTCAATAAGGAAAGTAACATATAATTTGGGACAAATCAAAAAGGAAAACGAAAGAAAAAATAAATGAAAAATGAAATACATTGCTAATTGATCATTTTAAATGACTAAATTTTTTGCCACGGTTTAGTAATTTGAAAATAATGTAACAAAGTATTGTTCGAAAACTTCACATCAATATTAATATATTGCTATTAAGACTTTATTTGAACCATTATAATTAACTTAACAAAAAAATTAGTAATACAAAACGATAAAAATAGGAACATGAGAAGATCTCCATAAAGATGTCCAAGGTAATCTTTGGACAGTTAATCGAATAGTGCATTAAATCCAATTGTTTCCCGCATAGTGTTTAATTGGATGAATAGTGCCTTAATTTAATTTGATGAATAGTTCCTAAATTAATTGGAAATTCGGGCAATTTTCCCGCATAGTGTTTAACCGAATGAATAGTGCATCCAATTGTTGCTCGCATAGTGTTTAATTGGATGAATAATGCCTAAATTAATGGGAAATCGAACAATTTTCCCGCATAGTGACTAAATTAGATGAATAGTATTTAATTACAATTGGATGAATAATGTCATTGTACATTTAATTGGATGAATAATGCCTAAATTGATGGGAAATCCAAGCAATTTGTCCGCATAGTGTTTAATTGGAATAATAGTGCATCCAATTGTTACCTCCATAATGTCTAATTGGATGAATAGTGCATAAATTGCAATTTGATGAATAGTGCCAATTGCACTTTCAATTGGATGAATAGTGCCTAAATTGATGGAAAATCCGACAATTTGCTCACATAGTGTTTAATTAGATGAATAGTGCTTAAATCGGATGAATAATGTTTAATTGCAATTGAATGAATAGTTAAATTAGATTAATAGTGTTTAATTAAAATTGAATGAATAGTTCCAATAGTGCATCCAATTATTGCCCGCATAGTATTTAATTGGATGAATAGTGCCTAAATTGGATTAATAGTATTTAATTACAATTGGATGAATAGTGTTTAATTAAAATTGAATGAATAGTGCCAATTATTCAATCTTTTATATATAGTTATATTAGATATTGTTTTGTGTGATTTGTTTGATTTTGATGTCCCCCTACATTAGAAGAGCATTTTCAAATGTTACTATTCATTTTAGATTTGTTGTTTTTGCACCTTTAAGTCAATTATTTGGTTTGGCAACAGTAAAACAAACACACACAAACTAAAAGAAAAAAAATTATTTTCCTTTTTATCTGGTTTGGCAACAGTAAAAAAAAATAAAAATAGAATTTTTTTTTTTATTATACTTATATGATTTTGCTTAATCACAAGATAGAAATATTTTAGCAAACAGGGAAAAAAACAATAAAAGACAATTTTTGATTATTATTCTCATATGATTTTGCTTAATCACGAGATAAAAATATTTTAGCAAACGGGTACTTTGAGTTAAGATTGACATATATTTCACGCTTTGGATTATTTTATATTTAAAGCTGATAAAATCGACTAAAAATCAAATCTCGTGCGTTGCACGATCCAATAGTAGTATTTGGAGAAGACTTTGAGAACAACGCCGGCACCAAGTTTCAGCCTTGGAATATTTTTTTATTTCTAGCGGTACTTAACTAATTCACATTGCATTTTTGCGGATGTGTTGTAATACCATAAATTTGTCCTTCATTGCTCTCAAAATAACTTAAATTTTTTTATTTCAATGTTGTGAGATATTATATAGACCAATGCTAAATGCTAAAAAAAAAAAAAAAAAAAAAAAAAAAAGGAGGGTGGGTGGGTGGGTGGGTTTATAAGTAACAATAAATAAATATTTTCTGGTTTGATCACCAAATATAACACGAATTTACTAAATAGATGGACTACTTTTGGTTGTAAATGGAAATTGTGAAGTAAAATTAGAAAAATCCCATTATTTTTATTAGAATTGGTTATTAACGATTTTGCACTGAAAGGAAGAGGAAGTGCATAGATATTTTGTCATAAAGTGAAGTATTGAAAAAAAAAAAAAATTGTCAAATATGAAGCATAACTGCCTTTGTAGGTATTTTGTGATATCGAAACTTCTAAAAATTTTCATTTGTGACTCATGAGCAACAAATAATTTATGATCCTCTCATCTAACACATTGGTAGAAAAATATTCATATGTTATTATGATTTTGTAATTTCATAAAATTGCTTTTAAATCGAGCCATTTATAGTTGGTGTTATCTTTCTTTAGCACTTAAATATGTTGTTGAGTTTGACTTTGTTGTTTTGGGGTCTATGTATCAACAAAAAAAATTTCGTGTTTAAGTTCTGCAATATTTAAACTTGGTTAGTGGTTCATATTCCTGACACATATTATATTTGAAAAATGTCCTCAATATGGTTGATTGTGAGTGCTAGATTTATTTTCTTGAAATTTTGCATTTGTGGTAAAGTAAAAATTAAAATGCTAGATGCTTTCTTCATTCCAAATGGATATATTGATAAATTTTGTTATTCCAACGGCGTATATGCAGGCACAGAGCCAATTCAGGCCCAGCGCTGTCTATGGACCGCCCTGGACCTTGGGTCTATACTGGGTCAGGCCCAAAAAAAAAAATCTAAACACATCATGCACACCTCGATTGAACACGGAAGCCACAGCCACAAGCCCAGAAGTCTGAAATCATAACTCATAACTGATAACCATAAGTGGAAATTACATAGGGACATGTTTTTCAACTACACAATTCAAAAATAATTTAAAAACAATTTTTACACAAATCAGGTCATTCTTAATTTGGTTTATTAAATATTTTATTACTAAAAGTAAATTATACTAACCTAATCAATAATCACCATAAATCAATTTCATCCCCCTCCCCCAATTCATATCTCCAAGACTCCAACCTGTCTACTCTCTCTCATCCATTGGCCTGTAAATCGTTGATGGTCACAACCTCCGGCGATGACCAATACTGAGCCACGATGTCGTCCTCTCCAATCAACTATCTCTCTCTGTCCTCTTGTTCCTATAGCGACGGAGGCTCAACACGTGCGGATCTTGAGCTTACAGATTTGGCGGCGCTGTGGTTGTGGTGTAGTTCGACGGGGTGGTGCGTTTTTATTTGGTGGTGGTAGTTCATTTCTTTTTTTGGTATGGTGGTTGTGTTCTGTGTGCGATTTGTGGTGGTTGTGTTGCGTGCGGTTGGAGGTGGTGATGCATTTGGAATGTGGTGGCGGAGGCGGTGTGGTGTTCGTGGTTTGTGTTGTTGTCGATTCCGTATAGGTGGTGGTGCGATGAAGGTTGAAGTGCCGCTGATGGTTTTTACTGGTGGCGACCGCTTTGTGCTGTGGTGCAGTTGGTGAGATGTACTGACGGTGGTTGTGGTTGTGGCGGGCCACGGCAATGACAGTGGCTGTAATGTGTAGTTGGGTTGGGGTAGGGTAGGGTGGAGTAGGTAACTTGTTTAGTTGTTTGTGACCAATTAGAAGTGATTGTGATTATTAAATAAATAAGTTGTGACCTAAAAAATTTAATTGTGACTCAACATTTGTTAAGTTGTGATCATTTAATTTGAAATTTGTGATTAATTGCAGATGATTGTGACCTAAAAAATTTTAAGATTGTGACAAAATTTATGACTGTGACTCGTAATTTGTTAAGTCGTGATCAATTAATTTGAAATTGTGACCGCGAAAATAGTTGTGACTTATAAAATCAATATTTGTGACCGTAAATTGTATATTTGTGACCACATGAAATCGAGATCTGTGACAGATAAATAAGTTGTGAGGAAAATTGTGACAAAAAATTACTCGTGATTGAAATTTTTATAATTTGTGACTGATAAAATGTTGTGACCGATAAAATTTGTAACTCGTGACTTATACATGAGTTGCGACCTCTAAGTTTTTAATTTGTGATAAAAAAATATGTTGTGACCAAATAATTTTACAATTTGTGATCGAGAAATTAGTTGGATCCATAAGTTTTGTGATTTGTGAAGGAAATAAATTGTGACCTAAAATATTTGTAATTTTGTGACCTATTAATTTGATGATTTGTGATCGAAAATAAGTTGTGACTTATAAATTTGTTATTTGTAACCTGAAATTAAGTTGTAACCAAATTATTTTAAAATTTGTGATCGAGAAATTTCATAATTTGTGACTTATAAATTGGTAGTTTGTGACTATGACCATAAATTGTATACTTGTGACTTCAACATATTTAATTTCTCATTTAATTAATAAACTTGTGACCGAAAAAAATAGATTGTGACCACCATAAACTTGTGACCTAAAAAATTGTGACTTGTAACCATAATAAGTTGTGACCCTAAAAGTCATCCAAATAATTTTATAAATTGTGACCTAAAAAATTTATTATATGTGACCAAGAAAACTAGTGATTTGTGAAAATTGTGACTTAAAAAAAATCTTGATTTGTATTTGAGAAAAAATTGTGACAAATGAAATTTGTGATTTGTGACCAATTGACTCTAGATTTGCGACCGGAAAAAATCGTGACCTACGAAATTCAAAATTTGTGACCCAGAAATAAATTGTGACCTAAAAAATTTTGACTGTGACCATAAACTTATGATCTGATTTGTGACTTGTGACCTAAAAAATTGTAATTTGTGACCATAATAAGTTGTGACCCTAAAAGTCATCCAAATAATTTTATAAATTGTGACTTACAAAATTTATGATATGTGACCAAGAAAAGAAGTGATTTGTGAAAATTGTGACCTAAAAAAATCTTGATTTGTATTCGAGAAAAAATAGTGATCAATGAAATTTGTGATTTGTGACCAATTGATTCTAGATTTGCGATCGAAAAAATTGTGACCTACAAAATTCGAAATTTGTGACAGAGAAATAAATTGTGACATAAAAATTGTGGGTGGGGTCATGGTTAGGTGGGGTGGGGTGGGGTGAGGTCGGGGTGGGTGGGATTGGGTGGTTGGGGCAAAGTGTGAACAAATAGAAGAAAAATCATTTTAGGGGTGGGGTGGGGGGCTGGGGTGGGTCGGGGTTTGTGGCTGGGGTGAGATGAATTTGTCGCGTTGTGGTGAGGTGGGGTATGGTCGAGTGGGGTTGAGATGGGTGGGTCGGGTTGGGTCGGTGGGGTGGGTTAAATAATTTTAGGGTGAGGGGGTGTGGCTTTGACGAGATCAATTTGTCACTTTGCGATGAGGTGAGTTGGGGTGGGAAATGGTAGGAAAACATCGAGCAGAAAAAAATTTTGGGATAGGATAGGGTAGGGTAGGTGGGTGGGGTGGGGTGGGGTGTGTTAAATAATTTTTTGGGTGAGGGGATTGTGGCTTTGGCGAGATCAATTTATCACTTTGCAATGAGGTGGGATTGAGTGGGGTGGGATGGGGTGGGATGAGATGGGGATTGGTAGGAAAATATCGAGTAGGAAAAAAAAAATTTGGGAGTAGGGTAGGGTGGGTGGGGTGGATGGGTCGGGACGGGTTGGTCGGGTGGTCAGGTGGTGGGCGGGGAAGGGGCGGGGATGAGGGAGGTTGTGTGATGCGTGTCGCAATGCACCAAAATAATATTTAAATTCCTTGTTCACTATTACTAAGAATATAGCAGTGGAAGCAAGGGTCGATCCCACGAGGAACGGGAACTAACTTAGTGTCATGTCAATTAGAATCGTAAAGGGGGGGTTTTGGTTTGAGTTGTTTGTAAATGATTTAACTAATAAAATAAAGCAATTAAAATGATTGGAATAAATATCAAATGTGGACGAGCCCTAGTTCTCAGGTTCAGTTGTATTCTATCACAATGTTATCACTTCCCAAGTAATGCGAGTTCAATTTCTTCTTTGATTTATCACCCGTAAATAGTTAATAAGTTCTAACTATTCCGATTCTCCCTTAATTGCATTTAATTAGAATAAGCTCTCTAATCAAACATTAGCCATTGAATAACCTAAAACAAGCTCTTTAGATTTAAGACAACAACTATATAATGGTTGAGAAGAATTAGGGTGAATTAGGTTATCAATCACACAAGCTCGTGACAATTAACCTAAGTTGGAATTCTCTATGAAAATTATTAAATTTCCACTTGCTACTATGATTTGAACAACAAGACGATTACGGATCTAATCATTCAAAATAGCAAATCTCAATACAACAAATTAAATGATAAGGCCTTAATCAAATAAAGAATTGCATTGATTGAATTAAAAACGCATAAGAATCCAACAAATCAAAGTAAAGAATTTAGAACCATGTTACTAGTTTGGAAAAGCAATAACAAATTGATATGAAATACAACTTCCCCTTCGAACTAGGTATGGAAGCTTAGCCGCGCATAGTCATGGTGAAAAGCCCAGAATTTTGCATCTCATTCATCTTCTTAAATTGCTTAATTTCCTTCCAATTCTTCAAGCAAGCCGCGCCTCTTTCAATAATATTTTTCACCCTTTTTTCTGTCATGAGAACCCCTTTTTATAGCCTCAATTTCGTGCCCTAACTTTGGGAGCAAGAAATCCAAAATTATGGAAAGAATTTAAATAAGGAAATTTTTGACTTGAAGATTTACGGCCGTAACATTCCTTTTACGGCCATAATTGAGTTTCTGCATATTTTCTTAAATTGGAGTTACGGCCGTAACATTTTGATTTACGGCCGTAACCTTATTTCTCACGGCCGTAACACCTTTTCTTGCGGCCGTAAATAAATTTGCACCTAAGTCCCAAAACTTCGATTTTGAGCGCATTTTGGTCCTTTTTCCTTCTTTTCTCTTCCTTTGTGATCCTATACAATATAAAACATAAAATGCATTAATAATACTTAGATAGAATCACATTATGGCATATTCAAGGACATAAGTGTATAAAATAAACGTTAATATAACACTTATCATTGTGACATCAAGATTTGAGTTTTTGATTTAATATTGTAGTAGTTTTAATATAATATATAATAAATAATTATGTTTATATTATATGTAATATTATATTTATTTTTAATTATGAAATACCTGATTTTTGAAAGAAAAATGTTAATTTTGTAATGAAATAGAGAGAAAGAGAGAAGAAAATAAAAAGGCAAATAAACTTGTTTTTCATTAAGAATTAGAGTCTCATAAATATAGGGGAAGAAAGGGATATACAAAGTAATTATCCCTAAGGTTACAGGGGTATGAATGTCATTCACTAAATAATATAATATTTATAACATTCCCCTTTGAATGACATATTACAAAATATATGCCTCGTTAAAACCTTGTTTGATAAAAACCCAATGGGAAAAAAATCAAATGAAGGAAAAAGAGTATAGTTATTTTGTAGTATTACAATAAATGCTGCCTCATCAAAACCTTGCCAAGAAAATCCAGTGGGACAAAACTTGGGCGAAGGAAAAATAGTACAGCTACTTCCCCTGATACTGATCACTGTAAATCTTTGAGTCGGCGCATTCCAATCTCATGAACCATTTTCTTGAATGTGGATGTTGGCAATGTCTTTGTAAATAAATCAACTACATTGTTACTCGATCGAATTTGTTGAACATCAATATCCCCAGTTTTCTGAAGCTCATGCGTGTAGAAGAATTGTGGAGAGATATGCTTTGTTCTGTCTCTTTTGATGAAGCCTCATTTGAGTTGTGCAATAAAAGCTGCATTGTCTTCATACAAAATTGTTGGGCTATCTCTAGTTGAAGTTAATCTGCATGATGCTTGGATATGATGGGTCATGTTCCTCAACCATACACATTCTCGACTTGCCTCGTGGATTGCAATAATTTCTGAATGATTTGAAGATGTTGCTGTCAAGGTTTGCTTCACGGATCTCCATGATATAGCTGTTCCTCCACGTGTAAACACATATCCTGTTTGCGATTTAGCTTTATGTGGATCAGAGAGATAACCTGCATCTGCATATCCCACTAAAGAAGATCCCAATTTTTGAGAATAAAATAATCACATATCAATAGTACCCTTTAGGTATCGAAAAATGTGTTTAACACCATTCCAATGTCTTTAAGTTGGTGTAGAGCTATATCTTGCAAGTAGATTTACAGAAAAGCTATGTCAGGTCGAGTAGAATTTGCAAGATATGTTAGCGCTCCAATTGCACTAAGATATGGTACTTTAGAACCAAGAATTTTTTCCCCATCTTCAGGTGGACGAAATGGATCTATTTTCACATCAAGTGATCGAACAACCATAGGGGAACAAATTATTCATGATAGTCATATTAATATTCTTCTGGAATATTAATTATACAGTTGCGCTACTTCAGGAATAACAACGTAATGAAAAAAATTCAACAATAATAAATTAAACAAGCATATTAATATTCTTTTTGAATATTAATTATACAGTTGCGCTACTTTAGGAGCAACAACGTAATGAACTACTAATTTAAATGATAAAAAAAAAAGGCAACAACAATTATAATATATAAATTAAACACACATAAACAAGAACCTTAAAATTACAGCATGAACTTTAAATTACAACAATTAGATTTTGACCGAATTGAGAAATCAAGTTGAATTTAAATGACCACTTTTTGAGTTTGGAACAAATTCCTTGGATTGCGTGTACACTTGATGAATAATGAATTTAGGATTGAAATACACGAATTAAAAATTTATTGAATTCAGACGTGGAAGGTTTCATAATTGAATTCATGCGTAGAATTAGAATTGAAAGAAAAATAGGATTCGACATCATTATGATGCATATGTATATATAAAAAAATTCACGTGTTATCAGATTAATTTTGATACACATGACAGATGATTATGCTAAAAAAATTACCTTCTAATAATTTTAGAGAATCGTGTTGATAACGTGCAATGAAATAGAGAGAAAGAGAGAAGAAAATAAAAAGGCAAATAAACTTGTTTTTCATTAAGAATTAGAGCCCCATAAATATAGGAGAAGAAAGGGATATACAAAGTAATTATCTCTAGGGTTACAGGGGTATGAATGTCATTCACTAAATAGTATAATATTTATAACAAATTTTGTTAGTTTTGAAAAGTGAAACTTATAAGATAGTAGATATGTATTTTCCCCTAACCACAAACCCCCCCACCTGCTAACACTCGTCTCCGACTTTGACCACCTGCTGACTCGCCGACGTCGCCCCTACCAGCTACTGCCAATGATGGACTGGCCTGCTACCCGCACCACAACTGCGCGACAGCAAACTTCTTTCACCAGTAGCCACACCAAACTCGCCCAGCCTGATTTCAATTTGTTGATTTGCTCCATTTTGAATCTTGGAGTTGGAGCTTGAAGGTAAGGTACTTTCAACTTCTAATTTTCAACATGTGGGTCAGTGGGTGGGTAATGTTAAATTTGCTGATTTCAAATTTCAAATTTCAAAATAATGGTTGAATGTTGATTTATGAATTATGATAACGTGAATAATGTGGGTAATGTTTGTTGAAGTTCATTTAATGTGAATATTTTTAATTGATTTCATTAATGATTAGCTTTGTTTGATATTCTCATACTTGATGATGAACTTGAAACTTATATTTTTGATATGCGCTCTAACAACGCATTTCAAGAATTGAATGGCCTTGGGGATCTTACAGAGAAGCTAGTAATGACAAAGAAAAATAAGGTATATTCATTGGTTTATAATTTTTTGACTTTGACGATAATTCTATTGGTTGTTACCGCTACTGTTGAGAGAATATTTTCTACAATGAGAATTGTGAAGGATGGATTTCACAATCAAATGAGTGATGAGTAAATGAATGATAATTTTGTTGGTTACGTAGAGAAAAATATATCTTTGAAAATTGATAATGAAGTTATTGTACATCTATTTCAAAGTATGAAAACTCGCAAAGAACGATAATAAGGTATTTCATTTGAGTTGGAATTTGTTTACTTGTCATTTGTGAAATCAAGTTTTCTCTATTTAGTTTAATTTTTCTCATAAAAAAAAAAATTTCGGGGGCAGCACCCCGAACCCCCCCACCTCATTTAACTTTTGTTCGCGTTGACTAAAAATCCTGGCTCCGTCACTGCGTGGAAGAGCATTTCAAGTCCATTGATTTCTAGATGAGAATGGAGAATACACATATTGTAGACTTTAATTATTGACACCTTCCAAGTGAAAAATTATCAGACGTATACAAATTTTCTTTTACAGATCATCCCAAAAAAACCAATAATACTTTAGATATTTATATTTTTGGTGAAAAATGATATTTTCACAAGTTCGATATATTTTTATCCTATATAAAATGATATTTTTTAGGACTGAATTTGCTGTTTTGGATTTTTATCATCTTATATTCGAGTTCACGATCCATTTCTATTGATGCATAAGTTAGACGTCAACTACGAAAATCAAATCAAATTCTTTTTATATAACAAAAAAATTACGAATAAAGAGATTCTCATCTAATGAAAAATGTTTTATATAATAGATTTCGTATTTGAATATAATAGAAATTTCGATTTTTCCTTCAATTATTATTTAAAAAGATTAACAACCCCAAAAAATCAAGACAATATTACATGACCTCGTGCAACGCATGTGTCATTAATTGTTGCGCATGTGTCATTAATTATTTTAAGTAAAAGAGCTTCGATAAAGTTGATCTAAAATAGTATTTTCAAAAATCTTTTCTACAAGCGAAATAGGCATCCCACATTCATGTATGCTATTTTTCTTCAATTTGGAAAAAATGATATGACTTTATGACTTTTTGCTTTCTCCAATTTTTCACTAATATATAGTTGACCTTAAATCTATGATAAGAATGAAATTACAATAAAGCCCCTCAATGAATCTATCCTGCTTCAAGCCATGTTCTACGATTTCCTGGAATTAAACTATTTATACAGAAGTGAATAAGCACAAGCATTACCAGTTCAAGTCTTGAACTTTCACCAGCAATTAAGGGTGGTCTAGGAGTTTGCTCATCCCCTTACTAAAACAAAAGCGCGTGAACAAAAAGTTTGATGAAAAGTGATAAAACGTGTTTAGATGTCGAAAGAGGCACGAGAGCGTAAATAAGGGGTTTACAAATTCATCATCTCATCAACGAGCTAATCCATGCTAAACTGAATTGGCCTATGTCAAAAATATTTTGATGTATTAAAAAGTATAGCCCGACATGCATCTATGCATCTAATTACAGTGAGGGGCCTGTACATACAAGCTCCTATACCTTTAACATTTCCGTTAAATTAATTATTATTATTATTTTGACCTCCTATTGCAAGGTTGCATTTTCCCATTGACCTGGGGAGTATTAAAAAATAAATAATAATAACCCAAACAAGAGCAGTTCCACAAATGAAGCTTGAAACAAGAAATTTAGGAACCTCAAACTCATTTTATTCGTGTGTAAATCATCAATATTACAGGAAATTAGGTACTTCGATTGAAAACAGACATTCTATTTTTCTTCATTATTCAAGAATGCAGCCAACTGATTCATCAAATCTAAAGCCTTCTCAGAATTTGGACTAAACAGATGAAACGCATGGCCTTCTCCTTCTGTTTCAATAATCTCCACTTTTCCATCCCACTCGCTCTTCTTCAATCCCTCATAATAAGCCCTCCCTCTATCTCTCAAGAAATCTTTCTCTGCTAAACAGAACAGAACTCTACGGGCCGCCATGGTCCGCACCCGTGGATCCACCGCCGGATTCAACCTTGGATCATCATCACAACCACTACTGGAAGGGCACAAAACTTTGTACAGTTTATCAACTTCTTTGCCTCCAAAAAATGGATGAATCAAAAGAAGCCCAACAGTTTCGACTCCTTGAAGTTTATTTTCCCCAGCTCGGATTGCTACATCGTTTGCAATATTGGCTCCAGCGCTCTCTCCACCCAAGAAAATCCGCCCGAAATCGGCATATTCGTTTATCCATTGATCGGGTCCTTTGCCATTGACATGTGAAATCACCCACTGAAATGCCTCCCATGAATCATCAAACGCAATCGGAAGGGGGTTTTCAGGGGCCAGTCTATAATCAACTGAGATTGCTATTACGTTTGCCTTTTCAACAAGAGAGCTTACAAAATTATGAAAAGGCGGATTTGCGGGCGATCCGACAACGAACGCGCCACCGTGAATGTAGACCAGAAGAGGGATTTTCTGTGGCGGATCTATAACTTTTGGCATGAAAATCCGCGCAGAAACGCCGGATTCAGTTAGAAGTACAACATCTTTGGATCGGACAGTTGATTTGGGATCATCAGAGGGTGAAACAAGTTGATTAGGAGTTAATCTGTCAATTTGTGCATCAGAGTACAGTCGAAAAAATGGCGAGAAATCGAGAGCTATCTCCTTGGAATTCGTAGCCATTGAAATGGGATAATAAAACTAGTAAAACTAGTTATTATTAAGAATAAAGAGGTTACATAAAAATTCCTAGAATGTGTGAACTTCTAGCATTTGGATCTAATTAATGACCGACACCAAAAGTTGACGGAAATTCAAGTGGATGGATATGAACGGTAGCGGTAGGATAATGAATTGGTTAACCTAATTATTTTTTGGTCAAATTAGAAGCATCTTTAGTTACCAAGTGATGCGGATTCATTTTTTCCACCGCTTCGTCGATCAGACAATCCCCCATTTGATCACCTTAAACTTTTGATACTTGCAAAAGGAGGCGAGAATTCTCCCTGTTTGACCTCCAATGTGAGAATTAGTACATGGGAGAAAGATATATTCCATCCGTCTCAATTATATAAGCTTGTTTGACTTTTCACACAGATTAAGAAAATATATTTAATGTCATTGAAAAAATAATTTTTGTAAACAAAACTTCCAACTTATCCTTATTTAATATCAAAACTATTATATTGAAAATAATAAATAGGGGTACATTGATAAACATATAAAATAAATACCTTAAAATGAAAAACCAAGTCTATATAATTGGGACAAATAAAAAAGGAAAGACATCATATATAATTGAGACGGAGGGAGTATCAATAAAATTATTCTTAAAATATATATATTCATATAGAAAGCGAGAGAAATTATGTAACCTGTATATAGTGATGGCAATGGGTCGAGCCGGCAGCCCTTTAAGCTCGCTGCTCGGCTCGTCTTAGCAACGAGCTGAGCTTGTGGCTCATGTTAGACGAGCCGAGCTTTGGCTCGACTCGTCACTCAAGGGTCAAGCTCGGCTTGTCCCTTGAGCTCGCGGCTCATACATAATTTTTTTTTTTTTCATTAAAATTGACATTTTATTTAAAAAAAACACGAGCAGCTCGTGGGCTCGGCTCATGGCACGTGTTTCATGAGCCGTTCATGAAAAACGAGTCGTGCTCAGCTCATTTTTGGATTTGCTTGTTTGGCTCGTGTTCAAGCTCGTGAGTTAGACGAGCCAAGCCGCTCATGGCTAGTGATTTGACGAGCCGAGCTGACGAGCCGGCGAGCGACTTGGCCCATTTGCCATCTCTACCTGTATATGGGGTATTTATAGATCTTGAACCATAATCGCTCATTAAGGAATGATAGACATTTATTTAGGGATAATTACCACCCATCAAGAGATAATGATAGTGGCCGCTAATTAAGGAGTAATAATCACCCATTAATAATAGAGTTACCATATGGATAGGATTTCCCTCTTGCCGCGTGTCAATAATTGATTGGATGTGATAACAGATCGCCCATCATATATCGTAGTCATTGATAGTTAAGTCGATCGTGAAGTAAGTTTACCATTACCACACTGCCACGGGATGATCGAATCGAATAACCATAGGTCGTAATAGAATGTCCATAGGTCGTATCGAATGTGTTATTATGATGAGTATCAATAGCCCCCTCAAATGATCATTATTTTCGTATCAGAAAATCATGATCTTTCAATTGTTTTTCAGTCTTGAACGCTCGATTGATTTCGTCTGCCGCTTCGTTCGTGACAAAGTTTCTGCTGATCGTTTCTTATCGATCGAAGCTTCTGCGATGAAGTCTTGGAATTGATCATTTGTCTTTTTTGATCGTTTGTATACTTCGATGCTTCGCTCGTGACAAAAGTCTTAATGATCTTCTTATAACAAGGTCTTTGAGATCGTTCTTTGCTTCATGCATGACGAAGTATTTATGTTTTGCTTGCGACAAAGTTTTTGTTGATCCATGCTTCGCGCTTGATGAAGTTTTGATGCTTTACTCGTGACAAAGTTTTTGTTGATCCATGCTTCGCACGTGACGAAGTATTTATGCTTTGATCGTGACAAAGTCTTTGTTGATCAATGCTTTGCTCGTAACGAAGTCTTTATGATTTGCTCTTGACAAAGTCTTTTATGATCGTTTTAGCGATCGATGCTTCGTGTGTTACGAAGTCTTTATGCTTTGCTCATGACAAAGTCTTTTATGATCGTTGTTTAGAGATCGATACTTCGTGTGTGACGAAGTCATTGTTCTTTGCTTGTGACAAAGTCTTTATGATCATTTTTAGCGATCGCTGCTTCGTGTGTGACGAAGTCTTTGTGCTTTACTCGTGACAAAGTCTTAATGATTTGCTCGTGATAGTTTTGGCTGATAGTTTCGGTCTTTGAAATCGGTGATGCCATCTGACCATTGTAGCTGTGACGCGATCCCAGTCGGGGAATCTCGTCGAAAACGCGGAATAACGACAATTAAAACCTAGGAAAGATTTAGATCAGATTTAAACACAAAATTAAACAAGAATTAAACTACTGGAAAGATAAAATTGACGATAGGATCTTAATCCTAGATTCACGACGCAAGAAATTGACGATGCAGAATCGAGATCCAAGGTTTTCGAAACACCACAAGGACTTGTCAATTTCCTTTATAAGATTCTAATTGGAAACGCCACAAATATTCTCACGAATATTTGATAAGTTAGATTTGTTCTCGAAGAACACAAAAGAGACTCCTCAACCTTTCAATTTGGAGAATCCTCTCTCAAATATTATTCATAAACTCAAACTTAACTAAACTGTTTTTTTACAATGAATGGAAAGGAATATATATAAGTAAAATAACCTAGTTGCTAATTTACTCAAAATATAATTCTAATTAAACTAGAATACTAAACTAGGCAAACAATTAATTAAAACGGAAAAATAATCAAAAATCCCCAAAAATCTGGAAAACCTCAATTACGGCCGTGATGAACACTTTTACGGCTGTAAATGACTTTCTGCTTAAGCTTTACGGCCGTGAGCATATTTATTACGGCCGTAACTATGAAATTCTGCAATTCTTCATCTAAACCCGAGGCGGAGTTACGGCCGTGATAATAACTTTTACGGTCGTGATTATAAGAGTTACGGCCGTGACAGATCTTCGTTACGGCTGTAATGACCTTTCTGCACAAATAACTTTGATCACTCGACTCGGTTTGATCCTTTCGCCTTCTCGGCTCGATTCCAACATGGAACTTGCTCCGTTTTCCACGTAGATCACCGTCTTACTGTCGATGTCTCGACTTCGCCCTTCGATGCCTGGTCCGGATCATATCATACTCCCTCTCTTGAAAATGATTCGACCTCGAATTCATTTTTGGTTAGCTTTTCAAATTCCTTCTGCTTTTCTGGGCTCGATGATCATGTTTATGCCTCGTGCTTGCTTTCAACATTTTGGACTACCTATTTTTCTCCTTCAACTTTCTTGGCCTTTTGGGCTGTTCATTTGTGCCAACAAGTTTCTTTCCTGTTTTAAGCTCATGGTTTGACTTCGGTACCTGTAAAATAGATTTTAAAGAACTGGGGAGGGGTGTGTTAGCGTGAGTAAGTGCAAATAGACTCATTTTTTTGGTAGACTTTCTTTTCTTTTGCTTTTTGCACTCAGTCTCTCCTTTTTCTGAGGTTTGTACCTCAACCTTCTTTTCTTTATTTTTCACTCCCTCTCCTTTTTCTGAGGTCGTGGCCTCAACTCTCTTTTCTTTTATTTCCACACCCTCTCCTTTTTCTGAGGTCGTGGCCTCAACTCTCTTATTTTTCCCCTCAAACTCAATTTTTACTTTCAATTGATCTTTCAGGACTTCAGTTGGAGATAGTGGCATTAGAGTAAACTTTTCGCCCTTTTACCAAGCTGTATCTATTCGTATACCCATCATGTAGCACAGCCCTTTCATGTTGCCAAGGTCTCCCTAACAGTATGTGACTAATTTGCATTGGCATCACGTCACAAATTACCTCATCAGAATACCCACCAAAGGAGGGGTGTGTTAGCGTGAGTAAGTGCAAATAGACTCATTTTTTTGGTAGACTTTCTTTTCTTTTGCTTTTTGCACTCAGTCTCTCCTTTTTCTGAGGTTTGTACCTCAACCTTCTTTTCTTTATTTTTCACTCCCTCTCCTTTTTCTGAGGTCGTGGCCTCAACTCTCTTTTCTTTTATTTCCACACCCTCTCCTTTTTCTGAGGTCGTGGCCTCAACTCTCTTATTTTTCCCCTCAAACTCAATTTTTACTTTCAATTGATCTTTCAGGACTTCAGTTGGAGATAGTGGCATTAGAGTAAACTTTTCGCCCTTTTACCAAGCTGTATCTATTCGTATACCCATCATGTAGCACAGCCCTTTCATGTTGCCAAGGTCTCCCTAACAGTATGTGACTAATTTGCATTGGCATCACGTCACAAATTACCTCATCAGAATACCCACCAAAAGAAAATGTCACCAAGGCCTGTCTCTTCACCTTAACTTCCCCCGACTCAGTCAACCATTGTAATTTATAAGGTGTTGGATATTTCATTAAAGGTAAGCCTAATTTTTCCACCAACATTGTACTAACTACATTAGTACAACTTCCCTCGTCAATCACCAAGCTACAAATTTTTTCATCCACTAAGCATCTAGTGCGAAATATATTATCCCTTTGCCCATCCACATTTTCCAAAACATTCGCCTTACGCTTAACGCTAAGAGCATGCCTATCAATAATTGACTCATCCACCACAACACTTTTCGCTCCTTCACTATCACACTTAGCCTTTTTACGTGGACAATCAAGTGCAATGTGACCCCGTTCCAAACATTTAAAGCACTTAACATTTTTATCCTTAAGAGGCTTGGAATCAGAATTATTTTTACCTTTGGTTGTCGGTTCCTCCCTCCTTTTGTGAACATGATCACTACTCTCCCATTTTGATGTCTCTTTTCGCTTCAATGGCCTTTCATCCATCTCATCTCCGTACCTAGCATGACATTCTCGCTTACTACTCCTCCTAGCCATAGAGTCCACCCGCGATTGCTTCTTTTTCAATTGGGCAATCATCGCATCTCTTTTATCCATCCTAGCCATTACCTTCTGAAATTTTGTCTGCATCTCTGTCAACAATTCAACACCCTGCTCCAATATCATATTCCCTCTTTCGAGGCGTTTGTTGTCACCCATTGATGAAGATCTCTCCCCGCGAGACATGGAAATTTGGAATATGGAAAAAAAATGAAATTTTTGATCTTTTTTTAATCTTCTGCCAGAGAATTGGACTACGAGTATGGCAGAAAAAATGGAACTGAATTTGGATGAAAAACGAACAAGAAAACACTTTTAAATTTTTGGGATTGACTCTTATGAATCGAATTGAAGAAAATTATGACTGACACGAAGAACGCGAAGAACAAGAAAATCAAGAAAATATCAAGAACTGAATCTAGATCCAAGCTCTGATACCAGATGATAAGATCCCAGTTGGGGAATCTCGTCGAAAACGCGGAATAACGACAATTAAAACCTAGGAAAGATTTAGATCAGATTTAAACACAAAATTAAACAAGAATTAAACTACTGGAAAGATAAAATTGACGATAGGATCTTGACCCAAGATTCACGACGCAAGAAATTGACGATGCAAAATCGAGATCCAAGGTTTTCGAAACACCACAAGGACTTGTCAATTTCCTTGATAAAATTCTAATTGGAAACGCCACAAATATTCTCGCGAATATTTGATAAGTTCAACGCCACAAATATTTCACAATATTTGATAAGTTAGATTTGTTCTCGAAGAATACAAAAGGGACTCCTCAACCTTTCAATTTGGAGAATCCTCTCTCAAATATTATTCATAAACTCAAACTTAACTAAACTGTTTTTTTACAATGAATGGAAAGGAATATATATAAGCAAAATAACCTACTTGCTAATTTACTCAAAATATAATTCTAATTAAACTAGAATATGTAGCATAAAGAAGGACTCTTCTCAGAATACTCCAATTTAATCAACGATTTCTGATTGTTACATTTTAACATGGCCAAGTAGTGGTTTTCCTTTCAGGTTTCCATTCATTTCCACTTCGGGGAAAAGCCTGCAGGTTAGCTATGGAGGAATAATCACAGAAAAAGTAAAGTCATGCTGACATTAATTTGGCATTTTGAGCCTAAATTTTCATTCCTTTCAAGTCGTGGCAGATTTACATTCTCATTTTAAATCAATAGGCACGATCAACTTGATAAATATTCAAATAGGTATAAAATTCTGGCAACTATTTGTACCACGGGAAATAAATTTTAGGCCCCAAAGGTCATAGATTTACGAGGGCAGTACTGAGTAAAGTCAACATTAATCTCCCAATCCTAAAGATTTCAATTTATGATAATTTTATCGTCAAATATATCATGCAAAAATGTAGACATAGATCTTATAAATTTAGATTTAGTAAGGATCAGGCAACATAGTGAGTTCAACTTGGACAATTATTGATCAAATCATAGTTGAGGTCGTGTAACTTACGAGACCACATATCATAATTTGATACCATTAATTAAATCGGCATATTCACAAGATCAACATGCTTCTCAAGATTTTCACAAAAATCAACAATTGATAAACCAGGTTGCAATTTATAATAGTTGTTGCCAAAATGTCAGCAAAAAAGCTTCATTTTAAGTCCATTCATATTTCAAGAAGTAATAGAGCTTATCAATTAATTATGAATATCATGTCAGATCCATAATGGCTTGATCACAAGATCTTGAAGATTTAATTTAGACCTTGTTTGGCCCACAGTTTTTGAAAATTAAGTTTTTAAAACACTCAATCTCAACCATTCATTTTTGTCCAACCCACAATATTTGACTTTTCAAATAATTTTTAACTACACATTCTCCTAAAAATACTATTTCAAACCACAAATTTTCTCAAGAACTGGGGGCCAAACAGGGGCTTAATCTGTAATCTCAAATTTTCACGTAGATCATCAGATTAGGCAAAGATCAATAACTCGTACTTAGAGTTAATCAAATAACAACCACTAATCATAAGGGCTTGCAAAAATTCTTGGTTCTCACACAAGATATCTATTGGCATCTGAGAGAGAGAGAAATAATGCATCATAGGCTCATAGCTGGAGGTTGTCATGGAAGTAGTTTCCCAAAGACAGGGGCGGAACCAGCCTTGGGCTGGGGTCCGCTCAAGCCAACTAGAGAATTTTGAAATTTTTGAAGTTAAATTTGGGTACTCGTTTCAGTTGAACAATTATCCAAGCAAAGCCCACTACAATCCTAGTTAATTTTGGGCGCTCATTTCAGATTTAATATTACTTATTAATTGTTTTGAGTGTTGAATATATTGATTAATTTATTTAAGTTATTTAGGGTTTATTTATAATTAGAGATTTTTGTGATAGTTAATTTATGTGTTATAAAAAGGTTTGTTTATCTATATTTTTTGTGGTAGATTGGTAATTTTATTAAATATTCCAAATGTTCCACAAGAAACTCCAAATTGCTCTTGGAATTGATACATATGTCATCGTTTATAAGTTTTAGTTGATCAATTATCCAAGCAAAGCCCACTACAATCCTAGTTAATTTTGGGCGCTCATTTCAGATTTAATATTGCTTATTAATTGTTTTGAGTGTTGAATATATTGATTAATTTATTTAAGTTATTTAGGGTTTATCTATAATTAGAGATTTTTTTGGTAGTTAATTTATGTGTTATAAAAGGGTTTGTTTATCTATATTTTTTGTGGTAGACTGGTAATTTTATTAAATATTTCAAATGTTCCACAAGAAACTCCAAATTGCTCTTGGAATTGATACATATGTCATCATTTATAAGTTTTATCGTGTGGCGGTTAGGAGAATGCATCACAAGTAACACCTCAAGATATTTTGTACTGCACATTTGTGGTGCTTTTTTTAGCTTTTAAATATTTGACATTTAAGTAAAATTATTTTGTTATATTTACGAATTTGAAGCCTGAATTATTAATTTTTTTTTTTTACTTGGAAAAAAAATTTCGGGGGCTCCGCCCCCGAACCCCCGAGAGGGAGGGGGGTCTCCCCTTCCACCTCCATATTTTTTCTAGCCCACTACGTTTATATATCCTGGTTCCGCCCCTGCCCAAAGATGAAGACCCCATTCAAGCACAGGTCTATGCCTCGGTAGTCACATGTTTATAAACAAAGATAGTAGCAGTCTTCGATGGATGTCGTTATAATCCATTTCACTGGAGTGAGTGCTGGTTTAGTCGCCTCAATAGCTTTCATCGGATGCTGAGGAAGAGGCATGGAGTGCCTCGGATCAACTGGTATCAATAACAACGAGTGAAGATCTGCTTCGTGCAGTTATCCCCCTAGCAGTTCGACCACATTATTGCTGGTCGTGTGAACTTTCAGACGACATTCAACCAAGGGATGATAAAACCGTTTTAATCGATTGTTATTGTGTAAGACCTTGTGTTCCAAATGGAGCAAGATTCTAGATCGCCCAGATGGAATCAAGTACATTTTTATCTTCCATTAAGGAATAGAGTAGTCGGCTGAAGTACTGAATTTAGTTGCCTTAAACTGACTGAAATTAGATGCGAGCAACTAGCCGAATTTTCTACTCCGGCGAAGTGAATCCTAATCAATTTGAAAGTTCTTTTACAAGTGGACATTCACATCTTGGTCGGTCCCTTTGTTTATCTTGGTGGCTGACTTCTTTAGTAAAAGAAAATGGTATAACGAATCAATATTCGGCAGTAATTACTCCATGAAGAAACTGCACCAGGCGTAGAAAAAGAATCCAAGAAAAATCCCTTTTTAATTCCTAATTGGCACCCTTTTCAACCTCTGTTTTGGTTCTATTATGGCCTATGGGATCTGAAATCCATTCATTTTTCTGTGGCCATATCTCCAGTTTTTTGAATTTTTTATTTTGTTTGGAATTGATCTTTGAACATAGTTTTTGATCAAATTTCCACAGTGGGCGCCAAATGATGCGGATTCATTTTTTCCACTGCTTCGTCGATCGGACAGGCCTGAATATAGAGAGCGAGAGAGATTATTTAACCTGTATATGAGGTATTTATAGGTCTTGAACCATAACTGCTCATTAAGGAATGATAGGCATTTATTTAGGGATAATTACCACCCATCAAGGGATAATGATAGTGATCGCTAATTAATGAGTAATAATCGCCCATTAATAATAGAGTTACCATGTGGATAGGATTTTCCTCTTGCCGCGTGTCAATAACTGATTGGATGGGATAACGGATCGCCCATCGTATATCGTAGTCGTTGATAGTTAAGTCGATCGTGACATAAGTTGACCGTTACCACACTGCCACGAGGTGATCGAATCGAATAACCATTGGTCGTAATCGAATGTCCATAGGTCGTATCGCATCTGTTATTATGGTGAGTACCACGAAGAAAATTTTATTTTCAGTTGAAAATTTTTAGAAAAAAATAATTGATACTTCACATTTCCACACGTGTTAGGCAAAATGTAGCCGTCGTTATTTTGAATGTTTTATGTTTTTTAAACTGATTTCGAAAAATGTGTATGATTAAAAATTGACATTGAAAATTGAAATGAGTAAATATAACACTTGGTTATAATCATTATGTTGAACACAGGCTTCCTTAATAAATCAATCAATAAAATTAGGAAAAATTGCAACCATGGTCCCAAATTTTTTTTTTTGCAAACTTTACACAAACCTTCACTTTGTACCACCAACATCTCAAACCTCTAATTTAGTCGTGGTAGAAGGACAAATGGATGGAAAACATCCAAAATTCTGTTAGTTGGCTTAAAAATTGATTTTGACCAAATTTAAAAAGGGTAATATAGTAACTTTGTATTTTTAATATAAACTAATTCAAATAACCAAAGGAAAAAAAGAAAAAAAAAAGAAACAAAAGACCAAAAAAGAAAACTATTCACCTTCCACCCCACCCAATCAACACCTACCGCCCATGCCACAGCCACCACCAGGAAACCATTCTTTCATTCTCTGGTACTATCCAACCCTAATCAATTCAGTCTCAATTCTAAGTGATTGGTACAAGAGAGTTGAACTTGAATGAGAACCTGTCTAAATCTGTAAATCAGAGTTCTTCCTACTGATTCAGAGAGCTCTAAGTCAACTCTAACACTTACGGAGTAAACTAATTCAAATAGAAGGATGAGGCTCAACTCTGACCCCAATAGTTCAAGTACACGACTTGCCGAAATCCTCCAATCTCCAAGTTGAGAGCCCCGGAAAACGGCCTCAAGCCGGCCAGATTGGAGCCCTGAAATGCGAAGGAGGAGCTGGAAAAGAAATGCCTTTTACCATGGTGGAGGGACTTTAGGCTGATTGATCGGTGTGTCTGTTGACAAAGGCCACATTGGCTGCCATCCAAACTTTGTTCAAATAACTCTTTTTTCTCTCTCATCTCAATATTTTAGAAGAAATACCAGGTATAGGTGTAATTATTTGCAATAAAAAGGAAGAGAAGGTATATTTATAGAGGGTTTTGGCTGTGGCAGGGGCGGTGATGGTCGGGGTGGAGTCATGGAGTGGGATGGGGCTTGGGTTGGGTTGGGTTGGGTTGGGTTATGTGGGGAAGAAGGTGAATAGTTTCCTTTTTTGTTTCTTTTCCTTTTTTTTTTTTTTTAATTCAGTTAATTGAATTAGTTTATATTAAAAATACAAAGTTACTATATTACCCTTTCTAAATTTGGTCAAAATCAATTTTTAAGTCAACTAACAGAATCTTAGATGTTTTCCATCCATTTGTCCTTCTCTCGCAACTAATTTAAAGGTTTGGGATTGTGGGTGACACAAAGTGAAAGTTTGGGTAAAGTCTGCAAAAAAAGAAAAAGTTTGGGACCGTGACTGCAATTTTCCCATAAAATTACACTTTCATATCCTTCATGTATTTATAAACTATTTATAAACAGTTTAAATGATTTTCTACAATAAATTTTGTAACTCGGCGTGTTATTTTTTTTAAAAATCATATTATACACATTTCATCATCAGATGTTAATCATAGTCGTCATCACTTGTAATATGGTATGTTACACACATTTTCTTGCATATTTTCATTGTCACCAAGACCTTCGACACCATTATCACTTGTAACATTGAGTGTTACAACACCATCACCTCCATCCATACCCACCATTTATGATATTCATTTTAAATCATTGTCACCACCGCTCATTATATTTATTTTTACTTTGCCACCATTACCATCACCAGGATGCAAACATTTTGTAGTAGGACTCACCACCCCTTATAACAATTATAGTTACACGATTAGCCACCATTCATCACACACTACTATCACCTCCTACCAGTCACCATGCACCCCACCACCTTCCCAAACGCGTACACCACCACAACCAATATCACCATAAACCAGTGCCAGTACAAATTACCACACCATCGTCAAATCATTTGATTGTTTGACCAAATGTTACATATTTTCCACTATCATCGTCAAATTAATTGATTGTTTGACCAAATGTTACATATTTCCACTACCATCAAATTTTCAAGGTCAAATTTCATCATTTAATGGTCCGTTTATCATCTTTCTGTTTTGAGTTAGTTAATGTTATTATTATTATTATTATTATTATTATTATTATTATTATTATTATTATTATTATTATTATTATTATTATTCCATTTCTCTATTTTATTTGAATTTGTCTACCAAATTAGGTTTCTCTCTGGAGTCTTCAAATATGTGAAAGGTTTGAAAATCCTACAGTCACTTTTTGACTAATAAAATTTCAGTTTCTAGTTATCTAACAGATTCCAATATTTATCACGTCTCTTCAAATGATATTTGAGCAACACTCGTTCAATGTGTTAGGAACAAGGCCTTTTTTTTTTTTTTTTTAATTACAATTCACGTTTTCATCCTATATCATTGTCCACTCCATAAATCTTTCTTGAGGTGCAGCACATAGAGCCACAACATGAATTTGATCTTATTGTTGGGAATTACACACAAATTTTCTCTATAATTAACCCACAGAAATTTTTTATGTTCAAAAAATAATTGAGTAAACTAGAAAATAAATACGAACACAGAAATTTACATGATTCGGCAACTTGCCTACGTCCACGAACCCTCGCAAAAGCTTTTCACTATATAATAAATTGTTAAAATTATATAGAATTTGCACTCACCAAACCCTCAAGTATTGTAGGAAAAATAACTAAATTTTACCACATCTACCAATTTCTACTTTGTACAACTTACAAAGAACCCAAGAAAAATCAAGATGGTAGGCTACATTTTTCCTCACAATACTCTTTAATCAATGTACAATTAATTAGCTCCTCAACACACATATTTATACGTAAATATAACCCAAAAACGTGTATTATTTGTGCCTCAAGATGTTTCCTTGTTCAAGTAGAATAATCACAATAAGGAAAGAAATTCATGTCAAAAAGATTATCTTCCTTTTCTTTTCACATTTAACTTGATCACCAAGTTAACCACTTTAATAAGAAAATTAATTGTCCAAGATATATTTGGGTCAAAACTCAATCTCCATCTTGACACAAAAATTATTTCAAGCCAAAAAATCAAATTCAATTATTAGGTAAATAGGCAAGTTTTAACACTTTGACGATCTCATACTCCACCATATGAGTATAACTAGTACTTAGAATTATCAACGAACTCTGAGCTTTTCATCAACTCATGTCGAAATAAATATTTCTGAAAAATTATGGTGCAACTCCTATTTTTGGCTTTCCTTGGGATCTCATCAGCCATCGACATCAATTTCACAACACACCTTGCATTAACGTCAAATCAATGCTCGTGTGTAAATACATGTACCCTCCAACTCCAGCAACATCACATCCTCTGTCATGGCAACTAGCTAGCTTCATGCCATGAGAAAGTTTCATCTTACTAAAGTACATCATCTCATCAACGAGCTAATCCATGCTAAACTGAATTGGCCGTGTCAAAAATATTTTGATGAATTAAAAAGTATAGCCCGACATGCATCTAATTACAGTGAGGGGCCTGTAGGCCTGTACATACAAGAGCCTATACATTTAACATTTCCGTTAAATTAATTATTATTATTATTATTATTATTTGACCTCCTACTGCAAGGTTGCATTTTCCCATTGACTTGGGGAGTATTAAAAAATAAATAATAATAACCCAAACAAGAGCAGTTCCACAAATGAAGCTTGAAACAAGAAATTTAGGAACCTCAAACTCATTTTATTCGTGTGTAAATCATCAATATTACAGGAAATTAGGTACTTCAATTGAAAACAGACATTCTATTTTTCTTCATTATTCAAAAATGCAGTCAAACAAAGTTGTAACATGCTAGCAACCTTCAAATCCAAATCTTTTCAATCATCATCACTTGTGTTGGATTTAGTTTCTTTGTCCGAACTCGGTGTTGGTTTTCTTTCAAAGCTTTCTGCAGTCCCTTCTGAATCAATACATACATGACTTGTACTTTTCACGATTCAAAATTGATCTTCTAGACAAAATTTCTCCACGTTATACTTTCCAAACATATTTTCTTTTAATCCAAAATTTTTTTCGAACCACCTAATGCTCTTTTAATTAGACGTCGATTTCCCCGTCGACGGCGCCACTGTTTGGAATTACACACAAATTCCCTCTCTAATTAACCCATATTTTTATGTTCAAGAAATAATTAAGCAAACTAGAAAATAAATACGAACACAGAAATTTACGTGGTTCGGAAACTTACCTACGTCAACTGGCACTCGCCAAAACTTTTCACTATATAATACATTGTTACAATTATATAGAATTTGCACTCACCAAACCCCCAAGTATTGTAGGAAAAATAACTAAGCTTCACCACTTCTAACAATTTCTACTTCTTTGTACGACCCACAAAGAACCCAAGAAAAATCAAGATGCTAGACTACATTTTTACTCACAATACTCTCTAGTCAATGAACAACTAATTGGCTCCTCAACACGTGTATTTATAGGTAAATATAACTCAAAAACGTGTATTACTTGTGCCCCAAGATATTTCCTTGTTCAAGTAGAATAATCAGAATAAGGAAGAAATTCATGCCAAAAAGATTATCTTCCTTTTCTTTTCACCTTTAACTTGATCTCCAAGTTTACCACTTTAAAAAAAAATTTAATTATCCAAGATATTTTTGGGTCAAAACCCAACACATATCAGCTACATATTAGATGCAATTTGGTGTGATATATATTTGCAGTGAATTTTAAAAAATTATTTCTTCATTTTCTACTAGATATTGAGAAAATAATTATTATCGTCATCTCGCATTTTTTTTGGGGGAGAGGGGGGTGGGGGGGATCAAATGTTAAGATATATGGTTGATTTTACGTATTAAAATATTCAAATAGATCTACCTGCATGGGCGGATCTAGCGTGCCGTGAGGACGGTCGTTCGCTCAAGCTGGATCCACCGATTTTTTTTTTTTTTTATCAATGTATATATTATTTTGTGTGTGTGTGTGTGTGTGTGTGTGTGTGTGTAATTTCATTCATTGTCAAGCAACTCTTGGAACTTGGTTAAATCATCAATTTTCTAAGAAAGAAGTCTTGAGTTCAATTCATTATGATATCAATATTTTATACAATTATTTTAGTTCTATATTTTTCACCATTTTGAAGCATAATTACAAAATCAATCCAATGAGAAAGAATCGAAAATACACCCTTCTTGAAGATTATGGGAAGCTTGGCTACTATGGCATTGAGTGAATTTGAAACACAAAATCAATAAAATAGTAATGACATTATGTTTTTTATGGAGTTATTTTTCTAACAAATTTTTTGTAATGCAATGTTATACAATCTATTCTTTACAAATTTATCCCAATAAAATAAATGTTCTTCCCTTGTAGCATAATGAACTTTTAAGAAAAAATGTGATATAATTTACTAATTTCTTCTAATATACAAGGTGGTAATAGTTACTAATTTCCACTTATAGATATAAAAAAAAAAAAAAAATTGGTGAGAGAGTCAATGAGAAGTGAAAATTATTAACCCCTTTGTTGACCTTGAAACCTATTTTGATTTTATTACAGTCATTGGCATTCCGCTTGTGCTCACTCGAAATCCTGAATTCATTTATGTCGACATTTAGACACACTCATAGCAACTATACTAATGTGTGCATAAGTTCATCAGCTTGTGTAGGCCCCAGTTTTAATTTTTATGTGTTCGGCACCTAGAGTACATATAGCCCCTGTTTGATGTTGTTTAAAAAGAGTTTTATGAAATGAATAATGATTTTTAAGAGAATGTGTGATTAAAAATTAGGTAATATTTTATGAGTTTATGTGTAATATTATTTTATTGATAAATGTATGGTTAAAAGAAGAGAGAAAAAATTTAAAAAATTGTTTTTTTTTTTTTGGGGGGGGGGGGGGGGGGCGGGGCGGGGAGAATGTCATATAATGGTTCTCTTTCTATTGTTTTTACTTTCTAGAGTTTGTCCCTAGTGTTTAAACGACTAAGCATCTGGTTGACAGATTGATTAAGCATGTCACATAAGTATATGAAAAACATTTTTGTAGGCATTATAACTCTTTGAAGTGTTGCTATTGACTTATAATTTATAAATGCAAATTGGTGTGGAAACCTATGCATTTGATCCTTGTCACATATTTAAGGTACAATTTTCAGTTTGGGTTTTATTGACAACTTGAGAGTTGAGGCCGACTTTGATGCATATAGCTCTTTCTAGGGGCTAGATTAAGAATCGAACTGAGCACGAGCGGATTTGATTCAGTACGAGTGGTTACTATAAGATTAAGAGGAAAAAGAATTTGAACACAAAAATTACAAGGCGATTTTTTTTTTTTTAATGGATTCAGCACAAGCGACCAGATACCATCGCGGCCTCTGGATCCCCCTAGCTCTTTCAGAAAATAATTTGACCACGATTCGATTTAAAGATTCTGGTAAGTGCAGGTGAAGGGAATGTGCATGGAAATTTGACGATTTTAAAAGCTTAAAACTAGGCGTATTAACTTCCCTTTACTTTTAATGCGGAAATAAAACATTTTAAAACACTAAAACTCTTCATTTTCTATTATAAAATTTTAGTAAAAATTTCGGCAGAGTCTCCTCTATAACTTGGACATAATCAACCTGTAGAGGGACATCATACCTACAATACATAAACAATTCTCAACCTATTTAAACCCAACATTCAACATCCAACCACAATTCCAAAATTCAACTTCAACATTAATTCCCCAAACTCCTCAAAAATAATACCTTGAAGTATAAATTTATAAACTCATGAAACATGGTATAAACTAATCACAGGGAAATATAATAACCTATTTTAACTAAAACAGACAAACTAATCAAAAGAATTTATCAATTAAAAGAATAACCAATGAATTAATTTGAGAAAGCCCTTCATTTATTCTTAAAAGACATAGAATTATTAGTACTATCTGAGTCAGCCGCCAAATGCTCTCCTCGGATCATCTAACTTTCATTACGTGAAATGTTGGGGAGGGATTGGGGTGAGCTAAAGCTCAGTAAGTAAACTTTATGCATGAAATGTATGCTTATGACATGAATGCTTTAAAAATTCCATATATGTATCCTCATTTACTTTACTTTCTAGAACTTTCAAACATTTCAAACTTTCACTTCATTTCAAAACTTTCACTTCATTTCCATCGTGAGCTCACTTAGTGTATCTTCTAGTCAATCAGATAACAGTGGGCAATTCTTATTTGGAACTAGATTAACTTTCACATTTCCACCGCAAAGCGGCTCATTCATTTCATTCCACCGCAAAGCGGCTCATTCACTTCATTTCACCGCAAAGCGGCTCATTACATTCGGGTACGCCGGTCCCCCGAGCCCCATTTCCCACTTGCATCTTTCATGACATAGAAGTACACCCATCCTTTCTTGAAAAACTTGGAATACATAACTTTTGACAAAAATTGCACTTTGACACATTCATTTCATTAAAACATTTGACTTTCCCATTTCGATGTCAATGCATGCTTGATGATGCAATGACATTTAACATGCATGCTTGAACATTTTTCTTAATAACATATACTTTCATATCATAAATCAAACACATCAACATTGAGTAATTAACACGAAATCACTTACGCACATTAATTTCACATTAACTTTCTACTTTCATGAAAATAGGGGAAGTTTACTTACCGACTTCCTTAGTATTTACCGCCTTTCTTAAATAGAAAGTGGAGGTGTCTTGGTTGCACGTGACGTTAATGTACCAAATATCCTAAGTATTCACATTAATCAATAAAGTGCAATCGCTAATTCAAAATGTGACCTCATAGTATAGCAATTACATTTAACACCACATTCGAGACAAACGATCAATTTCAATGTATACATTAGAAAATCGCTTATCCTTTTTATCATTCTTATCATTTATTTCAAACTCCGGCTCAACTCAAATTTACATAATACAAACGGTCTAAATCCCAAAACCACCAAATTCGAAAATTTATAATAAACACTCATACTATTACATATCTCCAATTTCAAAAGAACAATTAAATATTCAAAAATCTAATTAAACCCAATTACTCATGTAAGTCCATGTCTATACCAATTTCACATATATGTATGTACATATTTAAACACTAAATTCAAAAAAAAATTCAAGAATTAAATCTGAAATTAACAAATTTTGAATTCGAACTCTACACTAAAAATTCAATTAAAGTAACTTAAACTCTTAAAAATCTCACTTATGAAAATTGACCATTATAATCAAAATTAAATCTTAAATATTAATTAATCAAACTAGTACCCAATTTCTGGGACTTTGAAAATTACTTGTATACACACATATACAATCAATTCATTTACCCATTTTTGTCAATTATTCACGTCATTTATCAATCTTATCCAAACTGAAAGTAAAAACTCGTTTATATTACTTTCTCCAATATTTGATATTTGCAGAATTACACGAAGATTAACCAAAATTTCAATTAGCCTAATTATGAATTTCATGATTCTTTGCACACACAAAAGTCAGTATACACATACGTATATACACATTACCCATTGAAATTAGTATAAGAAAATCTGAGAAATAACTCTCAAAAATCTGAATTTATATATATGTCCACATAAAATCCAAAAATTTACATATTTACGTATACCTATACATACATATATATATAAAAATTACTCAAATCTCAAAATTAACCTTTAAAATTAGAAATCTACATATTTTGAAATTTGAAAATTTGAAAATCTTAGCATATATACATACACTCAGCATATATATACATCAATACGCATATACGTGTGTGCGTGCGTGTGTGTGTAGTGCGTGTGTGTGTTTGGCGTGCGCTGTGTGTTTTGTGTCGGGTGTGTGCGCTGTCGAGGAAAGGAACGAGGGAAGGGGAGGGTTACCGGTGAGAGTGAGAGGGGAGGTCGCCGGTGAGGAACCAGGCAGGTCGAGTAGCGGGGGTTGAGTGTGAGGTGAGAGAGACAGAGACGTGGGAGATCGAGGGAGGGAGCGACGTCGTGAGAGAGAGAGAGAGACCGAGAGGCGTGAGTGAGAGAGAGGTGTAATGAGGGTTAGGTTAGATTTTAAGTGTAATCTTTAGGAAATTTGCAATTTAGTCCCTCATTCTCCCTAAGTTTCAAAATTAAGTACACATCTATCATAAATCTACAAAATACCCTAAAATTTACCACTTATAATAATTTGACAAAAATAAGAATTGGCAAGCTTAGGAAATAAAACAATTATTCACATAAATTGCAAGTAAACAAATTGATAATTTTCTAATTGGTATATTGAGCGAGACGGTGTCCAAGTCCTTCCACTGTAAAACAAATTTCAAATCATTGACATAAAATTAATTAAATTTCAAATAACATTAATATAAATATGACGTGAAATTTTAAAGGGTACGAAAATGAAAGGCGGTATTACATAAAGGCTCTAAAGGGAGGAAAACTAAGCCACCAATTGGGGGAAATACTTCCCTAAAAATAACTAAAGCTCATAAAGATGGATACATTGAAGTTGGGAAGGTGCTGAAAGATATCAAGGGATGGAAAAAAAACTTCAAACAAAACAGTTGGATGATAAGAAAAAGGGCGAGCACCCCTTAGTAAACTGTTTACATGAAGGTTGCTACTTGGAACATTAGGGGCTTGTTAAAGCCCCCTAAAACAAAATGAGGTTCGGAACCTCATGCGGTGTAACATGTTGGAAATTTATTATCAGTTTCAGCAGTTAAATTTTGGAAATTTATCAGCTTCAGTTTCATGTTTCAGCAGTTAAAAATTTGTTTGAATGAAAATTAAAGTTTCGGCAGTTTCACAAATCTGCATCAGTTTCATCCTTTTCATTAATTCATCAGTTTCTTATGTTCAAATTCTGATTAAATGGAACTTAATGGTGCTGGCCTATAAATTACCTCTTCCTCTCGGCTGATAGAAAACCAGAAACAGAAAACACAAGAAAAATTTCAGATTCCTCCATTTTCAGCAGCCAACAACTTTTCTCTCTTCTTCCTTCCTTGCCGAAGTTCTTCGAGAGAAAGACACACTAGTTCGATAGGCGGTTAACGTAGTACAATGCTAACCGACAACCGATTGTCTCCTGGGAATCGAACACCGATCAAAACCTCGTGCACCCCGGTAAGGCGGCGAATTCGATTTAAGGAAACCGTGTAAACACGAGCCTTCGGTTTGATTATATTTTTTTGATTCTCTAAATATTTTCCTAACATAACACAATTGATATCATGGGCATTTTGGAAAAAACTCAGCGTTCACAAACTTGAACGTATTATGGTGAATAAATTTGGTGGATGGAATTTTATTCATAATTTCAATATCCACCTAGCTGGTCGTATACTTGTTCTTTGGGATCCCACTGAGGTGCTAGTTGAACCCTTGGACATTTGTGAACAAATTACCCATCTTAGAGCTACTTGTAAGGTTTCCTCAATTTCCTTCCAAATGAGCTTTGTTTATGGATTCCATTCAAGTATTAATAGGAGGCCTCTTTGGTAGAACATTGAAGATTTTGAAAGGAAGAATTCTTCTCCTTGGCTATTATTGGGAGATTTCAACGATATTCTGCATAATGAGGAGAGAAATAATGGAGCGACAAACTACACAACTTATGAATTGAAGAATTTCTGGGAATATTGTGTAAACGTGGCATTCCAGATCTTAACTCTATTTGTTTCCATTACACATGGACTAATGGAGAGGTATGGACAAAGCTCGATAGGGAAATGGCTAATAGGTGTTAGAAGGATTCTAGATTCTTTGCTGTGGCGATTTCTTGCCTTCAGGCTATTTATCGTATCATTCCCCATGTATCTTAAGTTTATTTCAACCAGATTGCAGTAAACTGAAGCCCCTTAAGTTCTGTAATATGTGGACATCTCATTCTGAATTCCCTGGCTTGGTGCATCAATTATGGGGAAGTCAGATTGTTGGAACTGCCCAATTCCAACTTTGTAAGAAACTTAAGGGTCTTGAAGGAACGCTTAAAGCCTTTAACAAAAAATATTTCTCCCATATCTCTTCTAGGGCCAAAAATGCCAGAAAGGAACTTGAAAATAGCCAACTTTTGTTACATGATAATCCCTCAGACATTGATTTGCAAGTTCAAGTTTCAGATTTAAGGGGAAAAAATGCAGCTAGTTTGAGGTGAATCGGAGCGCAGTTTCTTTTTCCAACACGCTAAATGTAAATACTTGCATAATTATGACAAGGGCACTGATAAGTGTACTTTACACACTTATTTACTTCTTAAATTAGCATTTTAATTGATAAATCGAGCAAATCTCTACTTATAAATTGTGTTTACAATTAGGTACAACCTCAATTGAAATGAACATGGACAAGATTGAAGAAGAATTGAGCTAAAAGAAAAGCAAATTTGATGTCCAAGGACCTAACTGAAAGAAATCAAAAGTTTGGAAACTCAATCCCAACATTCCAGAAAGATGGATGACCTACTTTGCAATTATTTCAGGGGTGTTTTTGTAATAAAATTCAAAATACAAGAACTAAATTGGGAAAGACCAAAAGATGAGGGACTTGACCTGCAAATTGCTTAAAAGAAAAGGACTATATATATATATATATATATATATATATATATATATATATATATATATATATATATATATATATTTGACTACTGAAAACATATGTTGACAGTAATCGGTCACATAACCTTATATCCAGACCATTCCCCCAGCTTTAAAGGACTGATTACCTACTCCTTATCCATGGACTTATGCAATTCCGCTGCCAAAGAGTTTCGAACCCTCGCCACTGGGATCACAAGCCTTTCAAATTGGCTCTGATACCATTTGACTACTGAAAATATATGTTGACAGTAATCGGTCCCATAACCTTATATCCAGACCATGATACAATTTAGAACCTAGGTTTGATAGGCAGGAAATATTGCGGATAAATTGAAGAACAATAACAAAATATTGAAGAAATAGCAAATGAAATCGAAACAATTGAAAATAATTTGAAGAAAGAACTTTGATTTATATTGAAAGATTGAATATTGAACAATGCAAGAATATTGAAAGTATTTTGAAGCAAGAATTAGATATTAGGATAACTTATTCTCAAAGAGAATTTTTATCGCTCAAACTAATTCTGGTATTTTGACGGAGAGATTAATCTTTATAACTCAGATTAATTCTGCCTTACAATGAAATGAAACCTAATATTTATAGAAAACTAAAAATGAAAAGTTACATTGAAGGAATCTTGAAAAGTAAACTACAGCTGGAAAGTCTTGATTAAACAGTGCCCTGTCGACTACTTTACAAAAAGTAGGAATCTTGAACAATTAATTGAAGCTTGAAAGTCGTTGATTGAATAGTAGCTTATCTGCAGCTTTTCCAAAAGCTTGCCAACCACTCCACCAACTCCACCGAAAGTTTGAAAACAAATCAATCTTTAAAAAAGAGAGCATCTTCTTTTATTAAAGTTAGATTTGACAATATCTTGAATTTGAATTTTCAGGATGAAGAAAAATTCTTCATTTGAACTTTTGGCAAGTCCATAGCCATCAATGGATTTGAGAATTCTTTACCAGTTACCGTTTGAACTGGAATAGCCACTGACTTCTTAGGCTCAGTAGTACCTTATTTTGAAAATCAAAAATTTGATTTTTCACCATAACTATGGTGACAGTTTGCAAAATAAATTTTGAAGCTATTAATATTTTGGTTGAAATCATTAATAGTTTCATAATATTTTTGTTCAAGACCAATTGAGCAAAATGGCGATCCCCAGTATTGACGAGAAGAAATTCTGGATTCATACCACTTTGAGGCATCATATTGAAAAGTGAAGAATTTGTGCAATGCATAACAAGCATTGCAATTGTTATGAGGAGGAGAAATGTTTGAAGAAGATCTGCTAACTTTTGAGAGATTAACAAAAAAAAATTTGAAAAGCTGTTTTGAATTTTGAAGATTTTGGGATTTCCAAATCTGAATCTTGACAAAGATCGTGAAGACACGAAAACCTGTTTGAAAGAGGGATTGAAAAGGAATTTTGAATTGCTGGTAAGGCAACTTTTTGCCTTTCACAAAGTATCTTGATGAAGAATCCATGAACTTTTGAAGTACTAAACAAGATTAGTACTCTTTGTTTAAAGTTTTGTTTGAACACTCTTTTGGGGTGGCCTCTTTTTCACTTGAAATTTCTCTCCTTTTGATGAGGAACTCTCTTGTGAGGAAGTCTGCCAGAATATTGTTCTTTCCTTGAATAAATTGAATTTTGAAATCAAAACACAACAAAATGGCTTGCCATCTTGCAAAAATATGTTTTGAAACAAGATTTTTGACGTCCTTTTGCAAAACGTCTTTGGATGCTTTGCAATCAGTTTTTAAAATAAATGATTTATTGATTAAATCATGAAATTTTGAAATACAAAGGACAATTGAAAGGATTTCCTTTTTGATTTTTGAATTGTTATTTTGAGGACCAGTCCAAAAACCAGAATAGTATCTGACCAGCTGTTCTTGACTTGACCCTTTTGGAATCTGCTTTAAGGCTCCACCGAACCTTATGTCTGACGCATCTGTTTCGATGATAAGATTGGCATCTGGATCAATAATTGAAAGGCATGGAATACTTTTGATAGCACTTTTGACCTTTTGGACGGCTAAGGTGCACTCAGGACCCCTTGGTTTTGGATTATTTTGAAGTCTTTTGAAGAGTGGGGAACAAAGAATCTTGACCTTTTGAACAAAGTGAGGGGTAAATCCAAAGGGAATATTTTGATCTGGAAATTTGTCCTTTTTGAAAAGAAAAAAATTTTCTTGAAACAAATATTGTTAATTTGAGAAATTGATGCATGCTTGAAAATTTTGACGTCATTGCATGAAGGAGGATTTGAAAATTTGAAAAATAAACTTTGACAGAAAATGTTTGTTTGAAGACCATTTTTGTTAGCTTGAAAATGGTAAATTTGAACAATGAAAGGAGTACCAAGAATCACTTCTTGATCCAAATCTTTCACCAGATAAAAAACATTTTTTAAACAAATGTTTGAATTGCAAACATGAGCTTTTGAAAGTTTATATTGAATGTTGAGTTTTTTTACCACTAGCACCATAAAGACCCTCAATAGTTTTCTCAAAGAATTTTGTAGGGATTAATCCTTCACATATGCAGTTTTGATCTACACCAGAATCAATTAAAACCCTAGTAGTAAGTTTGAAGGTTTTGTCAAAGATGATCATCATCTGACAATACCATTTTTGAAATTGAATACGATTAATGACATTAATCTTTTCTTCATCAGTTTGAAGAGAGTCAAAATCATTAAGTTGCTCAGAATTAGAATTAGATTCTTCAGAAGAAGAAGAATCAGAATCATTATGAATTTTTGAGGATAGTAACATCAAGTTTAATTTCTTTAACTTGACGTTCAAGATTGGAAATTTGAGATTTCATTTCCTTCACTTCTGATCGAAGATCAGGACTTGAAGATTTAGAAACCTTCTCTTGATCAAACCACTTTAGTATTTCTTTCATACTAAACGGCTCGTTGATTTTTTAGGAAGAAGGAAGGAGCGAAGAGAACTTCTTCTTTAATTGAGGATTGTCAATCTTCTCAATTACTTCTTGAATAAGTTCTTCTTCTTTTGTAAGAACATTTATGGTTTTGCAACCACAAACTTCTTTACCTTCGAAATTTTGAGAGGAGGAAGAATTAGATTCATTATCAGAATTTTCTTGATACTGATAAATTCTTTCTAATTCGGAATCAGAATTTTCTTCTGATGAGGAATTGAGAATATTGAAAAGTTCAAGTTTAACATCTTCATCAATTTGAAGATTATTAATCTTATCCTTCATGGGACATCTGTTTGAATAATGACCAGTTTGATGACACTTGTAGCAAGTGACCTTTGAGGAATTTTGAAATTTCTTTGGTTTTGAATGATGAAAAGTCTTTTGCGTAGATTTTTGAAATCTTTTGAAATTTTGAAATTTTCGTTTTCTTGAAAAAGAAGGAAATTTCCTTTTGACTTTTGAAGAAGGAGGAAGAATTTTTTTCAAAACCGTATTGTTCGCAGAATGAACCTAACTCATGCCTAGACCCACATCTTTCAGATTTGAGTTTGGCTTTGAGTTTGATATCATTACAGAGAGCAAGACCTTCCTTATTGATGTAACAAATTAGTTCACCATAAGTTAAGTCGCTATAAGGAATTGAATTGGAATTTTGAGCTTTGATTGAATTGCGAACTTTCTCTGCAAAAAGCTTAGGAAGTTCAGATAGAAATCTTTCTTTCTAGAACTCTTGATTACATTCGTCACGAACCATAACTCTAGATAGGAATATATCCTTATACCATCTAAAGTCATGTAATTTTGGACAAGTTAGATTCATCAGAACTTCTGACGATCTATCTTAAAGGAAGTTTGGAGATCCGATAAAATGTTTGACAATTTCAAACACAAGGGTCATCAGACTATCAGAAACAATCTGACCGTCGAAGATTTTGTTGGCATTAAGAATCTCATTCCGGCTTTCACCAGAGAGATAATTAGACCATCATCCCTTTAATTGACCAGTAAATCCTATAATAAGATTATTACAGGCATTCACATCTTCAATTTTGTTGCATTTATACGCATTAAAGCATACAAACATTTTTTCGATAGTTTGAATAATTTGGAATTCAGTCATTCCATCAATATTCCATTCAACGATTTCGTCACCTGAATATGTTTCAGTGACTTTCCTTTTAAAAGAGGATTCTTCTAAAAGTAAACCAGGTTGAGACGAACGAGGATAGAATGTGGGTAAGTTTGAAGAATTAAATCTCAATTTATTGATTTGAAGATGTTCTTCTTCAATAAATTGGTTTTCAACATCTGAAATATCAATGGTGTTGATATTTTTTTATGCTCTTAATTTTGAAAATTGTTTGGTAAGCTCTTGAAGCACTTCAGAACTAGTACTCAAAGATTTATTACCAAGATCAGGAGTAAGATTGGCAGGTTGAAAAAGTAACATTTGTTTGTTTGATGAAGCAGATGAAGAGGAGGGAGATTCTCTAATGGCAGTGAAGACATCAGAGGGAATTTCGGATTTGTTATCAGTTTCAGAATTTGTTTCAATTCTGGTTAACTGAGAACACATAGAATGAAGAATAATGTTTGTGTAATTGTTCTGAATTTGAAGATTCTTGACATCAACGGTTTTGGCTGCTGTATTGTCAACTCTATCTTCAGGAATTTGTTTGAAAGGAGACACGATAACTTCTGCATTTCCATAAGGAAAAATGATTTCTTCAAGATGAGGGTATTCAGATTTAAAAGTTTGACTTGAAGAAGTTTTCCAAATTTTTTCTTTTGAATTGGTAGCTTGAATGGATTTGGATTTCGAAGAAGATTTTGATTTTGAAGAAGATTTCTTTTTACCAAAAAATTTGAAATTAATCAATTTGTAAAAACTTAAATCTTCTGGTTGAGCAAAGAACTCTTCCCAGTAAGATTCAATTTCTTCTTTTGGAAAAGTTTTCCCAAAAAGTTTTCGAAGATTTTTGACTTTGGGAGATTGATCATTTTTGAATTCATATCTTCTATCAATGCTAGAAGAAATGACGTTAAGTTGAGAAGATAAACTTCTTCTATGAAGTTTCTTTCTTAGAAGAGGAATTTCTTCGGAAGGAAGCTACATATCAGATGCAGTGGGTGAATCTTGTTCTGATTCAGAATATTGAGGTTTTGGAATAACAGGTTCAAAGTTGACATCTTTAAGTCTGCTAGACGAAGTTGAAAATCTTGAAGGTTGAACAAAAGAATTTTGAAAAGATCTAACTGAATCAGATCTAGAAAATTTTGAAAATGATGATTCTCCAATGATCATCTTAACACTTCCATCAGGAAATGATAAAATTTGATTAGGAGTATCAGAAGTAGGAGAAGGCTCATGCTTATTGGCTCTTAGAATATCCCATTCTAAGCTCCTAGTTTGAAGATTCCAAGGAATTCTCTTGGGAATTTATTCAAGGAAAGAACAATATTCTGGAAGACTTCCTCACAAGAGAGTTCCTCACCAAAAGAAGAGAAATTTCAAGTGAAAGAGAGGCCATCCCAAAAGAGTGTTCAAACAAAACTTCAAACAAAGAGTACTAATCTTGTTTAGTACTTCAAAAGTTCATGGATTCTTCATCAAGATACTTTGTGAAAGGCAAGAAAGTTGCCTTACCAGCAATTCAAAATTCCTTTTCAATCCCTCTTTCAAACAGCAAAATCTTCAAAATTCAAAAAAGCCTTTCAAAAATTTTCTGTTAATCTCTCAAAAGTTAGCCGATGTTCTTCTTCAAACATTTATTCTTCAAACATTTCTCCTCCCCATAACAATTGCAATGCTTGTTTTGCATTGCACAAATTCTTCACTTTTCAATATGATGCCTCAAAGTGGTATGAATCCAGAATTTCTTCTCGTCAATACTGTGGATCGCCATTTTGCTCAATTGATTTTGAACAAAAATATTATGAAACTGTTAATGATTTCAACCAAAATATTAATAGCTTCATAATTCATTTTGCAAACTGTCACCATAGTTATGGTGAAAAATCAATTTTTGATTTTCAAAATAAGGTACTACTGAGCCTAAGAAGTCAGTGGCTATTCCAGTTCAAACGGTAACTGATAAAGAATTCTCAAATCCGTCGATGGCTATGTACTTGCCAAAAGTTCAAATGAAGAATTTTTCTTCATCCTCAAAATTCAAATTCAAGATATTGTCAAATCTAACTTTAATAAAAGAAGATGCTCTCTTTTTTAAAGATTGATTTGTTTTCAAACTTTCGATGGAGTTGGTGGAGTGGTTGCCAAACTTTTGGAAAAGCTGCAGACAAGCTACTGTTCAATCAACAACTTTCAAGCTTCAATCAAACGTTCAAGATTGGAAATTTGAGATTTCATTTCCTTCACTTCTGATCGAAGATCAGAACTTGAAGATTTAGAAACCTTCTCTTGATCAAACTTTTTTAGTATTTCTTTCATACTAAACAGACGGAATTTGTTTGAGTGATAAAAATTCTCTTTGAGAATAAGTTATCCTAATATCTAATTCTTGCTTCAAAATACTTTCAATATTCTCGTATTGTTCAATATAAATCAAAGTTCTTTCTTCAAATTATTTTCAATCGTTTCGATTTCATTTGTTATTTCTTCAATATTTTGTTATTGTTCTTCAATTTATCCGCAATATTTCCTGCCTATCAAACCTGGGTTCTATATATATATAATTGTGTGCTCGGCTCCCAGAAAATTTAGACAAATGTTATATCTGTCTCCCAGCGATCGCTGGCAAATTTTTGCTCAACCGGATTTTAATTTCTGATTTTATTATTTTCTTCTTATGTCGCGTTTGACACGGTTTGAACCCCTTTTTTTTGGATAGATCTTATTTTTGTGAATATTTATACTTCCACTTCTTCACTTCAAAATTACAAATTTTCATCCCAAACCCTAGCCTCTTTATCTCTTTTCTTTTCTTTTCTTTGTTTTTGCTTTAGTTTGTACTTTAGTTTAGTTTTCAAGTTGCTAGTCTCCATTGAAGCTATGAAGCAAGAAGTGAGGTGAAAATTCAAAGCATTGTTGAAGAAATTTTGAAGTAAAAATCAGGGGAAGTGATTTATTTCATTATCTTGTATTTTAATCTTTGATTTCTATATTTTGTGATGTATTTATATAAACCGCAACTTTTGTGCAATATTTAAACAATGAGCTAGTTGTTTTATGTTGGGATGCTTGATGTAGCTTAACTTAGTTTAAATAATTTTAATGTTTGTTTATTGATTTTTGAGCTTATTTCATTTGTGTTTTTTATTGAGATTATTTCATGTATTTGATTGATCATCAAATATATGTTTTTGTGAAGTGTATGATAATTGAGAGATATTATACATTTTAAACCAAATAACAAATGCTCTAGGTTCTTATTAAGAATAGAGATATACCTTAAGTCATAGATGATTCATTGAGTCATTTTCACAAAGAATTAATGCAATTGATTGAGTTTTAATCAACATATAGATATAGTAGGTTAACCCAATTGATTATGGTTAATTTCACTCGAGAGGGGTAATTAGCTAGACTTGGAAAATCGGGTCTAACATTACAAATGAGTAATTTAATGATTTGCATGTGTGAAAAATTACTTAAGCAAGAGTTAAGTAAAATCATGAATCCAAACTATTTTATATTTCATTTTCCTTATTTTAATTTGATTTTAAATTAGTTTCTTTAATTTAAAATTCACAGAAATCAATCTTTTAATTGTGTGTTTAATTTGTTAAGATTAAAATAAATAGAGTGTAATTGAGTATACATTCCTCGTGGGATCAACAGTTCGGACTCAATAAGTCTACTTTATTACTTGTACGCGACTCGTGCACTTGCGGTACACACACTTTTAGCGAACAAGCACGAAATTTTTCCATTCTACTGTGAAGAGAAACATCAAGCGCAATCACATTGCAGTTGTGAATAAAACTAACAGTGTAATAACCCAATCACAAGAGGAAGTTGCAAAGGAATTTCTGTCCTATTACTCAAATCTTTTGGGGACTGATATGGAGTGCAAGCCAACTGACCCTCTTGTTATCTAGCATGGCCCAATAGTTTTTGGGGAGCAATCTGATCAACTTGTTAAATAGATTTCACAACAGGAAATCCATAATGCATTATTTGGTATTGGTGAAGACAGATCACCGGGTCCTGATAGGTTTTCCTTGGGTTTTCAAAAGTTCTTGGAAAACCATGTGATATAAGGTTATAATCTCCAAAAAACTTTCCACTAGATTGACTCTTATCTTATGTTCCATAGTGGATGAAGCCCAATCTGTTTTTGTTGAAGATAGAAGTATGACCGAAAACATTAATCTTGCTCAAGAATTGCACAAACAGTATAATAGGAAGCGGGTATCTCCGAGGTGCCTTATCAAGATAGACTTGAGAAAGGCCTATAATTCAATTGGTTGGGATTTCTTGAAATCTATCTTGCTTTGATTGGGCTTCCCATGGATTTTTGTTCACTGGATTATGAAGTGTGTGACTACCCCATCATATTCCATTAGACTTAATGGATTCTTTAAAGGTAAATGTGGCCTCCGACAAGGTGATCCTCTTTATCCTTTCCTCTTCGTTTATAAATAACATTGAGTATAGAGACAGCTAATTCAGAATTTAACTTTCACCTGAAATGTGGACACTTAAAAATTTCCCACCTTGCCTTTGCAGATGATCGTATGCTTATGGCAAGGGGGGAAGAAACTTTTGTTGGGATTTTGCTTGATTGTTTGAACAGATTTAGGGATGTATCCTGGTTGAGATCTAATGTACTGAAATTATCTATCTACATGGCTGGCCAGCTGGGGTTGTTGGCCAACCAATGTATAACATTCTTGCCTTAACAAATATACCGAAGGGCACCATGCCTTTTAGGTATCTTGGTATTCCTTTAGCTTCCCAGAAACAAAATGTTACTCATTATGCACTGTTCGTGGACAAAGTGACTGAGAGTATAGGAGTGTGGAGTAGCAACTCCCTCTCTTGTGCGAGTCAAGCAGAATTAATTAACACGGTCCTACAGGGTATCGAAGGCTTTTGGCTTTCAATTTTACCCATTCCAAATACGGTATTTGAGAGAGTCATTAAGCTTTGTAGGAACTTCTTGTGGAATGTGGGTAAATCGTTAGTCACATGGTAAGTTATATGTCTTCCCGAATATGAAGGTGGTTTGGAATTTCGTAATCTCAAGGGTGGGAATGCTTCCCTCCTTGCAAAGATCCTTTGGAACTTCCATGAGAAAAGGACACACTTTGGATTCGATGGATAGATCACATATACCTTAGAGGTGTTTCTATATAGGACATTACTTCAAGGAAGGATGACTCCACTTTGTTTAAGAAAATTCTCTCAATTAGGAACTTCATAATTCACAAAGAAGGCTCTATTCAGGCTGTTGTTTGTAGGATGTGTTCATGGAAATCTGGGGGTAGTTTTTGTACTAGAACTACCTATGATTTCTTTAGGGAGAAAGGAACAAAAAACATTTGGCATTACACCATTTGGAATGCCAGCATTACTCCTAACATTCTTTCATTCTTTGGCTAGCTACATTAGGCAGGTTGTTAACCAAAGACAGGATGATGTTCCTTGATATGGACAACAACTGTGAGTATTGTGACCACGCAGCAAAAACAGCACAACACCTGTTCTTCCAATGCACATTAAGCTCCAACATTTGGAACGGTATAAAAGCGTGGCTGGGTATCCGTAGATCTATGGGTACCATTGCTAGTTCACTGAAATGGATCAAAAAGGAAGCTAGAGGGACATTGTGGCAAGCAAAATCTAAGCGCATTGCATTGGCAGCTTATAACATCTGGATCACTAGAAATAGGCTACTCTTTGAAGACTTTCGGCCTAACAAAGATAGCACAGTTAGAAGGATCAAAACACATGTAAACAAAGAAATTTTCACATTGTATCATCATGTTTTGATCTCTACGAAGCTTTCACTATCTGGGTATAATTGTTTGATTTTTAAGTTGTAGATATTTTGTTCCTTTTCATCCGGGTATACCCGGTGCACATGTATGATTTGATCCCTCTCGGGTATGCCTGGTGTACTTATACTTTTACTCACTTGGGAGCATTTTTTCCCATGTTTGCTCCTTTTTCTTGGGCATGCTCAAAGTATTTGTACTTATTTAGATTATCTTGGAACATATTAGTCCATTGTTTACACTATTCTCCCGGGTATACCTGGTGTATTTGTATTCCGTACAGGAAATATTAACCGGGAAATGCTCGATTTATTTGCTGTATAGTTTTGTTAGGACATGTTAAGCATCATGCACATCTCTTTCTTGAATGCATCCAAGTTTCGTTTTTCTTAACCATTACTTTTTTTTTTTTTTTAGCGGGTATGCCCGATATGTTTGATGTATAGTTGTATTGAAGCTTAATAGGGTATCGTGTTATTTTATAATTGGCTGTGTCCAAGTATTTTATGTCCTTTACTAGGATTTTGTTGACATGGCTGTTGTGTATTTTCCAGGTATGCTCGGCGATTTTGTATCTCTTTTTGATCTATATATTTTACATTTTTGATTAAAAAAAAGTTGACAAAAATACCTCATTTGAGTATTACTGGATTCAAGTCACATTTGGTACAATTATGCCTATTAGACTAGTGATTTCCAGTTCTCTTGGTTCCTTTTCCATCAATTTTGGGAACCTATATAAAACTGTATTAAGTAGGTCGTCTATTCACTTTATAATGAATGGACATTCTAGTTTTGTCCTTCTTTAGAAAAGTGCATGTCAATTTTTTATTTTTTATTTTAAAAAAGAAAGACTTAAGTTTTATAAAAAAATAATAAAAAAGAAAAAAGAAACGTAAATCTTTTTTGACTTTAATCCTTCATTATTACATCGTCTTCTCTGTCTTTGTACATCTTTACCATAAAATTTTGTTTTTAATTTTTTTCTTGCTATCTTATTTTGTCCTTTATGTCCTTATTGTAAATTATTTATGTTTTTTTATTTCTTATTTTTCATTTTTCAAAATGAAGGTAAAATAATCTTTTTCAATCAAAACTCATATATTTAACTTTTATAGATAGAAATTAGAATTATGATATATATATATATATATATACAATCATTTTGTACAATTTAACTTACAACTCATGATATGAGATATTATGGTGTTTTGATTTTAAAAATAATGTGATGTGTGAATTAATAGGATTATGCCACCAGAATTGTAAGTCTAAAGTTGTAAAAATGTGTTGTACATGTATCATAACTCTAGAAATTATTTGTTTACTTAAAACCCTAATCGGGACCCACATCTCCAACGCGTATCCACCGGATCCACTAGCAAATGTTTTTCTTAACGGATGGACAAACGCCGTTAAAAACTATGTCCGACACACGTTAAATCCACCCTAGATCCATCTGGCATAGACTAGGGGTGTAAACGAGCCGAATATGGATCGGATTTGTCTTTATCCGATCCGATCCGATCTGATAAGAATAATTCGTAGATCCGATCCAACAATCCGACAAATTTTTGATAGTTAAATCCATATTCGATTTGCTACCTTATCAGTTATCCGATCCGATTATCAGATCAGAAATTATTTTTAGCATAATTTTTTAATGTTTATATATTAATGAGTAAAAATTACTCATATAATTAATTACAATTTCATATCATTCATAAGAAATAAAACCATAATATCTCAAAAAAATTATAACAATATTAATATATTACAAGTTTTAAAATGAATGTTATAATATATAATAATATTATATTATAATTATACTTTATAAAATACATTAAAAGTTTTAAAATGAAAAAAAATCATATGGAATAAAATAATATAATAATATATAAAATATGTTATATTATTATAAAAAATTCAGATCGGATTGACTTATATCCATATTTGTTCTATTTAGTCAACGGATTGTTGAATCAGGTCCTTCTCGGGTTATCGGATTGAAATCTTAAATTCATCTCCTTTAATTTTATCGAATTTCGGATCGGATTCGGATTAAAATCCGATCCATTGACGACCCTAGCTTAGACTCTTTCATCTTTTTCCCAAAATCTCTATAACCTGGTTTCTCCGACAAGGTATCCTACTCTATCTCTCTCTAAAACTCGATGATTAAATTTAAGAAGAGAGTTAATTCGGAGAGATTGTGAAATGAACGGAGGAGATTCGAATCAACAACAACAGCACCAGCAGTGGATTGCAATGCAACAGTACCAATAACAATGGATGGCCATGCACTACCCAACCATGGCGAGGCAGCAGCAGATGATTTATAACCTGCATTACGTGTCGTATTATCACCAACAGCAGTTGCTGCAGCAAAAGCAGCAGATTCAGAGCTCTAATGAAGATAACAAAACTATCTGGATTGGAGATCTCCAGCAGTGGATGGATGAAATGATATGAATCGTAGTAGGCTTGACGAAAAATTCAAATATTTAAGTCGAAACAAGAATTCAGCAGGTTCGAAGAGCTTCGAAGATCAAGCCGATTCAAAGAGTTGAATTTTCGAGGACCAGAAGCATTGTTACGGCCGTAACAATAAAATCTCATGGCCGTAATCTCCTCTCGGATCAAATTGAAGAATTCCAAGATTTTAACAGTTACGGCCGTAAGTCTTATGGTCACAGCCGTAATCCTTAAGCAGAAATATAGTTACGGCTGTAAGTTATGTTGTCACGGCCGTAAATTCAGTTTAACGCAAATAATGTGGATTTTATTTCTTTTTTGTATTTTAATTCATTTTTCAGTTTTAAGCTATTTTAGGTTAGTTAGAACTCTATTTTGAGTTAATTAGCTAATAGGGTTTTATTTTGCTTATGTACATCCTATTTTCCATTCATTGTAAACAGGCCTGGATTAATAAAAATTGTGTTGAGTGGTTTTCCTCAACTATTGTTCTGGATTGAACACAAATATTGTGAGATATTTGTGGCATTCACCAAATCAAACTTATCAAGGATCTAGACATTCTTTGTGGCGTTCACCCCATTATTTTTCTTGTTTCTGCATCATAACGGGTCTCGGTTTTAATATACCCCTGGTTCTTGCGTCGTGAGGCTTGGATCGTAGTGTTATCATCTGTTCCAACCTGAATTCGGAACTTTTCGACGTTTTCTTCTGGGCATCTCGAATCGCATCATGAAACTTATCTCAAGTCTTGCTTCCCTGAAACCAATGAGGTAAGATGTTTTTTTTCCTCCTTTTTTTTTTTGAATTGTGTAGTACCTTGAATTATTTATTACTTACTGGTAGTTTTATGATTACTTCGTTGTTGATTTTTCTTTTCTTTTCTAACAGCAAGCGGATTTGAAATTGATAGATTGAGCTGAATCTTTTGATGTATCTTGAAAAAATTATTACAAATTTGAGCCCCAATATAATTAGCTTTCAGACAAAATGTATTTTAGAATAGTGAATTTTTGGAGAATATGTGGTTAAAAAATAAGGAAAAATTTTTGGTTTGCAAACTCTGTTCGGTAACACTTCAGCAATTTATAAATTGATTTTTTTTTTGAAGTAAAATGTGTGTTTAAAAAGAGGTGAGAGAAATGTGTTGTTAAAGGTAGTTTGGAAAATTTGTTGTTTATAAATTAGTTTATAAATTGTAATAATTACATTACGGAATGAAGTAATATTATTTCCTTAGAAAAATGTGTGGTCAGAAGTAAGACATAGAAAAATGCATTTAAATTATAATGAGGCTCGTCACTCATGGGCTAAATATGGGCAGAAATGGAGTTGGACAGATGTCCATATATGGAACCATATAGAGGAAATTACACCTACATCTGTTTTTACAAAATCAAATTCAAAAATCAGTCCAGACTTGTAAAATTTCAATTCTCAGGTGACAATTAAAATTTTAATAATAAAAATTAATATTATTATATATTTAAATTAATACACAAAACATCTCAACTCCCCTCATTTCAACCCTAACAGATCTGTCCCATTTTGTTCTCTCTCTCCATCGTCTCTCCCAAACCACACCAACCGGAAGCAGCGGCGACATTGCACACCACCACGGCAGATCATTCGATGACAACCACCTCTGTCCTTTCACCCATGGACAAACATCATCCCCTCACACCAAGAGAAGCAACGATGACGCCACTGTACACCGCCACACAGGTTGTTCATAGCATCCAAACCCCAATTCCACCACAATTTCACACGAAAACATAACCATAAATCTGAATTCCTTTTCATCCCCATCCCAAAATCCCCACGTCGATGAAGAGGCATCTGCAGTGTTGAAGTTTTGGCTCGGATGTTGTTGAGATTGAAGTCGGCGACACAGCCGCCACCGTCGCATCCACTGGATGCGTTGAAGTCGAGCACTGCCTACGACATTGCACACGACGATATAACTGTCCAGTTCCTGAAACTTTCTCGATGGAGTTGAAACGCCCGGTAGTGGGGCGCACGTTGCTGGGGGATGCGCTGCGTTCCCCAGATCTAATGGCAGAGCGATGTGGAAAGTTAGGGTTTGTTTTATAAATCAGTTTTGCTGCTTCTGTTTGTAATTGGTGGTGTTGTAACCGTGCGAGTGTTGATTTCACTGGGATGGTGGTGGTGATAGTTGCGATTTGGATATTTTTTGGTGGTGGTTGTGATTGTTGTGGTGGCGATGAGGGGTGGTTCTGCTGTTGGCGATACTGGTAGCGGTGGTAGATGTGGCGATGATGTGGTGGTTCTGGTGATGGAGGTAGTGGTTATAGGTGGTGGTGGACATGGTGGCTGGGGGGGAGTAGGATGTGGTTGTGACCTAGAAGTATAAATGTGACCTACCATTTTTTACCTTGTCTTGCTTGTGACCTTAAAAAAAATTGAGATGTCGTGGTTGTGACCTTAAAAAATTGTTATTTTGACCTAAAAAATCAAGTAAATATGACTAATAATTTGATAATTGTGACTTAGAAAATTCGAGATCTGATAATTTGATAATTTGTGACCTGAAAATATGTTGGGTTCTATTAATTGACATTTTTGTGACCTTGAAATCAGTTCGTGATTTTAAAAAACATACTATTGTGACCTTAAAATAAGTTCAACTTGTGATCTTCAAATCATTTGTGACCTAAAAAACTTGTGTTTTGTGACTTGAAATATATGGTATTGTGACCTTAATATATATAATTAATAAAATATTTTAATTATTTAATTTAGTTAAATGATTCTAATTACAACTTGATTTTTGAAATTCTATAGGTTTCACCTTAATTTTGAAATTGACATTTATAATTACCTTACTTATGTATTTTTCCCATCCATATACATGCATATTAGCATGGGAAATATTAACTTATAAGGAAAGAACATGTTGGAAGGATTTTTGACGCGTAGTGCATTTTCTTCATTGGTAGGCAAGTGAAGTAAGACATGGATCCCATATCTTGCCATTTTCATTAAATTCTTAAGCTTAGGGATAACATCTATATCTCTACTGTGATTATGTTATGAGGATGAGACTTTGAAAGTAATTGAGTTCTCAATCCAAGATTATTACAACTGTGCTAAAATCTTTTTAAGAGTTCGGTGTCTTTCATGTTCTAAAATTCTAGAAAGAGTATGGAAGAAATTTCCAATTTTTTCCTCAAACTCAATTTCAACCATTCAATTCTATGAGACCCATCACTTTTCAACAACAAATTTTCGCAAAACTTTTTTCCTCCATTGCGAAATTGGTTCTTAGTTACTTAATTTACATGGTTACTAAAGAAAAAATTATCCTGGAAAATATTTAGTGTGTGTTTGATATTTTATTTAAAAAGATTTTTTTTAAATGAATAGTAATTTTTAAGAGAATTGATGGTTGAGATTTGGTTGAAAATTCAAATATTGTGGGCTTCACTTTTAATGGAAGGTTGAGATTGAGTACTGTAGGAAAAAAAGAGAAAATTTTAAAGAGAACCAAACAAGGGCTTGGTCAGATGCTTCTGGAAAGTGTAGGGAAATCATACAAGTTTGGATACATGTGAGTGAAACAAAAACCTAATTGAATGTTTACTTGAATATTGATTATTACATGTAACACGATGGATGTTCCTGAGTTTGATCAAAGTTCTTGTTCTTGGATTATATATAACTGTGGAGTTCCCTTATCATGTTAAAAGGTATAGTGAGGACTGAGGTCATGTGATGTGTTGTGGTAAGCTGCAAATTAAACTGAAGCTTTTTGCTGGATTAAAGACTTGCAAATGAATCTTGTTGATCATGCATATCTACAGTATATGCAACATATTCTAGAACAGGATCTCATATATGTGAATGACGTTTTTCTTTGATTCATAAAGCATGTATATTCTTCACAGTTCACACTTGGTGGTTAGGTTGGTGGTTCTTCTATACGAGGTATATAATTAGAATTTTTTCTATTAGAAAGTCTCAAATGGAATTCTTCTTCTTCTTCTCCTCCTCCTCATCCTCCTCCTTGTGTTCCTACTTCCTACTTTTGCTCCCCCTCCACCTCCTATTGACTCTGATTATGATTGTGAGGCCAACTTGACTAATAGCTGTATTGCAGTTTACTATTATCTAAAGCAAGTGTTTCTCTAGTTCTAAAAGTTGAGACTCAAGGGTGCTTGTCAATCTCGTCCTGGTTCTAATTATTATTGTGATGTCTGCTTGACTATTTTTTTTACTCGAGTGCTTGACAAATAACAATTCCTAGATAAAAAGTTGGAGCTTTTGACAGTCTCAATATAACAATGGAATGCAAATCTTGAGAGAAATGTGAATTCCAAGAGAACCGTGGTGGCACTATAGTAAATGATGTACTCCAATGGAGTTGATAATGCACCGTGATTACCAAATTTTGTGTAAAATAGTATAACTTTTCTTTGAGTAATCCAGTTATTTGTATTTTTGCTTAAATAAGCAAAGAAGCAAATAATGACCGATGGCAGTCTCGTTGAATAATTCTTTCAGAATACATTGCGTAGGCTGAGCTGTTAAGGGTATAATATTTTTGCTATAGTTCTGTATATGCCATTATTGTTCCAAGCCAATATTTCTATGAGATGGATAACAATTAGTAAAGATGATCATCAAGCAATTCATGTCCCCCACATATGCATATCATTCTTTTTACATTATGGAATTATCTTTAGCCTCTTGGTTGAATTGTATGATTGGCTGAAAATGAAGATTGCAAGTTTGCTATAACCTATTGTATTTGGAGTTTAAAGGAAAAAAAAAATAGCACTCTTTAGTGCTTCACAAAGGGTTGCACGGACATGCCGACACGTGTTTTTTTTTTAAAGTTAGGATACGACACGTTGAGGACATGCAAATTAATTTTTTTAATTTTTTATTATTTTATACTAATATAGAAATAACTCATTGTATATTTGTTGCATCAAAATGAGTATATCAAACAAAAACAAACTTATAACTTAGATTTATCATTTTTTAATTGTTGGCGTTACTTCCCTTTCCTTTTTATTTTGATGCATAGTGTGTAGTTCTAACACGTGTAAGAGAATGTCCGGCGAGTTACAGTGTCCGACATGTGTTGTACACCAACACGCTCACTCCGACAGGCAGCAGAGTGTCAGTCCAATGAGATACTAACCGCATTACTGCCCTATCTATTCATTCGATGCATGAAATGGATGCAGTTCAATTTCACTTTTGATACTTTCTGAACGTGTTGAAAAATTACGATTTTTCCAAGAGGAATTTAAAATCACATTTGAAATCTTGATCACACAGGTTGTTTCTGTCAAGGTCTGTTAAGAAATCGAGGCTCAGAATCAACCACAAAGTGTACAAGAAACGATTTCACGAATAAAACTTCAGAAAATTTTACTAATCATAAAATCGCAAAGATATCAAACACAAAAATATACAGATTCACGTCTCTAAACAAAAAAAACCAGAAATCTCAATAAACTCGCAAAACCATAAAGAAAATACACAGAATCACAATATGTATAACAAACTACTAAGTAATACTGATTTTACACAAAGAATCAGTAGAAACCACTAAGTAAGATGCGAGAAATCAGAGAGAAATATGAAAGTTTCTGGAAGAAGAGATGAAGATGAGAGAGAGCCAGAAGAAGAATGATTACGATTCTGGATCAGTTTCAATAATCGAAGGTAAAGTGTCTCAGCCAAGCTTTATCAACAAGTGGACGGCTCAAATCAGAATAATGTGATCCAATGGTGTATAATAAGGCGGTGAATGTATATGGGCCTCAACCGGGTCAAAGGACTTCAGCTTCAGAATTGGGCTCCAATATTCAATGTCTGGGCTTCCATCATATTTCGGTCCAAACACAGCAATGCAGATCATATTTGGGCTGAATCATGGTCCAGATCTGAATCAATCCTGAGGAAATTACAGCCTAACCTGTTATATAAGATTCAAATACAAAAGTAAGTGTAATCCAATAAAATTTCAAATATCAGGTTATAAATAAGATTTTAATAAATTAAAAGAAATGAATAAGTTCGTGAAAATGGCGTAATTTACATAAGGAAATATATCTTAAATAAGTAACAAGATCTCTCTATTCCTAAATATCCGGCAACGGATGAATTATAATTGAAATCAATATTCAAAACCCTTCAACCTCTTAAACACTGCTGCCTTCTAAACTTTGGAGCAACGACGCAACCTATAACACGTCCCCCACACTTGGATATCAAGATACACCAACTGCAAATGAAGAAAACAAGGAGTTCCGACCACATTTCTCCATCTAAGGAAGGAAGTGACATGGTCTTAGATAATCATAGAAGGAAGAGAGCTATCGTTTAGAAAGAAGGCCTATCGAATAATCCAGAAAGTTCAAAAAAATCCACAAACGAGTGATTCACATTCGGTATGTTAATGTAAATGTTTATGTGACCTAATCCTTTACATGTGACCTCAAATTGATCAATGGGGAGAGTTTAAATTAGGCATTTTCGACCTCGTCTTCCAAGTTCTACTATATCAATTGGAGGTAGTGCACTGAAGCGGACATTTTCATCACATGAAAGGAATTTCGACCTCGCCAATATTTATTTTTGCTAGCTGTTGATGGGTATTGTGAATTAAAGTTAGTCTAATCTATTTTATTTGAAGACACAGAAATATACATTGTGACGTAATCATTCACATGTGACCTCTGGTCTGGGGGGTTATTACATTGAATAGGATATATTTGTGACCTCAAGTAATGGGGCATTAAAATTGAATTCACTTGTATTTGAACTAGTTTAGTTGATGTTAGGGAACTATAAAAGGTGATGTATACATGACTTTTCAATATCGAGCCTTTATTGTTTGGTAGTGTGTTGAATTCATGTTAATGTGACCTACTTATATACGGGTTAGTGAACTGAAATAGATGATTTGTACATGGAATTTATGTTCCTGAATTTTGTTGAGGGGCACTGACTTGAAATGATGCGAATTTGACATACAGTTGTTGATGTGCATTGAGCTCCAACACGAATTTGATTTACGTAACCCATACTTGCAGAGTAACGCTTGTAACATTAGTTAACGGGAATCATTAATCGAGGTTCGAATGTATGTTGCAGCATCACTACATGATGGTCTCAATGGGTAGCATTATGCGAGGTCACAAAGAAATTTGTTTTCATGATAAGCCATTATCATAGGTTAAATGCCCAACTAATCTTCTTAACTAAAACACTAAGTTAGGCCACACACACATTTGAATTTCTGCCAAGATACAAATTGCATTGGGCACTAGGGTCACAATCTAAAAAAAGAGTTTGGCACCCATTATATCGCATTGATTGAACGAGTATCATTATCGTAGGACAATAAAAAGGGTGCCGCATAGGAATGAAAACATTATGGAAGGTCACAATCCATTTGAATTCTAAATGACGCACACCATACTAGTGTTCTAAGTGTCACAAAGAAATTTGATTGTATGATAAGCCATTACCAGAGGTTAAATCACGAGCCGATCATCTTATTGCAAAAATTATGTTAGGTCACACACACATTCGAATTTATGCCAAGCTACAAACGACTTTGGGCACTCAAGTAACAATCTGTAAAAGATGTTGGGCTCTCATATTACAGCCTTTGGTGAACTAGGAAAATTCTCCCAGGTCAATAAAATTGGTTCTCCACAAAAATGAAAACATTATGCAAGGTCACATTCACATCTAAACTCTCACGATGGACAACGGGCCAGTGTTCAAAGTAGGTTACATATAAGGCCAGGTCATAAACGCATGTACGTACAGGACATTGAGGTCACACGAGTCCCGAACAATTTGAAGAAGTACCATTACAGAAGGTCAAAGATCCTCACATACTACAGTCACAATTACCACACTTAAATGGTTAAACGCCAAAACACAACACCAACAGGTGGTTTAACACATGTGAATGCAATGATTTAATTAAGTGTCGAATTTGAAATACTAATTGTGTTACATCATTAACATAGGTGGCAACATGAATTATTTTTTTTTTTTTATTAAAATGGCAAATCATATTTTATGTGACCTAATCATATATCATACATTATAGGAGATGCATAAACTTACTTATTCAAATGATTTATGCTTCTTGAGAAAATCTAAACATCGATTATTTGTTTTGATTTGGTTATAGAATCGATTCGGAGAGATTTTGTGACCTCATATGCCTTGAATATAGAATCGGAGATGATTTTGTGACCTTGATGTACAGAAGGCGACGGGGAATGTAACTGTGAGCTCCGAGCCATTTGTGCAATAAACTCCAGTAGACTGAATAATGAAATCTTATTTAGAGAGACATGTTTAATTTGGAAAGGTTGGCGTAACTAAACGCGTGATTGCAGGATCATATTCATCATGATTTCTGTAACTCTGTGTGTGTGTGTGTGTGTGTGTAAGGTTGGCGTAACTGAACGCGTGATTGCAGGATCATACCTGAGTATTGAATGAATTGAAGTTGTTCTCCAAAATTGAATTATCAATCTATAACACATTGATTTTTGTATTTTTCCCATCAATCCTTGAGCTGAAAGATTGGGCTGTCCAAAATGTATCAACAAGGTCATTCGCAATAAGCATACTGGTCAATCAGACAGATATGGATTTGTTGAGTTCAGTTCTCATGCTGCGGCAGAGAAAGTTATGCAGAACTACAGTGACAACACAATGCTAAATACTGATCAAACCTTTCACCTAAATTGGGCAGCCTTTAGCTTTGGTGATAGGATGACGGATGGCAGTTCTGACTTGTCAATATTTGTTGGGGATTTAGATAGTAAGGTTACTGATGCACTACTGCATGAAATCTTTGCTAGTAAATACCCATCTATCAAAGGTGCAAAATTAGTTATTGACTCAAACACCGGTCGTTCAAAATGTAATGGCTTTGTCAGGTTTGGTGATCAAAGGTGCAAAAGTAGTTATTAACCAATTTGCATATTCTGATCTCTAATCATTATTCCTAAGATCAACTAGGATACCTAAAACATCAAAACTTTCTAATTTAGTCTTTTTCAGACTCTTATCATTTTATTCTTATAGTTTAAAAAGAGAATTCTTAAACAGATCATTTGTGTGTTGTCAATTAGATTATGTATTGTAATCTATTTCAGATGGCGTCGTGTCCCAAGGTTCTAAATTTGAGAATGATTTATCTAACACAACAGTGAGTCTTGCTCCTCTAGGGATGTTTGTTTTGAGAAATTTGTGTATTTTAGTATTTCACTAACTGATGGCTCTAGATATTTGTGGGAGGAGCGGGGCGGGGCGACCCCGACCAGCCCTGAACCCGAACCCTTGCCATCCCTAAATTCATCGTTTGGGATATAAAACTGGTTTCTGAAGCTTTTTCATGTTGTTAGATGAGCAAATGAACTTAGAACTAATTAGAGCTTCGTACCGAAGTAGTTATTCTCTGAAAGCACAATATGTGATTGATATGGATTATTGACTATAATTTTTTTCGACAACACTTACATTGGATATCCTGTTTCAACTTTGTGCCAGAAACAAACTTTCTATGGAGGTAGCATTTTTAAGGTATATAAATTGAAAACCTTTAGCTTTTAAAGCTTCATTGTGATCTTGTTCTCTCAGCTCCACAATGTGCATTTTAGTCATTCTTTTTCTTTCCTTGTTTTGGACTATTTTACATTTTTGGTTTTGCTTTCGAAACCTTCAATTGTTCGAAATAGAAGTAGAAGACCCATGCCACTTTTTTCCCTTTCTCCGTTTCTAAAATCCCAGAGCAGAACTTATATTTTTTCATCTAAAACACCTTGTAAATAGATAATTCTTGTCAAATTATATTTATAATATGTTGACTTCTACATGCATTTTTCATGCAAAGAATGGAGGAGTTCGATTTCCTGGAACTTAACATCGTAAATAACTTCGTTTCTAAGTTTTTAATTTTTTCCCTAGTTGATTAAATTCTCTTGTCCTGTTATCACATATTAGTTTGTTTACATTTTATTTTCCCTTCTGTGTCTTGGTTTATCTATGGCTGTACTGTTAGCCCTAAGTTATATTATTTAGAAGATGCAGTTTAAGCTTCTATTTAACAGCTTAATTAACAATATGTCCTTTAACACAATCATTACAATTTATAAATCAATTTATAAATAATACAATTTTTCAAAATACTTTTTAACCACACACATTTTCCATCTCCACTTTTCAACCACACACTTTACCTCAAAACCAATTTATAATTACTGCTGGGACAAGGCCTAGCCCCTTGGTGTCATTTATCATATATTCTCTCTGTACCGTGAAAAAAGGCTTGTATTCTTTATTTGTCCATCCCAAATTATAAGCTACTTTCTTTATCAAAAGTATATATATTTTTGAGTTTTCTAATATGACATTATTTAATGTACATTGTTATCAACAAATATAAACTAATTTTATTTTATATCATTATTTATTGTAGGGGTATATTAGGAAAATCTTAGAAAAATTTATATTTCCAACTATATTAATTGTATTTTTCTTAATATATGTGAAAATAGGAGCAAACAAATCTTCACGGGACGGAAAGAGTATATCAGTATTTCTTTCTGATTCTTGGTTTGTGACTTTTTGTTGGGTGAGTGTCTTCATGCTTCCATTTGGCTACTCTTACCGTTAGCTACAAATTACATTATTGAGAAGATGCGGTTTAAGTTTCACCATTCCAGATCAATGCATATTAGGCAACATTTTAATTTAATTTATACAAAGAAGTACAGAAAAATCTGAAAACTTTGTAGCTGCTGATGCTTTCATTTATCCAAGCAATCAGTACCCTCTGGACCTCATCTCGTCTCTCTTGTGACAATTTAAATTTCATACAAATTTATATTTTAACAGAGATTGTATATTTAGTCCTGTTGAAAAGCCCTAGTGTTTGTTATGTGTGATTTTGTTTGTGTGCGTATGGCTGAGATCATGGGTTATGATGAGGGAAAGAGAGGTGGGAGATTGAGGAGATTGAGGAGATAGTGCTGGTGCTGGACAGTTTGGGAGGTCTTGTGGGCGGTGGTGTTGGAAGAGAGAGGAAGTTGTTCCGGCTAGGTAAGGTACTGGTTTGTAGAGAAGAGAGTTTGTCATTGGGTGTAGGCTGGGTAGGAGATTGCTTGGGTGAGTATGAGAGAGGTGTATGTCTTGAAGGTGTGTGTTTGGAATGGGGAATGGCGGAGAAAAGTGAGAAGAAGACAAAAATGGTGTTTTTCTTTGTCCCCTCCCCCCTGCGATGGGAGGGGAGGGGTGTAAACAAGAATACGCTACTGAGTTATGAAGAATTGAGAATGTTCGCATTTGTAGACTATGAATAAACCTTAAAGTTGTAGAACTATTGAATTTTTGAAAAATCCCTATTATATTGTTTGAATGTTTGACAGTTTGAAAGATATGGCTAGAATGTGTTGCATGATAATTTTATATTTCTGTTTTAATAGATGCAGTGCCGAAGATGCCATACAGAAGTTAAATTTAACAGTTATTGGTAAGCAGACAATTCGTCTTTCTTGGGGTCGAAATCTGGGGAACAAGCAGGTAAGCTTTCAATTTTAAGTAGACTTGTTAATGGGGACATCAGTTTCTCCTTTGGATCTTTGACTACCTAAAACAGTTTTGCCGTGTCAACTTTACAGTGTTGGTTTTATATAATGTATGTCAGCATTTCTGACTCAAATTTTATCCTTGTTCCAGAATATTGGATTTAAAAATATTAGGTTGTGTTCGGCTAAACAATTTAGGCAAAAGACAAGAAAAAAACACAAAAATTAACTTACACACTTTCTCATACCAGTTTTTAACCACACACATTTTCTCTCTCCAATTTTTAACTCCACGTCTTACCTAAAAAATACAAATAAATCAACCAAATAATTTCAATTCCAAATTAATGGCCGCCGAACAGGGCCTTAATAATAACATTAGTTCAAGAATTTTATCTGCGTCTTGTTTTCTGGACTATCTACTTATAAACTAGTGTTAGCAATGGGACGGATCGGGGCCCGATCCGCCTCGCCCCGAAATTATTTCAGCAGATCCAGATCCGCCCCGCGATCCGCCATTTTTCGTGCTGGGTCGGGGCGATCGGGTTCGGGTCAGGGCGGATCGGCATCCCGATCCGCGACGATTTTTTTTTTTTTAATTTTTTTATATATAATTTAAACTAAATATTTTTTAAAAAAATATTTTTTTAATTTTTTTTAATTAACTAGGACGGATCGGTCCCGATCCGCTCCGCTGATCCTCGGGTCGGCATTTTTTCGGATCGAATCGAGTCGACGGATCAGTGGAGCGGATCGAATTTTTTTGCCATCTCTATTACAAACGGAAGATGAACTTTCTACATGTTTGGCTAAGCTTAAAAAACTTGGCCCCTGTTCGGCGGCCATGCTTTAAAAAAAATGGTTTTTTTTTTTATTTTTTAGGTAGATGGATGGTTAAAATTTGGAGAGAGAAAATGTGTAGGGTTAGAGATTGATTTGATGAATTGTGTAGTTTAAAAATTGGTTTAAAAAAAAAAAAAAAAAAAACCTAAAAATTTCTGTTTACCGAACAGACACGATTTTTTTAGATTAGACAACTTTTATGAGACAAAGTTGAAAATAAGTAACTTAAGTACGGCCCATTTGGTTAGGCTTTTGAAAGTTCAAATCTGCTTATAAAATTAAAAGGGCTCTTCACAAAAACACCCTCATTTTAGGGATCAAACTGAAATTTACTTACATTTTATAAAACTTAAAAATTACTTATAATAAAATTTTAAACATTAAAAAATACTTATGATACTTTTTAAATATGCTAATATCACAGTATGATACTTATGATTATGTTGATATCACATTATGATACTTATGATACTTTTCAATTTTTTTAGTATCACAATATGATACTTTTTCAATTTTTTTAGTATCACTATGTGATACTTATGATACTTTTCAATTTTTTCTAGCATCTCAATGTAATACTTAATTACTTATGATATTTTTTCAATTTTTTTCTAGTATTCAATGTGATACTTATGATACTTTTCAATTTTTTCTAGTATTACAATTTGATATTTTACGAATTTTTATGATACTTTGTCTCCAATATAAAATCAAACACTTTTTATATACTTTTTTTAGTATCACAGCTTTGCATAAATTTGTGAGCTAGATTATATCCAATTGCGTTTGTACCAAGGTCGGACAGAAGTAATAGGGGATGATTCCTCCTAGTCCCCTATGCAATCAAACATTTTACTCAAAATTCGAATCACACACAATCTGTATCAAGCCATATATACACACACACACACACACACAAAAATAGCATATAGCTACATGGGGGGACGGGGGATGTAATTGTGGTCGACCTAAATGTGATTTGGCACCGATCCCAAATCACTAGCTAAGTTCATGCGCATCAATTAGTGGGTAAAAAGTATAATATACACGTAGACACATTTTCGACCTGAGTGGTGGGCGTGTAGCACCAGAGAGCAACACTCCAATTGAAGTTGAGCACATGCACGAAGTGAAGCTCATCAGCGGTGCAAATGGCGGGCTTCTCAGCTGATCTCCTCCCGGTCACTGCTTTAATACGGATTCATGGACAGGTTGGATTAAGATCTCGACCTACTGATGCAATTTGGATCACAACCCTGGTTTGGAATTCCGGTTGAGGTAAAACAAAAACCATCTAATCCTAATTTCCCTTTACCAATACTACAGTTGAAAAGTGTGCTCAGAAAATTGTGGGGATTTGTTTTCCTTTATCTTCCAAATTGGGCAATGTTGCTTTGCAGAAATTTGTGAGGTCGGCTAGCTGTTTGGGGAGGATATGGTTGATTACACGGTGGTGAAGAAGATGAAGTATTTTTCAAAAATTGTTTTTGTGTAGTAAAAATGAGTTTTTGTATGTTAATTAAGTATTTTATGCAATTAACCCAAATTAAAAAGCTGCTTTTGAACATTTATGAATAATTTTCTCAAAGTGCTTTGTCTGACTAGAAGAGCTTTTTCAGAAAAAGCTGACCTGGGATTGTTTCCTAGAGATGGCAAAAAAATCCGATCCGCTCCACTGATCCGTCGACCCGATCCTATCCGATTCGAAAAAATGTCGATCCGAGGATCAGCGGATTGGGGCGGGTCGGGACCGATCCACCCCGGTTAATTAAAAAAAATATTTTTTTAAAAAAGATTTAGTTTAAATTATATATAAATAAAAAATAAAAAAAATTCGTCGCGGATCGGGAGGCCGCTCCGAACCCGATTCGCCCCGACCCGACCCGAAAAATTGCGGATCTCGAGGTGGATCTGGATCTGCTGAAATAATTTTGGGGTGGGGCGGATCGGGGCCCAATCCGCCCCGTTGCCAATACTATTGTTTCCTCACGAAGCTATTCTACAAGAAGTAAAAATAGAAACCCTACCAAACAGGCCCTTAAAGCGTGTTTGGTTAAGCTTGAAAAGTTTACTTATAATTGAATAAGTTTGTTTGAAAATAAATAATTCTTTTATTAGTAAAATAAGCTTAGCCAAACATGCCATTTGTATTCCCAAATTCAGATCTACCAGCCACACACAAGCTCTGCGGAAAAGAAAATCATCCATGCACATGCTGGATCCTCTACTATTCTACATTGTTCCTGTACTAACAACATAAAAAGTAAAGTAAATAATCAGGATCTATGCCAATCTTATTCTATTCTTGTGTAAATTATCATCTATAGAAAGTAGCGAATGAAATCTAATATTTACGCACCACCCACTCCATAAAAAAGTTGATTTTTGTATTGGTTGCCATTCTGTTTACTTTTTGATCGTCTTCATGTTTCCTTCTTGTTTTGCAGATAAGATTCGATGCCACCAACAATCAATGGAATGGGTCTTACTATGGAAGGCAAGGTTACAAGTTACAACAGGAATGGATATTTTGCGGGTTCAGCATCTTCAAATGGTTATGGGAACCAGGGACGAAGCCAGGATTTTACGTGAGTGGGGGCCAAAAAATTTGAAAACTGAGATTGTAAAAAAGTTCAATAATAAAACAAATACGAATAAAATTGCTTACAATTGTTCTTTAAGCGTTTTCATGTTTTCATACTCTGAAAACGCTTTACAATAGCTTCATTATCAATTTTCAAAAATATCTCTCTCTCAACATAAACAATAAGATGATCATTCATCCACTCATCACTCATTCGGTTGCTCAAACTATCTTTCACAAGATTCATTGCAGAAAACACTATTTCCACACTAGCAGTGGCAACCGGCAGAAGTAAAGCCAAAGTTAAAAGTTTATAAACAAAGGAAAATGAATATTTTTCTTTGTCTGAACCATCTTCTCTGCAAGATCACCAAGACCTTTTAACTCTCGAAATGCAACATTAGAGCCGACATCAACAATATAAGTTTCAAGTTGATCCCCCAAGATGAGAAGTCCAACTTTCCAAAATCTTGTGGATAAAACTCCGCCAATCGAATCAATTTTTTCTTATCAAAAGCAGAAAATGAGTCTTGTGGACACAAATAAGCCATGCAAAGTAGTAACTCTGTACTAACCTCCGAGAAACGATCATTCAACTCTTGTAGTTGCAAATCAATCACAACATAAAACAAATCCACACGATAGTGATGCAAATTTGTTACCTTTGGTGGATTACGGGAGACCACGGGGATCAATGCGCATAAACATGTCATCCATATTGAGAACACCAATGTTATGCCCTTGACAAAATTTATAAACTTCTTCCAAAAATGAATCCCATCCATTGTCTCTCAACGTTTGGAGTTGCTGCTTGCACGCTCTCACTAGGTCCATCGCATTCACAATATCCTGGTCTCTCATTTGTAATGCCTGTGACAACTGATTCGAAATTCCTAAAATAATTTTCATCATGTGTAAATTAAACACAAAATCAAAAGAATGCATGGACTTCAATAAATTGAATGCCTCTACTTTCTGATCCGAAGAAGAAGCATCATCTTCAGAAATCATTTTGAGTACATCAGCCACAGGAGAGAATAAGGCAAGTAAGCTGATCAAAGATTTATAATATGAACTCTAACGTGTATCACCGGAGCGCTGAAGACTGCTTTCCTGATTAAGTCCTCGACCACTTACAATTTCACCCCTTTCTAATGCCTCAACAACATGATTGGATTGTAATTCTCTAAGCATATCAGAACGCTTACAAGATCCTCCAACAACATTTACCAAATCAGTAGCAACACGAAAAAACTCAGCAACTGCAATACTCTTCTTTGCAACAGAAACAAGTGCTAGTTGAAGCTGATGAGCAAAACAATGTATGTAATATGCACATGGGTTTTCGTTTAAAATGAGTGTTTTTAAGCCGTTGAGCTTGCCTTGCATATTGCTAGCCCCATCATAACCTTGTCCTCGCAATCTAGATATGCTCAAATTGTATCTAGAAAACATCTTATCAATGACATCTTTAAGTGATAGTGCTGTGGTACTTGTGACATGTTCAATTCCTATGAAACACTCTTTTACATGCCCACTATTGTCTACATAACGTAAAACAATTGACATCTGCTCCTTTGATGACACATCGCGAGATTCATCAACTAGAATTGTGAACAATGAATCACCAATATCCTTCAAAATAATATTGATTGTTTCAACAGCACAAGCACTAGTTATATCCTTCTGAATGCTAGGTGATATTAATTTGCAATTTTTAGGAGCATTACTCAATGTCACAGCTTTAATAGGATCAACATGCTCAGCTAAAAATTGCAAGAAAACAAGAAAGTTCCCTGGATTAAGAGAATTCTCTGATTCGTCATTACCCCGAAAAGGTAGTCCTTGTCTCAAACAAAGTTGAATACAATCAATTGAAGCATTAAGTCGAATGCGATAATCATCTTTAATTTGTTTTGAAGTCTTGTGCAACACCGTTTCAATATGGACATCTTGATTCATTAATGCTTCGCACTTCATTCGAGCTCCATTGTGTTCACTATCATGCTTTCCAACATGAACTTTAATCCTCTCACCGTGTTTCCAATGAGTAAATCCCTCACCAACAAAAACATCACCCCCTGATTGTTTTCCTTTAACAGTTTTGAATAGATAACAGTAGAGACAAAAGGCGGCATCTTTAGATATGCTATACTCCAACCAATCGCCAAAGTCACTAAACCAAGAAGGGTTAAATCTCCTAAATGTTCTTTCTCCAAATTTTCGTTTTGGAAATGAATGATTCGATGGTTGACAAGGACCTTTCAATAAATATGCTCTTCGAACTTGATCTCTAATCTTAGGAGCATAATTCGAAATTGGAATTCTTAATTCAGGATCAGAGGGAAGTTGTGCAACATTAAATTCCTCAATCAAACTTGAGCTCCTATCAACCGTTTTTGAACTTCCTACTCCTACAAATGTATTTGAATCCTTCCCAACACTATTTGAACTCTCCTCAACAACATTTTCTTGACGAGGTCTTTTTAATAAATAACTCTCCATAATCTATTAATCTGAAATATGACAAATTGACAATACATCCATCAATAATGAACAATCAATTCAAACTTCCAAAGCAATAAACCGAAAATTTTAACCCCAACACATAAGTTAAAGTCATAATCAATTTTCAATTTATTAAAAGTTAAAACTAATAAGAGTAAGACAAACATGATACATGAAACAATTGAACAAGAATATTAAATACTGAATACAACTATACAAGATGCAATTGATGTCAAGAAAAAGAAATAATCAACATCTCATAATCAATTCATTAAAATTTAAAACTTACCTGCTAATTTGATATTTTGATTTGAAATTGGAATTTAGCAATTGCTGTAGACTGCAGCCTGCTCCTCTGCCTCTCAAGTCTCAGAAGTCAGAAGTCAGATGGAGATGGTGAGTCGGTGACTAGCGACTGTGTGGTGGACTGGTGGTGGGGACAGACCGACAGCGACCGACGAGTCGGGCGTCGGCGACTAGCGCCTGGCGACGGCGTCACATCGCAGCAGGAAGGAGCGCAGGCGCACAGCGTGCGTGCGGGCCGTGCGGAGCAGGGAGCTAGGCCTAGGCGTGTCGACGGAGGGCGAGTTCGACGGTTGCAGACGGAGAGATTAGCGACGGAGACTGGAACTCTGGCTGTGGCTGCGTGGTCGTGGTCCTCGTAGAGTGGAGACTGCTCAGCACTTCGAAGGAAATGAATGAAGATGAAGGCTGGAACCAGCTGGAGAAAAAAAGGCTGGAACGCTCGCTGGGCTTGGAAAACTTTTCAATTTTTTTTTGGGCCAAAATTAATTCATGTGGACGGCCCATTTTCAACCTAAAAATTCTTCAATTTTCAGTGTGGGCCAAGGACCCTCCTAGGCCTGAATTGAATCCGTCCCTGGGAACCACTAGCAGCAGTTCGCTAAATTACTGGATTGTGCTCATCGAGCATATCATAGAAACTATCAAATTAACATAAATGCTTACGAATTTTGTAGCTGGATTCAATTTAATGAGATGTGAGGATTCATATATATATGTTTTTTTCCCCATGGACCTTGGTTTCATAGTTCAAAAGAGTTTGTTACAATAGTTCTTGTCCTCCCTCGTTCTTATTTAATTCTTTTGGGGATTCATTATGTTATAGAAGTTTACTGATTTTTGCTTGTCTTTAGTTATATGCGAGAACATGATTAGTTAGAAGTTGTCATCGGTGTATAGTTTAGTGGTTAAAAGATAAGAGTGAGAAATATCAGCTCAAGCAGTTACAGAATGAGAGTTCGAATATTACCTTTGGTAGATTCCTTGCAAGCGCAACTAAACAGCAAGTTCTCAACCCTGTTCCACTAAGACACATCTCGCGATTTACCTCATTCACCAAGACCTCAGGACAGAGGCAAATGAGATCCCTTAAGATGGGGGTTCCACCTTTTATGATTATTAGTAGTGGATTGGCTTATACCTCAACTGTGGAGATTCAGGTAACTGAAGTCACTGCAATTTAAGATCACTAGCCAGTGAAACTCATAACCAAACTATACTGTCTTCACAATTTAGTTAGCAGTGTAATTTATACATATAATCAATGAAGGGGTCTGTGGGTCCTATCTTTGAAACGTAGAGCATGGGGTAATTCAAGACTCAAGAGAAAGACTATCAAACGTTATGATTTATCACTAAATTTTAATTTATTTGATTATGTTCTTTGACGTAATCATTATAATAAATAAAATTATTTTTCAAATATTTACATTTTTTATTTATTTTTTAATTACACATTTTATCTTAAAAATATAAATAAATTAATTTATAATCGTAAAAATGTTAAAAGGACGGAGACTTTATAATATAAAACGCCCTAAAAAAACTATGATCAGCGACGTGCCCGCAAAACATGCCTACTCACTATTATCAATCATATGATCAAGACGCTGTCGTTTCAACTGTCGAAATCTCGACCTCTGCAACAAATTCTGTCTCTCTCCCTATAGGGTTTTAATTTCTACAGAGAAGAAAAATCCCAAATTAGAAAAAAATGGATCAATCGTTTCTAATAATGCTATCAAATTTGCTCCACCTCCAAAACCACCTTGATCCGACGAACTCCCTACTCTCCGAAACCTCCTCTGCCGCTTACTCCTCCGATGTATCATCCCCTGCTTCCATCCTTACCACCACCTCCGTCGCGCCCCTCCTCTTCTTTACTCTCGCCTCCGTTCTTTCTTACCTCGCTTCTAACACACCTAAAAAACCCTCCAAACCCTCTTCCCCCTCCTCTTCCTCCGCCAAACCCCTGTCAGAATTCTCCGTCGCCGCCTTCCGCGACCTCTCCACTGAGCGCATATGGGCCATGGAAGCCCCCCTTCGCGACGCCCAGTGGCGATCCCTCTACGGCCTGTCTTACCCAGTGTTTACTACTGTTGTTGATAAGCTTAAGCCGTACATTGCTCAATCCAAGCTGTCTTTACCGTCTGATTATGCTGTTGCTATGGTCCTGTCTAGGCTCTCTCATGGACTTTCCCTCAAAACCCTTGCGTCCCGTTATGCCCTTGAACCGTATTTGATTTCGAAGATTACTAACATGGTTACTCGCCTTTTGGCTACTAAGCTTTATCCTGAATTTATCAAAATCCCTGTTTCCCGACGTCGTCTTGTGGAGAATACGCAAGGGTTTCAGGAATTAACTTCGTTGCCGAATATTTGTGGGGCTGTTGATTCGACTCCTGTGAAACTGCATAAGCTTAGTCCTGATGTAATTAATGGTTCCATGTATTATAGCAAGTGTGGGTTTCCTTCGATTTTGCTGCAGGTTGTAGCTGACAGCAAGAAGGTTTTCTGGGACGTGTGCGTGAAAGCTCCTGGTGGTTATGATGATTCCACTCATTTTAGGGATAGTTTGTTGTATAACAGATTGATTTCTGGTGACATTGTATGGGACAAGGCGATCAATGTAAGAGGGCAGCATGTTAGGCCTTATATAGTGGGAGACTGGTGTTTTCCTCTGCTGTCTTTTTTGCTTACACCGTTTAACTATAACAGGACGGGAAATCCGGCGCAAAATGCATTTGATGAGGCATTGATGAAGGGAAGGAAGACGGTGGAGGAGGCCATTGGATTACTTAAAGGGAGATGGAAGATCCTGCAGGACTTGAATGTGGGACTGAACCATGCACCACAAACCATTGTTGCATGTTGTGTGTTGCATAATCTGTGCCAGATCGCAAGGGAGCCTGAACCGGAGCTTTGGAAGGAGCCTGAAGAGAATGGGCAGCTTCCAAAGGTGCTGGAGAGTGAGAAGTCCTTTCATTATTATGGGGAGAGTTTGAGGCAAGCACTGGCTGATGATCTATACCAACGACTTTCATCAAGATGAGCAAATGAACGGTGAGACCTTTACCAACTTTGTTTTACCAAATGTAAGATTAACTTTGTTTGTGTGCTCTAGATGATCATTCATTCCTATCTTTATGGAAATAAAATTATTATAAACTAGACTCTGAAACTTGAGCCTGAAACGGATATTAGGTAGGCAAGGCTTGGCTTGTATATTTGGAGAAGTATTGATGCCCATCCATCATTTTCTGCTACTGTTGTGATTATATTTAATGTTCGACTTTGTTATGGTACTCTGTTGGGCGACTAGAAAGAAATATGTGCTTAAGACGATCACAGTTGTGGCGATATTAGAGCATATAAAATAATTAGAAAATTCAAGAATGCAAAATATCTTTCCTACTAAGGATAGTTGGGAGGAAACCATGTTTCTCTCCGTCCAAATGATCCAGAACCATCACTTTCCGTATAACCATCCACATCTTGCCCTTATCAAATTCTTCCCAAGGTTATCCTCTTCTGAACCACCTCTACTTTCACTTCTTGTTATCAATTCGCGAGGTAACAAATGATTTTGTGAAGACCCTATTCCACAGTGTTCCCACAAAAAGTCCCTCATAATTTTCTCCGAAGCCACACCAAACATACTCAGCAGGCATCCTAAATAATGACTTGTAATAGAAGGGAATTCTGGAGCAAACAAAATGAATAAGAATAATCATTTCTCACTTGAGAGGAATGATTTCTTCCACTTATCCAGAAACTTTCTCAACTCTCGGAAACCAGAACACTATGGACAATGAATTACCTCCTAGTTGAAGGCTTGGATATTTCAAGGGACACTTCTCTAATAAACAGTCACCCTTGGTTCCAACACAATCAGAATTGACATTGACCCCAGCAGAACATAGCTTGATTTTTTAACATATGAAGGTAAGACTAGTACTTGCACATTCATTAAAATACTTATTATCCTATATCTTTCCTGGTAAAAATCTTCTCTTGTACTTCCTTTTTCTAGGAAATTTCTGCTGTTGACAAATAAAGGCTTGGATTACGCGCCAACCTGGCTGCTGCAATAGTTGAATGGGCATCTTAAATTTGCATATTGCGGATGGATCATCAAAAAAATTTCATCATCTAGGTAAAGCCGTAGCAATTGCTTTAGGCTTTTTCATTTCTTTAAGCCATTGTATATTTACAGCTGAAGAAGAAACATATCTATTGAACTTGAGTGAGCCTACTGTGTAGGCAAGACAGAATCATCAAACAATAGGTTGAGCTCACATCTCAATTGTAACCGGATTTTATTTACCTGATATCTTGCTAAAGGACAAGACTAACGTTCTATGCTGTTGTTTTGTTTGATAGACTGATAGTGTACGCAACAGCTTTCGTCTACTTCATTGTTATAGAGCGTTAAGCCAATTTTGCCCTCAGAGATGGTCACATTATGATTTCTGTTTCTGTCTGCATTTTGAATTTACCTCAGGTTTGTCATGGACTTGCGTAATAGTTGTGAATATATGTGAATTTACATATATCTCCTAGCTGGAATTTACATACAATGACTTGCCCAATATGCAGTATTGAAATTTCTTTAAAAATTCCAACTTTTACTCTTCCAGACATTTGAAGAACTGATTTGCTTGCTGGATAGGGATGAGTCACGAGAGTATGCTGCTTGTCCTTAGGAACTGTAGATATCTTGGATTAAGTAACGTTCTACCCTGGTTTGGTTTGAAGTGCATATACTAAAGCACGCTTTTTGATAAGTATAAATTCATTATTGTGTATGACTGAGTAATGATCTTGTACCGTCTAATGACCAATTCAAGGCTATGATGCCTTGATTAACTGTGACTATCTACTTAACTATTAAGCCCCTGTTTTGTCCAAGGCATTTTTTTAATTTTCCTTAAAATTCATTTTTAACTACACATTTCAATGGAATTCACCATTATTCTTACTTTTCAACTACACATTCTCTCAAAAACTCAAAAATTTTCAAAATTTTTCGAAAACTATATAAACCTAACGGACGCTAAAGGTCACATTTTTAACACAGCATTTGCATGAACTATGTTATTATCAATGTTTAAAAAGCTCCACTAAGGGAATAAGCACTCAAAGCTAAGATCAGCTGCTATTGGACTTCTTTCCTTGGCGAGAAGGGATCGTATCACGCTTGGCAATGCAATCTCCTAGAAGGGTTAGCACGGAAAGTAGCCTTGTTGATTAAAGTAAAGGACCAGGGGTCTAGCTAGCGCTTTTGTTTTGTGGGAATACCTGTCTCAAACATCATGTAAACGAGAAAAAGTGAGCATGTGTTTACCCTAGTTTATAGTAAGCACACAATTGACGTTTTTAAAGATTGAGTAAATTAACCTTCTTTTATTGGTCCTAGCGGCCCCCTTACGTTCCGTCTAGGCTCGAAGCTTAGGCAAAATGTCTTGCCTTGGTTAATGTGCGCATAGATGAGCTTTATTATTTTTGTTTAGAATGTGTTTAGCAAAAATGTTTTTTTCTACACAATTCTTCAAATCACTTTTTAACTAAACACATTTTCTCTCTCCAATTTTCAACCACACATTTTATCTAGAAAATACAAAAAAACATGTTTTTAAACAAAAAAATTTTAACAAACAGTTCTGAAAAGCCAAAAATGTACCAAAAGCCAAAAATGAAAACATGTTAGGGTGCGTTTGATAGACATTGAATTCCATAAAAATATGATTTTCTATGTGATTTTTCAACCTTACGCTATTTGGTTGCTTAAGTTTTTCATGAAATTCATTTTTTCACTTGTCTCGAAATTCGGTATTTTCCTTATTTTGAATGAATTCGTTTTCCAATGGGAGGAGGAGATTTTATTTTTCATGGAAAATATTATACAATTTTCGTTACGTTTGATAATTTTTGTTGTTGTTAATTGATTTTATTTTTTCTAAAAATTAACATTATTATTATCAAGTACAAATAAGTGAAATTTTTTTTTATTAAAATAGATTAATTTTACTTTATTTTTCATGGAAAATAATGTCAATCAAATAACAAAAGTTAAAAATTTCTCACTTTTTCTACCTAGAAAATTTAACCAATCAAACATATTAAACTTTCAATTTCCAGGAATTCAATTCCCTGAAATTCATTTTCTTTCCATCCAAATTTCATCATCGCTATCAAATGCAGCCTTAGAAAATTTCAAACAAAATAATGGGTAAAGTGCAATTGAAAATTTTGAAAATTGTAAAATTTACTATTTGTAAGAGTTATTAATTAATATTGAATTGTATAATTTTAGACGTTTCGTATGTATTAAATTAATTATTAAATGATTTTTATAATGATTAAAAATTTAAAATTATATTGAATAAATTATGCTGGTATTGAGAAAAGATTTAAAATTATCCCCTTATATTAAAAGAGAATAAGGGTCAAGTACTGTTCATTTGACGTCACCGGCCGCGTCATCCAAAACGACGCCATTTTTCCCCTCCTCCGATCTTTCCTCCTCCCATCTCGAAACTTCCTTTTCTCCTCCAACTCCAGTCCTTAAGCTCTAAGTTTTCTCTCCATTACTCTCTGTTTGATGACCCGTGTGATTGCATCCTCTTAAAATATATCATCTTCACTTGTAATGGTTCCATCCACTCCTTCTACTACTTTCTCCTAGCAATTTATTTCGAGGTTCGGGTTTCAATTCATTTTTTCGGTCTTTTATTGATGTATCTTGTTCGTTTCTTTGCAGTTGCGATTCGATTTGAGGAATAATTTCTGGTTTTGCCGGTGTGAACTTTTCAAAGCAAGAGAGTCCACTATTCTCTGCAATCCACCAAATACATTCGATTTACAATTTTGGAAGGCAGATACGGCTACTGGAGAAGAAGTTGAATATACCGGAGGTGCTGCCATTGCCGGAATTGTGGATAAAGTTCTTTTATTGTTATTTAAGAGGTAAAAGATTTACAACGTGTTTTTCTTTCTGGCCTTTTCACTTTTGTTAATTTTTTCCCCCCAAAATTACAGAGGGGATATTTACTACTTTCAGTACGAATACCTCGAGTTCAAATATATATAACAACCAAAACATTAAGTTTTATGTAGTCATAGATCACAAAACAAAAAGTTTTTTCATGATTATTTTGACTACAAAATTCAGAAGAAGAATTTAGACTATAGTTACTTACTCAAAAGAGATATGACATTCGGATTACTTATTCTTGAGGTGTTTAATTTGGCAGACCATATACCCAACAAAGTGCTACGTCAAGTGAAGGTTAAAGAAGCATAAACAAAATGGAGATGAGTTATCTGCCAAAATTCAAAGGAAATTAAAAATCATTGTAAGTTAAGAAAGCAACTCCTGAAATTTCTAAAGTATAGATTCTACTCAAAAGTGCCAATAAGGTTGTTGTATTTTGTAAATTTGTGTAGGGTGTGTCCTGGACCAATTTCTTATCGTAAATTTTCCTAGTCACCACCAATTGCAACATTGCCATTGGGAGATGGAACAATCTCCCATTTGCATTTGTTTATGTAAGGCTATATTTCGTTTTTACTTTTATTTTTTTAACTGAATTTTTAAGAAGTTTGTTAGAGTGTGGTGTTTAATGAATTCAAGTATTTTCTCTTATGAATTACATACGTATGATGAATGATACAAAAAAAAGCTTTGGATTTTCTTTCAACATAGTATATCCTACTATTTTTTTTAGAAGTTATTTGGAAGGAGAAGGAAATCGGGTTGGTTTTACAATCTTTTCTATCAAAAAAATAAAAATAAGAATTTATTACTTATGTAAAACTGATAAAATGTCCTAACAGGGATGCCTTTCATGTAATAAATTAACATGTTCCAGAGTGTTTTGAAGGGAATATTTTGAAATTTAGGCATTTTTATTGGACATATGTACTATGTAGAAATACTTCTTCTAGATACTATTCCAATATCATAAATTGATGGCTTAATTCATTTCCCTATTTAAGATGCATAGATCCACAGAGTTATTATATCCTTGAAAATCTTCAGTTATCATTTATTTATTTTTCAACTATAAATTTTTTTTATTAATATTAAGAAAGAGATAAAGATTATAAATAATCTTCAGTTATAGAAAAAGTAAAGTTAACCTGACGATCGATCTCAACTCCTTCACACATACATTAGTAAAAGTTCAACTACCTCATTCCATAAGATAGCTCAATAATTGAACCAGTTACAATACTCAAAGCACATGCCAAAAATATTTTTCTTTCTTTGGTTCTCCTGAAACCTCAGAATTTATGCAATAAGTTCTCCTACCTTTTATTAAATTCTTATGACATAAATATATGTGACAGATATGAAGGTTGCAAGACCATCATTTACCAACATATGAGATTTTCTTTTCAGCCTTTGACAGTGAAAAATACGATCAATTCTGGTGCACGTGTCGTTAATCTTGACTATTATGTCAACGCAAATTTTATATCAAATATTTTGCTGCTTCCTGTGTGTCACGTTTCTGATCTTTTGAAGGGCTTTTCTAATAAGGTCAAATTAGGAACTATCTTTTGATTTAATTTATCTGATATTGTGGTAATTGAAGTTTCATGTGTGGTTTTATGTAATTTTGGGTTTTTAATTTAACTTGATCAAGGTTTTAAAGTTATGAGTTTTCCTTTATTGTTCTTCAATTCCATTCAAGCATAGTTTTTTTTTTTTTTTTTCTCCCTCTCATTCGGTGTCATTTATGAAATCTTTCATTTTTCTTCAAGTAAGTTTGCATGTTTTCCCATCTTTGAATCTTTAATGAAAAATGTGCATATTGACAGATTCATCTTTATTTGATAATATTTATAACGGAATAAGAATGTATTTTACATATGCTTCTACATGGAGATTTGGTATGCTTTTGTTGAGATTTTTGGTTGCTCGGTTCTTGCCTTCGAATTATAATTGTTTTTGAGAACCGGTTTGTTTCGATGAATCTTCAACATTAAGGGTCTAAAGATATCGTATTTTCTCTCTTTAGTTGCATATAATATGTCTCTACACATAATATTTTAATTGGAACATTCTTATAGTCTCTTATTGTGCATCTTGCTATTTCTGCCTTTACTTTGAATTCTTGTGTTATCTTTTTAATTTTTTAATGATATTCGGGGTTAATCGTAGTGAGCTTTCTGTGCAATAATTACTAATGACATTATCATGAAATTGAAGGAAAATGGGAACGAGTACAAATGGAGAAATGTAACAGTTAAGCTTCCAGAATTATATGGATTTTGTTAGTTAATGAGGCTTTTGCCCAAACTTATTGCTTGCCTTCTGATCAAACCTCAACCTGCAATAATACTAGGAAATAGATGATAGTCATGAGAAGAGTTCAAATTGTTCTTTTTCTTTTTTTATTTCTATATTTGTTTTGTTTACACAATTTAGGTTGATCTTCTATTTGAGTTATTGAACTTTTGTTCTTGTGTTAAATATATGGTCTTTGTGTGGATTTAATCTAATTCAAAGTCAACAATTAATTTTAATCACTCATTTCATAGGACTCATAACTTTTCAACAACACATTCCATCAACTTCTATTAAAATCTACTAAAAATCTATTTTTAATCTCCATCAAACAAGGGAAAGTTTATATAACTAAACTTTTCCTTCTCTAATGGCTTAAGTTTTTAGAGGAGGTAGTTCAATTTGGATTGGTGTCCCAAGTTAAAGACTTTAACAGTAACTAAATAATTTGACATTTTTCTCTTCGACTTGATGGAAGAAACCATTTGATGCTGTTAATATGGGCAATGTTGTGGTATTACATGCTTCTAGAGCCGCTGTGGATGAGATGTTGACTTTCAGTGAAAAGAATTGGCAAATAGTTGATACCACATTCCAATGGGTATCTAAGATATTTTTTTCCTAAAAGTTTTTGAAAACGCTATGTCCTGTAAGTAACTATATACAAGCATTGTATCCTTCTTCACTGATCAATATATTCATTTCTTATTATCTTGTCTGAAGGTTTGGACTATTGTTCAAAAACACAAACGAGAGTATACTTCAATATCCATTGTAAATACTCTCACCAAGAGACCATAGCAACTGCCTCTTTTGCAGGGAAGTACATCATTGTGAAGAACACAGCAGAGGTATGTTTGATGCTCTGCTTCATTTTCATTAGGTATTGGATTGTTTTCAGCAAATGAAATTACCAGCATTTATCAACGCATAGCTCTCATTCTGCAAATTTTTACATTGAATTTAGGCAACTTACGTGTGCGACTATATTATGGGTGGTGAGCTTGATGGATTTAGCTCGACCAAAGAGGTATTTCTGGAGGTGCAGGATTATTAGCTTAATTTGTCTTAAAGACTTAATGCTTTGCATTTGTAATTCACAAAATTCATTTACTTACAAAAATTCAGATTTGCAGTATCTCAGGGGTTTGATTCAGACAAATCTTGTAAAACTTGGTATTCCAAACCAAACAACCATGTTGAAGGGAGAAACAGAGGATGGTTAGTTACTTCCTGCATTTTCTTTCCTCTACTTGGTTGCAATTAGCAAGTAGTGATACTGATAAAAGTCCACTTTTTCATTTTCTCCATGCCAACATCAAAAACTTTTTTTTTCCAAGAATAAGATTAAGCTAATTGGAGTTACCAAAAAAAAAAAAAGACTGAGAAATGCATGTGCATTAAAACAACATAGGCACGGATGTCTCATTTTCATTTTTTTAGATTTGTTATTAATAGTGACTTAGCGGAGTATGCTGAGATAATTCTTGTTTTTAATTTTTCCAGGTTCATCATGGTGCAACCAGGGGCGGAACTATGCTTTGGCATTAGTCCGCTCAAGCCAACTACAAAATTCTGAAAATTTTGATTTTTTTTTTTTTTTTTTTTGGGTAGTATTATTTTAAATTTTGAAGTTCATTTGAGCTCTCAATTTCAGTTCATTTGGGCTTTGATTGATGCTTATTAATTATTTTGAGTGTGTTAATTAATTTAGGTTGTATTCGGCGGCCTCATTTGCATTATAATTTGTTTTATTTGTATTTTCTAGGTAAAATGTGTGATTAATAATTGGAGAGAGAAATTGTGAGTGGTTAAGAGCTTGTTTGTTAAAGTTAAAATTTTTACCACAACTTTTCAAATTCAATCTCAACCATTCATTCTTAGTCAAGCCCACCATTTTTTACTTTTCAAATATTTTTAAACCACACATCCATCAAAAAATCAAAAAAAATTACAAAAATCAAAAATTTTCACATTACCAAACAGGCTCTAAAAAGTGGTTTTAAAAATTGTGTAATTTAAATTTGGATTTAAAATGGCTTAAAGTACAATTGCCGAACACAGCCTTAAATTATTTAGGTTTTATTTAGAATTTTTTTGTGGTAGTTAATTTTTTTATTATAGAAGTACTTATTTGGATTTTTTTTGCGCTACACTGGAAATAGATTTAGGTTTTATTGACATTGAAGTATAATTATTTTGTTATATTTACGAATTTGAAGTCTAAATCATTCTTATCTTTGGCTTGAAAAAAAAAAATTTCGGGGGCTCCACCCCCAATTTTTTATCTAGCCTACTACATTTTTAAATCCTAGTTCCGCCCCTGGGTGCAACACATTTGCTTCAATCTATACTTGAGAAAATGATAAGCCAGTAAACATCTAAAGACACCGTCTTTGATCGCCTCAAATGTCACTCTAAAATCCATCAACTTCTCTAAGACAGCCGAAGTTAATCGAACTATTTTCTCAATATTGTAATTATGATTGCTGTTTTGACATATTTGACGTCTTCAAATTGTGTTAATGTGGAAGTTTAGTTTTTCACAAACTATGATGTTGATTGCACAATTATATAGATGGTGTTTTGTTGTTGGGTTTATTACTATAATTTGAACTTTGACGTGAGCTTGTAACTCAGCTTTAGTTTAGTGTGTATTTCATAACCTGGTTTCACGGATCGCAGGTTCAGTTCTCGAGGTTTCTCACCTCTAGGTAGCTTACCTCTCATCCATTGGCCGGTAAGGCAGAACAACTGGCACACACGCACGCTGATGAGTAGGATGTAAGGGAAATATCTGTAATATGATCATATCATTAGAGCACTTCATGGTAAAATAGGCCAACCGCCTAACTGTTGCCGACTTTTCGAACCGAATGGGGAGATAATCATTTTCACTGCGTGACACCTGAGCTGTATTTTCTGGTAGGTGAATAGTCCAGGTTTTCCACTTTTGTAGGATTCCTATTGATACAGCTTATTTCCTCATAAGATTATTGATAGTATATTTAATACTTCCACTTCTCCATGATTTGCTTTTAGTTCTCATTTTTTGGTTTTAGATTGTGCCAAAGAGTTAAATTGTCATTTTAATCTTCCATCTCCATAATTCCACAACGTTTTGGGCGGATAAATAGGAAATATTTGAACTACATGCCTATAACATTCTTTTAAGGATAACAAAAAATGCAAGAAATTACACCAAAAAAATTTCAATAATACCCAACTAATTCATTGATTATACTATTATTCCATATATATTTTACTATTATGCCCTTGTTCGGCAGCTTGTTTTAAAAAAATGGTTTTTTTGTTATTTTTTAGGTTGATAAATGCTTAAAAAGTGGAGAGAGAAAATGTGAAAGGTTAGAAATTGATTTGGAGAATTTTGTAGTTTAAAAACCAAAAAAAAATCAACATTACCGAACATAGACTATGTGTGCAACTCAACACAGAATCTTCAACACCCAATGTCGTGCATCGCACGACAAACCTCTAGCATTGAATAATTATGCTGGTACTCAGAAAGGCCCAAGTAAACATTTTCAAGAGATGTTCCATTCCTAGGTTGTAAATTTGTAATTCATTTCAAGACTTTTAAGTGTGTTTGGTATTATTTAAAAAGAGTTTTTTTAAAAGTGAATAGTAATTTTTAGGAGAATATATTGTTGAGATTTGGTTGAAAAGTCAAATATTGTGAATTTAATTTTTAGTGAATAATTAAAATTGAGTACTATAGAAAAAAGAGAAAATTTTGTAAAAAATCAAACAAGGCTAAATCACACACAGCCTCTGTATGGTAAAACTCTGTATATAAATTTTGTGATCACATGCAACATTTTATTATGCTTCGTTAGTAACAAGAATTTATAGGCTCTGTTCATAAGAATGTAATAATTATAAATTTTTTTATTTATATTTTTTCAGATAAAATATGTGATTTAAAAAGTGAAGAGAAAATATATGGTTAAAAAATAATTAGGATAATTGTATTTATAAATTAACAACATAATTTTTTAAATTACTTTATAATCTAGCATATTATCTCTCACCAATTTCTAATCATATTTTACTTCAAAAATAACAAAAAAATTCGTATACAATTTCTCTATTCACTTTAAAAAATAATATTTTACCAAATAGAAAAATTCATGAATTTCCTCCCTCAGTCGAGTCAGTCCTACTCCTCCCCCTGCAACAATTCGCTGACAAAACTGCAGCCAAACCAGTCGGTGGAATTTCTCTCTCTTTTCTGCATCAAGTCATGTCTGTTATATTCGTAAACTTTTTGACTCCCTGTCTCTTTTTTCTTCTTTTTAATTTTTATTATTTTGGTAAAATGTTTTTAGAATAAAAGAGATTTGAGTAATTAATTACACACACGGAACGATCTTCAACATTGAAATTAGTAAATTACATTAAAAATGAACTTGACACGAAATTTTCAAACAAAATTAATCTAAATTTCACTCAAAAAATAATAGAAGAGAATTTAGTGTATCCCAAGAAGGTAAAAGATAAAGTGTCGAGACTCCATGTTCAGTCAATTCTCTGACCGTGCTGTTCTGGGACTTTATCATCTTCATGTGTTTGTGTTTCATCTTGGAGAACCACCGCCGGGGCATCATCGCTTGATGAGCTGCATACACTGTGCTCCGCCACCATGGGCGGAGGCGGAGGAAAAACCCGGCCATCAATACAAGAAGCACATTTAGTCTCGGCCCATTCTTCAAAATCATACCGGCCACGACCCATTATTCTTCGACCCGAACAAAGCCTCCCAATCATCACTGCAATTGAACCTAGTATTATTATGACTGCCAGAACCCCAATGACGGGTCCAACCGACCCATGACCTGAATGAGCTGTGGAGGCTTGTTGGGCAGCCACCACCGTCGGCGGTGGTTGCTGCTGCTGTAAAGGGTCTAACAATGGTGTATCAGAAGTAGACATTTGAGTTATGGCAACAAATATGGGTAAAGATGGATTAAGCAATGGATTCCAGGAAAAAATTTCAACTATTGAGAATAGTTTTGTTGTTGTAGAGGAGTGGAAGAGCAAGTGCTAGTTACAAACCTTTGCAGGGCAGAAACATATTTATTCATTGAATTAAAAACATTAGCAATGCTTTTCAAAAAAAAAAAAGAAAAACATTAGCAATGAACCAAATATCAAGTTAAAATAGAAAATTTTGTTGGGGGTGGGGGGGGGGGTAAATATATCTCATAATACTTACTGTTCGGCTGCTACAGCTGTTTTTTTTTTTTTTCTAAGTAGATGTGGGGTTGAAAATTGAAGAGAGAAAATATGTGTGGTTAAAAAGTAGTTTGAAAAATTATGTTTATAAATTTGTTTATAAATTGTAATCATTACGTAAAAGAACGGTGCATATGAATCCTTGGTTATGTTTGTGCTCCAAGAAGAAATATTGTGCCAAAGGTTTGGCAACTTTGGAGGGTATAATGCAAGAAGAAGAATTAAAATGGGAAGATGTTACTGTTCAACGTAGCTACAGTGAGGTCTCTGTATATGCAGGGTTATATAAAAAGCATTTCTCATTAAAATATATGGAAAAACTAAGAGTCAAAGTAGCTCGATAGACACAAAAGCATGATACATAGCTACCTCAATTTGACCCTAATTATGAATTCTAGCCGTCTACAATGTCGTAAATGTATTCAAAGTCGCTACCAATTATCCAATGAAAAAAAATGCATTCTAATTGTGTTCCTTATCACATTATTCATGTGATGCCCTTAAGTAGCTCTAAAAACGGGGAATCAAGATGATTAATTATTATGCATTCGAGAATATTTGTTTCCACTTTTGCGGATAAATTTGGTTTATTAAAGGTCAAAAAGTTGAAAATTGGGTAGGGACTTGACTTCAGGTGAGCTCATCCATTTCTTCTGTATAGTTTTTCTCATCCAATAAAGTTCAAGACTTTCAAGTCTATCATCTAATTTTGATGATCATGATCTCTTTATGTTAAAATAAATAATTAAACAACCATTTGATCGATCATAATTGAGAATACAAGGTGTCAACATATTATTTAAAATTCGCTTTACTCAGTCTCACTTTTAACTACATATTTTTTAATAAGATAATTTTGTAGGTGAACATACATTTTTTTTATTTTTTATTTTTAACCATACATTGTTAGAAATTTTATTTTTGACAAAATCTATATCAAACAAGTTGTAAAAGCTTAGCGTAAAAGATTTTTGTTCATAAACAAAATATGTAGTATTTTTAAGGTAAAATATATGATTAAAAAGTAATTTTAAAAATGTATATGGTTTAAAAATAGTTTTAAAAAATGTGTTATTATAAATATATTTATAAACAAGTTAGGTTATATGCCAGCAAATATTAAAAAAATAAAAAAAGAGTCAGGCACTGTCGCACTGAGGGCTGTGGCGTAGAAAGGGAAAGAGAATCTCAGTGCAAGAAGAGAATATTTCTCTAGGAGATAATGAAGCATTTGTTTTTTAATTTAATTATTATAATTTATAATTTATAAAGTAATTTGTAAACATCACAATTTCTCAAATCACGTTTTAATCATATACTTTTTTTTCAACTTTTAAATCACATATTTTACCTCAAAATATAAAAAAATCAAATTTATAATAATTGTTACGGTGTTACTGAAAAAGAGCCGAATATTTCTCTTGATATATAATCTTCTCACACACAGTTGAAATTATTTGAGAGACAACAAGAAGTATTTTCATGGATAGAACCAAAGTTAAGTTAGAATCAAATGCATCCCCACCAGCTTTTCATTTTGATTTTGTCACTTTTTCATTGAATCCTTGTGCCTTCTACTCTATTCTTTGTGATTTGTTGTTCCAACTTCCAAGTCTTCCAAATCGAGGAAAGGGCTATTTTTAGTTTAATATCGGGTAGATTTCGAGTTGAGTGAAGGCCCTTTTTCGAACTATTATATTTGTCATATTCCGAAAAGGTTTATTCTTAATTTTGTACTAGGTAGATTTTGAGTTGAACGAAGACCATTTGAATTTTCTATTCTAATTGTCCAGTCCAGGAATCCAAATTATGCCCATAATAATTGTATAAAACACCAGTAATTTAGCATATCAAGAAGAAGATTGACTAACAGTTTTTCATTTATATATATATAATAATAAAGGACCCTGGTGCAAATTTAACAAACTACTTGATACTGAATAAAACATTATTTTACTATAGAGCATTTCATAATTGCTTTTAAAACTAAGAAATTACTTTTGAACATATTTTTTATTATTTTATGGAAGTGTTCTATTTGATTAAATAGCTTTTAGAGAAGCTGATATAAGATAATTTTCTTACAAAATTCTTCTGTACGAATCAGAAATAAAAGCAAACGCCCGGCCAAATGGACAATAAATTATTGAAGGAATCTATAATTAAAAATAATTAATAAGTAATCATCCTGATCCTGTGCATTATTATCTTGAAAGAAGATGTTACTCGTCACTTTTTTTGATTAGGAATTATAAAGGGTCTCTTTATCTTTTGTGTATATATATATATATATATTATTACAAAAAAACAAACACGAGATAATGTACATTAGCATTCATTTGCATCCAATCATTCAAAATGATAAGATTTTTCATGCATCCACACCATTTATGTCAACTTTTAATCATTAACACACCGATGACATGTTTGGTACACGTTGATCTCTTTTTGAACCATCTAATACAAATATGATTTTATATTTCTGTTTCTCCTTCACTGAGTTGTCAATCTTGTTGGACATGAGGGATTTACCCAATCTGGACCTCCAAATTCTCTCTTGCTCTTTTTGTAGCTTTATAATTATTGGGATTTAAAAAAAAAAAGTGTATCCCACATTCTAAGGGTCCGAACCGACCACGTCTAAGGTCATTGGTTCGAGATTGTAAATCCAGGTTATGCCTCACAGGGATCAGGGTGGAGGAATTTAAGTAAGTATGAGTAATTCTCAATAACTCCCGCTTTCCACAATGAACAAATCCAATATTTCAGGATTCGAACCCTGCAACCGAACGCGCTGAGCACTTACCAACCCTCCTCTTTACCACTGGGAGATGTGCCTTGGCCCCCTGGGGGCAATTTTTGGAATTTCATTATGACATCTTTTGTTGGTTATTTGTCTTGATAATATTCTGGATCTATTTTTTACTCCGTTTACAGTACATAATAATATATTAATAGGTGCAAAGGATAATACGATGACTAAGATTTTAGGTTTTATCTTTATTAATATTGTCGAGTAATATGTAACACACCTTATCATAGAGGTTCAAATTGATTTACGGTGATAAATGAAAGGCATTTTTATTACAAACTAGTTTACGAAGCCACCCTTTTTCGAATCTCTTGGTGAGCACATCAGTATTTCCTAGCTTTACCGTTGACGCTGTAAAATCTTTAGAATAGAGATATCGGACCTATATATCCTCTGTGAGTTGAGAGGAGCGAGCTTTTTGTTTGATGCATCGGCATTAGAGCAAGTTCTCTACAAATTCGAGAGAAATGAAGAATCAAGCGTAGGTTCTAGTTATCCGGTAGTGATGGCAATAAAGCAAATCGGGTGATCCGTATTCACCGAGGGAGAATCCAATTTGATCCATATTCACCACATGATCCGTCAATTTTCAGGGGCGAATTTTTTTATGTTGGTATTAGAATTTTCAATTTAATTAAATTTTTGATCCACTCGAAGCAAGTATCCGTCAAGTTCGAATCAGATCGGATATTTTTCCAATGACAAATACATTTTAAATAAATTTTGACAATCCAAATATATGTTACTTAATTTTGGATCAAATACCATGCATAAGTTTTTCAGAATATCAAATAATGCATTTTAAATTCAAATTCTATGTATATAGAGTCCTGTTTTAGACTTCTAATAATGCAACAAACTTATTTGTTTATTTTCCATGATGATCATTAGACATCAACTCCTCTCTATTTTTATAAAGAAGACTCGTCGAGTCATTTCCTTTTGTCTTTATAAAACATTTTCAACTTGATAAATCTACTCTGAAATATTAGAGAGACAACAAGGTCCACGTCAATTCAAAATCAGAAAATATCGTCTTAAGATTGTTGGTGCATGATCTACATTGGCCACTTCAAGATGTAGATGATCTACATTGGCCACTTCAAGATGTAGATCAAGTTGGAGAAAACTGCCTCGTTATGTATACGTCAAACTTGAGTTGATGATAGATATAAATGATTGCTGCTTTTACTCGAACAAATCTCAAAGTCATTAACCAAATTAATGAACAAAATGAAAGTTGATTCCAAGGCACGTAATGACGCTTTCCTTAAGAGGATATTTGCCCTCTCCCCACCAGTAATTTACAGTCTCCATGAAATAATGGAATCCGATAAACGGTGTCTGCGTTGTGTAGTAATGAAGAACACTTTGAACAGTAAGGAAACTTTAAAATTTCAAACCAATCAAGAAACCCTCGCGCTTTGTATTTTTGAATTACAAAACACGAATAAGTTTGAAATGATAAAAACGATGGTTTTTTACATTTTTAGGAAGAGGATAAAAGAAGAATAAGATGACATTCCAATGTCAACGTTCCATTTTTCAAGTCTATATTTTTACAAATGAATAAATCTATATTTCTAGACAATCGTACAACTTTTCACCAAATGTTATAACCACACAACCTTTCGCCGAAGGTTGTAACAATACAACATTTCACCATCACACAACCTTTCACTAAAAGTTGTAACTATACAACCAACGGACTAAACCAAATATTTAATCATCCCCAATAGTTGTAACTCTTCATTTAAGCCATGACTATTCATAAACTAATGTTCAAACGACATGTTCTAAAAATCCTCCAACACAAAGGAAACATTTATTCATGTAAATTCAGTTTTCTATGTGACTTGCCAAAACAACTGCTTCTCTAGCTGCAAGAGTCAATATGTAAAGCATAGAATGCTGGGCAGAATCTTTCTACGTCTGCCTGCATGTTGAAAATAACCTCAAATCAGCAAACTGAAAGGCAGTCATGTAAAGCATTCTTCTCCCCTTTGAAATCTTGAGTATCATCAAGGAATAATGCTAAACACACAAAATACATGAGAAACTGAATGACACACCACTCACATACAGGGGGTCCCACAGTGTGTGAACCTTCCTCCATATGAGGGGTATGTCATCCAGTGTGTAATTCATTTTGTGTTGTTAAGAGATTGATACCCAGAAATAACCACAAAGTACATACGAACAATATCTCAAACAAAAACTTCAAAAAACTTTATAAACTTCAAACCACAAAGAGTTGTAACATCAAATACACAGATCACGTCTCTTATACAAAAGAAATCAGAAAACCTAAAACAGACTCGCATAAACCACAAAGAATACTATACAGAATAACAACTTGTTCACTGATATCTCGCGATGCGAAATACCCCCGCAAGTGCACGGGTCGTGAGAAGTAATAAAGTGGACCTAGGAGTCCGGATTATCGTCCCACGAGAACTGCTATTAATTACCGAAATATTTTAGTTCTACACTTTATTTGAACGAACAAATGAATTTGAGGTTTTAAACTAAAACTAAAGAATTTAAAATTGGAGAATTGTTTTGTTTTCAAATACGATTGTAAAGTAGTTGGGATTTACGATTTCACCTAACCAATTAAATTAATTCCAATTCAAGTTTTATTTCCTAAATATGCATTCGGTTGAATTCACTAATTTAAATTGAAATTCATCTCTCGAATTTAAATCAACTCTACCTAAATAAGTCAACCATGTATCTCTACAGAGGGTCCGAATATTCTTTATCTAGATGCATTACACACAATAATTCACACACGACCGCAATAATTACAAGAGTACATCTCTATCTCTCGTTCAGTTACCCGATTTATTACCTAGATCTATGTTATTAACTCACCTCTCGGATTATGGAAATAACACATAAAATCATGAATAAGTGGTCAGTTCATTCACGCATTAAACGCAGTAATAAATCAACACATCCATCAAAGCGTTAAAACAAGGAATATGGAATTAAAATAATATGACTAGGCTACATCGTTCATCCCAACGTTAAATTTAGTTACACATCATGATTGTAGAACAAAAACAATAAAATATAACGTTCATTGAAAATAACAAAGAAGAATGGAAAGATTGCACCAATTATCAATTCTTCAAGTATCTTCAATTCACGCCCCTCTGCGATGCTTGAATCTCCAAGAATTTTAATTAAAATCTCTGTTGTGGCTCGTTCTATGGAGAGGCAAAGGTCTGATTTTCCTGCAAAGAGGTTGTATTTATAGTTGGTGAAGAGATCAAGTTGAAGAAGGAAAGAAATTCATCAAATCCGCGCGCGAGTCTTTTTTGGTATCTGCACAGCGTTCAGTATTTCGACCAGAGAACCGGGTTACCAATTTGGGCTTCTTTCATTTTCAGGTCCAAAAGTAATACAGATACTTGGGCTTTGATCTGTTCCGGTCCAATACACAACATATGAGGGAGAATGGGCTGCACTAATCTAGGCTGAAGATTGGGCTGTCAAAATTGGATCTACATACTCCACCTCAGTTTTGGATCAGCTCACCTGTAAATATCAGAATTCAAAGCAGTATCAAAATTCTAACAAGTTAAGAGAAATTAAAGCATCTTTAAATTTATTTATAGATATTATTTTAGTTCCTGCATCTGCAGGATTCAATTGAGTTGGGATTTTAACAAGTTTAATAACACATTTTTCAGTTATATCCTTAATGAAGTGAAATTTAACATCAATGTATTTGGATCTATTATGAAAAACAAGATTCTTACACAGGTGTAAAGTGCTACAATTATCTGTACTAAGTTCAAAAGCAGAATCATCAATACAGGAGATTTCAGACAACAAACCTTTTAACCAGATACATTCTTTTACAGCATCAGTGGCAGCAATATATTCTGCCTCAGTTGAGGACAATGCCACAAGTTTCTATAATTGTGATTTCCAACTAATGCATGTACCATTTAAAGTAAAGAAATATGCAGAAGTAGACTTCCTATTGTCAATATTACCTGCAAAATCTGAGTCTACAAAGCCATTTAACTTGAAATCATTTTTGGTTCTAAAAAATGCTAAACTCAAAATTGCAGTGCCTTTAAGGTATTTTAAAAGTGATTTTACAGCTTCCCAGTGTAATTCACCAGGGTTACTCATAAACCTACTAAGAACACTCACAGCAAAGGCAATATCAGGTCTAGTACACACCATAAGGTACATTACAGATCCTATAGCATTAGAATATGGTACATTTTTCATCCTAAGTTCTTCTTCTGCAGTTTTAGGACAATGATTAGAAGATAATTTGAAATGAGCAGGAAAAGGTAGAGACACAGGTTTAGAATCAATCAAATTAAATCTGGTCAAAACTTTTTCAATATAATGCTTTTGATTTAAAAATAGATTCCCAGATTGTTTATCTCTAAATATGTTCATACCTAAAATCCTTTTAGCATGCCCAAAATCTTTCATTTCAAATTCAGAATGCAGTTTGTTTTTCAATAGGTTAATGTCATGCATATTAGATCCAGCATTAACATATCATCAACATATAACAACAAATACATGAAATCAGAATTATCAGTCTTGTAATAAAAACAAGAATCATATTGGCTCTTTTTAAAATTTAGGCTTTGGATATAAGAATCAAACCTCTTATACCACTGCCTAGGTGCTTGTTTCAAGCCATATAGGGATTTTTTCAATAAACAAACTAAATCAGATTTTCCCCCTTTTTCAAAACCTTTATGCTGATTCATATATATAGTTTCATCTAAAGAGCCATAAAGAAAAGCAGTTTTAACATCCATTTGTTCAAGTTCTAAATTAAAATGTGCAACAAGAGCAAACAGTATTCTGATTGAAGTATATTTAACCACAGGAGAAAAAATTTCATTGTAATCAATTCCTTCCTTTTGAGAGAAACCTTTAGCCACAAGCCTAGCCTTGTACCTAGGTTTAACATCTTTTGAATCACTTTCCTTTATTTTAAATATCCATTTGCAGTCAATGACCCTTTTATTATAGGGTCTATTAACTAAAATCCAAGTGCCATTTTTCAGAAGAGAATCCATCTCCTCCTGCATGGCAGCCAACCATAAATTTGATTCTTTTGAAGAAACAGCTTCTTCAAATGATTCAGGTTCAAAAACAAGAAGATCAGAATAAGTATAAGCAGACACAAAATCAGGATCCTGAAACTTAGGAGGAGATCTTATCTCCCTTCTAGGTCTATCCCTAGCTAGTTGATAATTATCAAGGTCTGTTTTAGCTTCAGGAATGTTACCAGGCAATGGTGAAGTCTCAGTCAGTTCAGGTTCAGGTTCAGGTTCAGGATTGTCATTTTGAAAATGTGGGGGTTGCTCCACCTGAAACTGAGTATGGGGCATGCCATTTTCATCACCTAAATGGTCTGCACTCAGCTCAGTGGTAAGGAAATCTTTATCATTTACAGGATCATCTAATTTTTCATCTTTACAAGGAAAAACAGATTCATTAAAAATGACAGACCTACTTAAAATAATCCTGTAACCTCCCTGCTCCCTAACCCAAAGTCTATAGCCCTTGACCCCCTTCTCCATATCCTAGAAACACACATTTCAGAGATCTGGAGTCAAGTTTAGTTTCAGTTTGGTGTGAGTAGGCAGCACACCCAAAAATTTTCAATTTTAAAAAATCTGGAAGAAAATTATTCCAAATCTCATCAGGTATTTTAAAATTAATTGCACTGCAGGGAGAAAGATTGATCAAATAAGAAGCAGTTTTAACAGCTTCTCCCCAAAGAAATTTTGGCAAGTTAGAATCAAGTAGAAGACACCTAGTTCTTTCTAAGAGAGTTCTGTTCATCCTTTCAGCAACCCCATTTTGCTGTGGACTGTATGCAACAGTCCTATGTCTAAGGATTCCTAAGTTGCTACAGAAAGAATCAAAGTCTTGGTTACAAAATTCTAATCCATTGTCTGTCCTAATTATTTTTACCTTCTTATCCTTCAAATTTTGGACTAAGGTAATCCAGATTTTAAAAACAGACACTGTAGCATCCTTAGTTTTCAACAAATGAACCCAACTTTTCCTAGAAAAATCATCTACAATAAGAAGAAAATAGCTATAACCTGAGACAGAACTAACAGGAGCTGGACCCCATAAGTCAGCATGCAAATATTCAAGAATATCAATAGATTTATGAATACATTTACCAAAAGAAGTCCTTTTCTATTTTCCTAACACACATTTCTCACAAAAATCAAGTTTATGCAGCACATCATTACCAAAAACACATTTGTTTTCAAATAACTTAAGACCCTTTTTACCTAAGTGTCCCAATCTTTTATGCCATAAAACAATTTTATCCATATAAGACAACATTAAAAGATCTTGCATAAACAGGTAAGGTATTCAACACATAAATCCCATTAATTTTGGGAGTAGAGAAAATCATAAAGTTACTTTTGAAAATACTCAAGTAACCATTAAACATTCTAATCTCATAAGATTCAGAATCAAGTACTCCTAGAGAGATTAGATTTCTTTTTAAATCAGGAACGTATCTTGTTTTGTTTAAAACAAGAGTTTTGTCATTTTCAAGTTTTAATAAAACCTTCCCAGTTCCTTTCACATCACATGTAACATTGTTACCAAGTTTCACAGAGCCAAAATGATCAGAACAGAAGTCAGAAAATAAATTTCTTTCAGGACACATATGAAAAGTGCAACCAGAATCAAGTATCCATTCGTGTTTGTTTTCAGATTCAGTGGTAACATAAACCACTCCATTATTGTCTTGGACTGCAGCCTCTGTTTGATTGCTGGTTCCTATTTCATTTTTCCTTTTGAAACAATTTTTGATATGATGTCCAGGTTGGCCACAATAATAACAAAGTCTGGGTCTATTTATGTTATCAAGTCCCCCAGAATTATCTTGCCCCCTGACATTATTCTGACTTCTATGGTTGTCTTGATTTCTAGAGTTATCATAACCTCTAAAATTGGTCTGACTTCTAGAATTATTGAGTCCTCTATAGGTGTTGTCATTTGACCTATTGAAATTGGCTCTATTTTGGAAATTGCCTCTTGCATACTTATTGTTCACATTATTCCAGGTTCTAATGTTGCTAGAGGTATTCCAATTTTTATTAAAATTACTCACTGACTTATTATTCCTAAAGGGAGTCTTCTTCTTAGAGGATCCTATCACATTATAAGCCTCTTTAGGATTGTTCTTGAACTCAAGTTCTTTATTTTTAAGTGAATTGTGAACAATTTCAGTAGTCAATTTTTGTCCTCCATATTCAAGAGCATTTCTAAGGTCTTTGAACTTATCACCCATAACATTAAGCAAACACACAACCTTTTGTTCATCAGTTAATTTTTCATCACAATTTAACAGACTGAGTAATTTTGGTAAACCTACTCATATTCTCATCTACATCCTTTGATTGATCAAATTTAAAAGAGAAATATTGTTTCCACAGAAAGCACTTATCAGGCAAAGACACAGTATCAAAAACTTCTTCCAGTTTATCCCATAATTCCATAGTAGTTTTAGTCTTGTCTACTTGTCTAATGACATTATCAGATAAGTGTAAGAACAGAGTACTCCATGCAATTTCATCCATTTCAAGATGTCTATCCTGAGGGGTATCAAGAGGCCAAGACCTATCTATAGCCTTAGCACATTTCATTTGAAGTAATAAAGCCTTCATTTTCTGGCTCCAGAGATTAAAGTCTCCTTTGCTATTCCATACTTCAACATTTTACAGTAGCCATTGAAGTAATGACTAATGATTTTAGAAGATTATTTAAATTGAAGGCTTTGTTATTCCAAAAGAATGATCAGATTGAAGTACAAAATATATACACTGAAACACAAGAATTATCAGTAAGTATTCCACAAAGATCAAGATATAAGAATATAGTTTCAAACAATTTATGAAACAGCAAGGCAATCAAGATGATTACAATTCAAATACTAATCACATAACTACACAATGCTAATGTATAGAAACAGGTTCTCCTAGTATATCCCTCAACCTATTTATGGGTCAGCTCAACCTCCCTCAGATTCCCGGATTCTCAAGGAATCCTGGACAAAGGTAAGAATTAGGGTCCAAGAATAGGCTTCAACGGAGGAATTTTGGAAAGAACCAAGAATTTGAAAAAACTAATCAGTATGAATTGCAGTAATTTGGAAGGAAATCACCTGATGCAAAAATTATATGAGCTCAGCAGCACAGAGATTATTTTTCCACAAAGATTCAGAATCCACAGGTTCAATACCACCAAGTTCCAGAAATGTTTCGAAGATCAGCCAACAAAAATAATGTAGGATCTATTGTGTATGATTCAGTATATTTATTAAGTAAATATACTGAAAACCCAAAAACAAAATAAAGATCCCCAAAAATTATATATGACTCAGAAAAAATCCAAAATCTTGAGAAAAACCTAATTTCAAAATAGGTTTTAAACAATAATACCACAAAGTAAATTTCTGAACCACGAAGAAGGTTTGAGAAAAAAAAAATTTCCAAACAGTTTCAATAAACTGAAAAATCTCAGAATCATAAACTTGTTTACAAAAAAAAAGGTTTTCAAGAAACTTTAAGAAAAATATTTTCTCAAAGATCACCACCAAGAACTGAAGAACCCTAAATCGTTATAAACAGAAACCACACAGAAATTTCCAGAAAACACAGATCCGTACAGAAAAATCCTGGATCTAACAAATCTGAGTCAAAAATCAGCGTTTATTACATGAACCCTAAGGCTCTGATACCACTGTTAAGAGATTGATACCCAGAAATAACCACAAAGTATATATGAACAATATCTCAAACAAAAACTTCAAAAAACTTTATAAACTTCAAACCACAAAGAGTTGTAACATCAAATACACAGATCGCGTCTCTTATACAAAAGAAATCATAAAACCTAAAACAGACTCGCATAAACCACAAAGAATACTATACAGAATAACAATATGTATCTAAACCACAAAGATATACTGATATTACACGAAGAATCAGTAAAGAAACCACTCAGATATGCGAGAAAAATCAGATACAATATTAGGGTTTTCTGTGAAAAGGAGAGAGACGAAGTTGAGAGATCAGAATGGATGCTTCTCGAGAAGTGAGAGGCGATTCAATATCCAGCAAGCCTTATCAACAGAATGAAGGGCTCAGATCAAAGGCAATGATCCAATGGTTCATATTAAGGCGGTGATAAAACGGGCCAGAGAACCGGGTTACCAATTTGGGCTTCTTTCATTTTCCGGTCCAAAAGTAATACAGATACTTGGGCTTTGATCTGTTCCGGTCCAATACACAACATATGAGGGAGAATGGGCTGCACTAATCTGGGCTGAAGATTGGACTGTCAAAATTGGATCTACATGTGTGTATAGCCATCACATCCCTAGGCCAAGCATAGGCATTGCAAATTAACCTTAAAATTTATAGGCAGAGGAGTGCACACACTATAGCTGCGTAGTATGTATAAAAAGATCTAAAATCTTCGTCTCTGTTTGGCAAATTTCTCAAATCACTTTTTAACCACACCACATTTTTTCTTTCCACTTCTAAACCACGCATTTTACCTAATTACCTTTAAAAAAAAAATCTATTTAAACAAATGGAGAGGAAACGTACGAGTTATCATCAAATAAAAGGCAGGGCTTATTGAAGGACTGAAGAAGATGCATTGATTGTATATCCTTTTCTCAATAGTAATACAACTTCTTGAAAGTCATTTCATCTGCTTCACTCCTTACCCGGTGTCTAAATTTTATTCTCTCACTAAACCTCTTCATCAAATACAAAATCACATCTTCGGAATATTGATTTTCCTTAAAAACTGATAATTGTTTTGATACTAAAGCATGAGCAGTATCTGCAATTTAATGGAGTAAAATGTCTAACTTTCATAAAAATAAAAAAAAATTAAAATTAATCTATGCAAAACAATTTTGACTCATTAAAATTAGACAAGATGGCCACATGTATAGACTTGGTGGAAGATACATTCACAAAACAGACATGAAAATATAAACGAAGAAAGGATGCAGTTATTCTTGTGTCATTTTCGAATGCCGCCTAAACACAAGAATAGCTACATCCTGTTACAACCTCTTGGGTAGCACTCTCATTAAAAGTTAGTCATTGATGAGAGGGTATCCAAGAGGTTATAAACCACACTGTGACAAGTCTCATGCTTTGTAATGAAAATCATGACAAACCACAATATTCCAGGATACGGCGCCACGCCGACTGACTTTGCACTAGCCCATGACTAGTCTCCGACGAACTTTGTTATGCCAGCGTTACGATTCGCTCCACTTGATTGCAACTACGTGACATGGTGTCTAATGCGATACCATTGTTACAACCTTTTGGGTAGAACTCACCCTCAAAAACTAGTCATTTAGGAAGGTAGTCAAGAGATTATAAACCCACGTTGAAATATAAAAGAAAGCAGTGGGGTAGAAGATTCAATTGCCCATTTCTTCTAAGGTGACAAGATTGGTATAGTTGCGTCCATTTATAACCAGAGAAAGAGAACAAAAGGAAAATGCATAGAAGGGCTTAGAGAGTGGCAATGGCACTAGAATCGTGACAACCAAATGGTCATGTCAGCAATAAATCTAATGAACACATGAAAAATAAGACAAGTAATGCATGATATTATCCACTAGGTTAATTTTCTAATTGCTCCAGGAATCCTAGCAAACGAAAGCACAGAGATTTCATCTTAACATTTAAGAGGCTAAATATCTCTCTGCCCAAACTCACTGTCTTGGCGTTGTGCAGTGCTGGCTTCTCTTTATGATCGGATATGTTTTACTTGGCATGGACATGACCTCTCTGTCTGGCCTAGTTGGTCGTCCAAGCATCTGTAATCTTTAAAAAGAAAAACATTGAAAAAAATAAAATCACAGCATATTTGGAAAATGAATTCGAATATGTTCTAAAAGTATTCAAGATATCAACTGGGATTTGCACTATGAACCTGCTATGAAACTCTTACAACAAGTCAAGGCACTGCACCTAAAGTGATGAAAGCACTTTTTATCATCGTCAACAAAAACGGAAGTTACGACTACAATGTGCTTTATGACAATGCATAAGCTTTAACAATATTGAAAAAGGTTGCACTACACAGAATTATACCAAAATTTGATATAATTAACACAATTTTTTCAGAACATAATCTTAGCATTATAATAATAATAATACGTAAATATTTTCAATTAAAACAGCTTTTTAAAAAGACGGTGCTTGCAAGCTCAAAAAGTGTTTATAAATGGCGATCCGAGCGTAATGATCTTCCAGCATTATCTCATATAAAATTCAAGTTAATACCAGAAGCTGCAGAATCGAGGCGGTGTGGGCTTATAAGCGAACTGTTAAATTTTCCAATTAGCGCTGCCATTAACATTTAACACTGCCTATGCTGGGAAGAGAGTTAGGGTTCAAAACAATTTTGCCTGTATACATGTAGAAATGGAAGATGAAAAAAGGGGGGAAATTCAATTCAAATATATAGGGCTAAAATAGAAAGAGTTGAAAGTGCGAGAACAAATTAAAAACACAAAAATAAAAGGAAATGGCCCATGCAGGTCTCGAACCTGCGACCTTCGCGTTATTAGCACGACGCTCTAACCAACTGAGCTAATGGGCCATTTTGTTTATCTTGTCCCAGTAATATATTTCAAGGATTGTAAATCTACAATTATTCAATTATCTTTCTTCAAATGTTGCAATTGAAGGAGAGAAGTATGCTTAGTATTTTTCAAATAATTACCTAACTTGTGATAAAATAATTGGGTAACCTGATTTTTGAAAAACATAATTTGCTCTAATTTTATCAATAGTTAAGGGGATGAATTGAAAAAACTTGGCTTATATGTCATTTTTTTTATCGTGGGTTATGGGAAATTCTACATTTCAATGATAGTAACCGGCGCTTTTTCTGTCATCACATACACTTCGTGTTTTCAATTATAGCAAAGTTACATATATGTTATTTTTATTGCGGTCATTAACAGTCAACATTCAACAGCCACATGTTCTTATTCGAGATCATGTATTCGCTACTGCTCATACTCTCCATTAATCATGTTACACAGTTACAATGTATGTAATTTATAGAAACTATAACTATTATGTGTTAATCACATTACAATGTATGCAGCTAATCATTGCGTCTTTGTTTTTGGCTTCTAAGCAAAATTATTACTTCTCCTATTCTATCTAATAAAAGACCAAAGGGTGTCAAACAATAAACTAAAAGAAAACAAGCAATAGAAAATAAAAATAAATCAATGACTACACTTGGCACACTCTCACTGGAAGGACAACATAATGTTGCCCACTTCGGACAACAGAACGATCATGTTACTTTATAATAATGAAATGTGAATTTATTGGGGTAGACAGATTAAATTTTGAGAATGTCTACAAGTCTAAGATGTTATCTCTATAAAATTTACATACTAAATAGATTGTAGAAAGTATTACCAAGGGATAGATTTTGCAAAAGGATACTTGCAATAAATACATTGGAAAGTCTCACCAAAATCAGCGTGGGTGGCCTTATGATGTGTTCCGGACCCTCGACAATCGGAGTTATAGCAGACTTGACAGGAAAATTTAAATATTCAAGCCAAAATAAGAATTCAGCAGGTTCGACGAGCTTTGAAAATAAAACCGTGTCGAAAAGAACCAGAAAATTAAGCAGCAGGCATTTTACAGCCGTAACCTTTGGAATTACGGCCGTAACGTAGCTATCACAATTTTTAGGCAGAACATGACTTACGGCTATAATCAAATTCGTCACGGCCGTAACTGCGGTATTAGTTTTGGAATTACGGCCGTAACGCAGCTATCACAATTTTTAGGCAGAACATGACTTACGGCTGTAATCAAATTCGTCACGGTCGTAACTGCGGTATTAGTTTTGGACCAGAGAGGGGATTACGGCCGTAAGCCCGGTATTTACGGCCGTAACTGAGTAGCGGCCAGATTTATTGAGGATTTTTAATTATTTTGTTTCCTTTTTGGTTTTAAGTTATTTGCCTATTTTAGTATTTTAGCTTAATTAGAATTCTATTTTGAATCAATTAGTGGTTAGGATTTTTATTTGCTTATTTATACGCTTTTTCCATTCATTATAATTTAGATTTGATTTTGATTAAACATTTTATTGAGGATTCAATAAAACATATAGGTGGATTCCTATATTACATAGAACTTATCAAGATTATCATCTTTTGGCGTTCATCCCGAACTTATCAAATATTTGCTATAATATTTGTGGCATTCAAAATCAGAAACTTATCAAGGAAGTTGGGCAATTCCTTGTGGCGTTTCGAAAGTCGTGATTCTTTATTCCATATCGTCGAGTCATCGCGTCGTGAATATTGGGTCATGATTCATCCGTCCAACAACAACCTGAATTCGAAACTTTCCGGCGTTTCTTCCGCGCTTCGAATCTCATCATCTGGTATCAGAGCTGGACTCTGAATTCAGGTTTTTCTATCCAGTTTGATTTTTATGTTTATCATCGAGACCCATAAAAACTATCCATATCTTGTTGAGTGTTTTGTTTTCAGTTTTTTTTTTTTTTTTTTTTTTTTGAGTTTTCTTGTTCTTCGTGTCAGTAAAATTTTTCAGTTTTTGATTCATATAAAAATTCAACAAAAATTCAAAGGTGTTTTTTATTCGATTCTTATCCAAATCCTATTCCGTTTGTTTTGTTGCATTCGTATCGAATTTTCGGATTTATTAAAAAAAAAAAAAAATTATTTTTTATTTAATTCCGAAAATTCATTATTCAAAAAAAAAAAAAAAAGTTATTCCAAATTCAAGAACCACTTTCTTGAATTTCTTTAAAATTCTTGATATTCATTTCCTTCCAAGTCAATAAAAGTCGTTCTTGCTATTGATGTGTAAATCATCTTCATTCTTGAGTTTTTTTTAACGCCACATAAGGAAGGGAATATGATCCGGGCTTTTTATTTCAAACTAGATGTTATGTGGATCATAAGGGGTGCAGTTTGGCGATTGATGGAAAGTACTTTACTAATTTCGTTAGTAGCACCGTGGTTGAAAAATTAGGATTTCCCATAGAACCACACTATAAACCTTATAGGATGACGTGGATGAGGGAGTTTGGGAATTTCAAAGTAACCAAAAATTTCTAGTGCCTATCACCCAGGGATGGTATAGTGAGGATGTATGGTGTGATGTAGTGTGATTAAAATCTTATCATATTTTATTAAGAAAACATTGGAGGAGTAGGAGGGGGGCTGTTTATGATAAGAGTATGCACATATACAAATTCCTTAAGAAAGGGAAAACATGCGCACTATATGAGTTGACATTAGAAAAAGCACTAGAGGATTCACGGAGGGTAAGGAAGGAGTGAAAAGTGGTGTAATAGGAGGCATCGTGGGGATAACGATATTGATAAGAAGGAGGGAGAGTTGAAATTAAAAACAAATAAACAAACTCCAAAATTTGATGAGGAATTGATTAGGAATGAAATTGTTGATGATAAGAGGAATGAAATGAAAGTTGGTATAGAAGTTCAACATTTGAACTTTGAATTGAAAAATCTACATTTGGATAGTGATGAGGTAGTGTGCGAACATGGTAATACGAATGTGGAGGTAGAAGATGTGGTTGAATTTGAGAGAAAAAATTTGAAGAGGTGGATGAGCTAGAAAATCTTGAATTAGAGGAAGTAATCGAACTTGAGAGAAAAGAGATAAAGGGGGGTGAGCAAGAAGTTGCAAAAGGAGAACGAGGTGAAGAGAAGGGCCTCGTGTTTCCAAAGGAGGAATTGACGATGATAATTCATGAATACAAGGATCCATACCTTGTACCTCATGAACCTAACATTTCCCTCCCCGCTTTATTTAATTTTGTCTTGTAGGTTAAATGTGCTTGAAAATTTGGGCAACACCACCAATGCCCACATGACTTCAATCCATTCATGTAACCCAAGTTACAGGATACTATTGGTCATCCCTCTGGCTGTTCACTAATATCTCGCGATGCGAGATATTCCCGCAAGTTCACGGATCGTGAGAAGTAATAAAGTGGTCCTAAGAGTCCGGAGAGACTGCTATTAATTACCGAAATGTGTTAGTTCTAAACCTTATTTGAATGAACAAAATAATGTGATGTTTGAAATCTAAAACAAAAAAATCAATTAAAGAGTTAAATTGCTAAATTTGTTTTGTTTTTAAAAACGATTGTAAAATAGTTGGGATTTACGATTTCACCTAACCAATTAAATTAACACCAATTCCATGATTTATTTCCTAATTATGTACTCGGTCGAATTCACTAATTTATATTGAAATTCCTCTCTCGAGTTTAAATCAATTCTACCTACATAAGTCAACCATGTATCGCTACAGCGGGTCTGAATATTCCTTATCTAGATGCAATAAATACAAGAATTCACACACGACCGCAATAATAACAAGAGTATATCTCTATCTCTCGTTCAATTATCGAATTTATTACCATGTTCTAAATTATTAACTCACCTCTCGGATTATGGAAATAATTCAATATATCATGAACTGGTGATCAAGCAATTCAAGCATTAAGAATAATAATAAATCAATACATGCAACTAAACATTAAAATAACGAAATTTGGAATTAAAATAATATAACTAGGCTACATCGTTCATCCCAACATAGAATTTAGTTACACATCATCAATAAAGAACAATAACAATAAAAATTAACGTTCGTTAAAAATAATATAAAGAATGGAAATCTTACACCAAGTTTTGATTCTTCAATTATCTTCAATTCACGCCCCTTTGCGATGCCTGATTCTCCAAGAATTTGACGTTGATTTCTCGATTGTGGCTCGTTCTATGGAGAGGCAAAGGTCCTATTTTCGTGCCTAATGAGTTGTATTTATAGGTTTTGGAGAAAACCTAGGTCAAAAAGCGAGAATGCTGTTGAAAATCGCGAGAAAAAACCCATATTTGGCCCAGCCGGAAAGCCAAGCGATCACGTGGTATAAAACCTCGCGATCGCGTAGGCATAGGTAAAACTCTCTGTTGAAAAATTCGAGGCACCTCGCGATCACGTGGTAGAAATCCCGCGATCACGAGGAAGGACGTTGCAATGCAATTTTCCATCTTTTCCGGCTGTGCAAGTTGGTCCTTGACTTTTAATTGCACCTTCAGTCATCAACTTCCAATTGTTGCAATTTAGTCCCCAAACTTTATCTTCTTCTCGATTTGCCCATTTAAGCTCTCAATTCCTTCACTTGGGTCCTTCAACCTCTGATTTGTTCACTTGGGCACCATGAACCTTCCTGGTTAACGTTACAAACTCCTCACTTGTCCAGTTTAGCTCTAATTAACATCCAATTGTGTCATTTTTCCATTAATTGCTTCATTCTTCTTCGATTGGGACATTTTCTGAAAAGTAAACAAATAAACACAAATTAAGAAGCATATATTCTAAAACGACAATAATTTATTCTAATTTAGACGTACAAATAAGTGTATAAAATACACTTATCACTGGCATGGAAGCAATAATTTTCTGTTTGATCCAAGAGGTGAAATGAAACAACAGGAACAAAGCTATGATTCGGGACAAATCATCCTAAAGAAGAAGGGTATGATGTGTTCCGGACCCTCGACAATCGGAGTCACAGCGGCTTGACGGGAAAATTTAAATATTCAAATCAAAACAAGAATTCAACAGGTTCGACGAGCTTTAAAGATCAAACCATGTCGAAAAGAACCAGAAAATTAAGCAGCAGGCCTTTTACGGCCGTAACCTTTGGAATTACGACCGTAACGCAGCTATCGCAATTTTTGGGCAGAACATGACTTACGACCGTAATCAAATTCGTCACGGCCGTAACTGCGGTATTAGTTTTGGACCAGAGAGGGGATTACGGCCGTAAGCCCGGTATTTACGGCCGTAACTGAGTAGTGGCCAGATTTATTGAGGATTTTTAATTATTTTGTTTCCTTTTTTATTTTTAAGTTATTTGCTTATTTTAGTATTTTAGCTTAATTAGAATTCTATTTTGAATCAATTAGTGGCTAGGGTTTTTGTTTGCTTATTTATACTCTTTTTCCATTCATTGTAATTCAGATTTGATTTTGATTAAACAGTTTATTGAGAATTCAATAAAACATATTGGTGGATTCCTATATTTCATAGAACTTATCAAGAGTATTATCTTGTGGCGTTCATCCCCAACTTATAAAATATTTGCTAGAATATTTGTGGCGTTCAAAACCAGAAACTTATCAAGGAAGTTGGACAATTCCTTGTGACGTTTCGAAAGTCGTGGTTCTTTATTCCGTATCGTCGAGCCATCGCGTCGTGAATATTGGGTCATGATTCATCCGTCCAACCACAACCTGAGTTCGGAACTTTCCGACGTTTCTTCCGCGCTTCAAATCTCATCACTTTATTACAGTCGTTACAAAACATATAGCAGAAAAATTGCTTCTTTGTGCCAATGTTTACTTTTAACTTTAATTCAATAGTACTTTTAAAATTAATGGAATGAATTAAGACAAACTGTGTGTGTGTAGAATATATATTGAAGAAGTATTATTTGCATAATGGAGTGAAATATGTTACCCCTAGCAATCAGCCTTTGATATTCTGGATTTCTTTAAATTTCTTACGAGCCGGAGGAGATTGTACGAGACTGCTTTTCTAGTGCTATATCATTTTTTTCTTCCTTATGTGTTCCAACCCATGCATAGCAGTAATTGATTATTAAAATGGTAGAGAATAAACAAAATTAATATTGCGACTGGAATATGTTATTTTAGGATGGCAAACAGGTCAAGCTGCATCAATCAAATAATCGGTTTGGCTCATGAGCCGAACCCAAGAAGGCTCTTTTTCGTTTGGCCTGCTCAGCTCATGAACTCACAAGCCAAACGAACCGACTCTTGTTTTGCTAGAAATTATCCATTGTACATCACCATTTCAAGCTATATTGAGGCTTGGTATCCTTACCAAGAGCATTTGAAATGATGTATATTTTGCTCAATAGAAGCTGATCTTCGAAGGCAACAATGTTTCCATCATAGAGTGTTACATGAACTTTGTTTCCCTATAGCTGGAGGTGAACACGGTTTGGTTTGGACGGTTTGTAGCAAAATTTCAAACCAAACCTTTTAAAACGATTTAAATTTTTTTCAAATCAAACAAAATCATTTCATTTCTTAAACCAAACCAAACCAAACCAATTTTTGCAATTTGGTACGATTTGCAATTAAATAAATTAGTAGATCCTAAACCTAGCCACATCCTTGTACGATAGTGCAAGAGTTAATGAATGAATGATTAATCTACCAATATAAAAAATCGCAGATTTGTAATCGATACACAACATTGAGTGAATGATCAACACCAACTTTGTGGTCGATAACAAAGAAATACCTACCTATCATTACGTGGATTACGTCAAAAGGTTTTCTTGAAATTTTTTCGAGATGCAATTCACATTGGCAAGGGGTTACTACGGAATATTGTAACTACAAATGAAACTTACTTGTTCAGAACCATTCACATAATGAAAGACAACACACTAAGTTACTGCAAGAGTATTTCTTTTATAGTATTCGGTATGCTATAAATATGTGTCATAATGAATTTCTAATTTATTTATAAAGTTTTTCAATGTAAATCGCATGCCTCATTTTAATTTTTCTCCAGCGTTCAATAGTTCTAGTTGGGAATAGGGTTGGATTACTTATAGGAGGGATCAAACATGCATAAATTAGCGCAAACTTTATTCCTGAAAAAATCTCACATTTTTTGCAATTGACAAAGACTACAAATATTTTAAGAACACTTCCAAATTTTGATAAAAGTTATTCTATAACTTATTTTTACTAGAAAAAGAAATCAAAGCAACACTCAAACAATCTAAATTGATAAGCTATTCTTGCATTAATTTTTTTATAATTCATTTAAAATTTGACGGGTTGCGGTTTCAACAATTATAACCTAAACTAAACCGTTTAAAATGATTTGAAATTTTTTCAAACTAAATCAAATCATTTTGCGTTTGAAATCGAATCAAACCAAAATCATTTATTGAAGTTTGGTACGATTTAGCGAGGTGACAGTTTAATTGTTCACCCCTACCTACAGCAAGATTTAATATAAAAAATTTAAGTATCTTGTTGATAAAATAATAGTCATAGTCATTTAAAGACAAAGAAAGTAAATGATCATAGGTCATGGGTATTATCATTATCTCAAGCTACTTACAGCAAGATCCAACGTGACCATATTTTGATACTGAGTGTTACCTTGTTTGAACTCGAAATGACAAAAAAATTCGATCAGATGGGACAAAAAAATCCGCCCTACAGGTCAATAAACCCACCCCAACGGCCTGACCCTACCCGAACCCGTCCCAAATAAATTAATTAAATAAATAAATAAATAAGGAAAAAATAATGAAAAAAGACTAAAATTAAACGGGGCGACGGAGTTGACCCGCCCCGAACCCGACTTGCCCCGAAATTCACGGGGCAGGTAGCGAGTTTGGCAAACAAAAAAACCTGAGGGGCGGGGCACAGGACGGGTCGGGGGTACCCGACCCTAACTCGCCCTGTTGCCATCACTGATTTGGACAATTTTGATGCTAGTTTTTTAGCTACTATGACCTTTTTCTTTCCATGGGTAATGATAGGAAGCGATGGTGCTAGAGGCGACAACTGTGGTGTAAGTGGTGGCGGCGACGACGGCGACGGCGGCTTGAATAGTAATTTTGACTAATTATTAGTGATTGTGAGTGATATATGTCGTGACCAATAAATAATATTTGACTTAAAAAATTTGAGATTGCGACTAAATCTGTCGTGAAATACAATTTGTTTAGTTGTGACTAATTGCCTTGAAAATTGTCACCGTGAAATAAGCTGCAACTTGTAAAATTCTAGATTTGTAACCGTAAAATAAATTGTATTATAAGAAATTAAAGATTTGTGACCGAAAACAAGTTGTAACCTAAGAAATTTGTAAATTGTGGTTGAAAAATAAATCATGACTTGTGACATTTTATAATTTTTGACCAAAATATAAGTTATCGCTTATAAAATTTGTGCTTTGTGACTGTACCATGAATTGAATATTTTTGTGACATTAACGTATTTAAATAATAAAATATAATTAATTAATTAATTATGGCCTGATTTTTGAAACATAATCTTAGGTTCCTTAAATTTGAAAGTCTTATAAACACACCTTAGTTATGTATTCTTCTCTTAAAAAACTAATATAATTTGATTTTTAAAATTACTTTAATTTGGTTTGTATCATGCAATTTATAATCTTTTTTAAAAAAAATTGTTCTAATTTGTTTTGCAAGACTCGATAGTTTTAATCAAGCTTTAAATGCCCTAAAGTGAAGTTGGAAGTCTTATTTTACATCGTTCTTTAAAAAGAAATATATATATATTGTTTGATTGTACCAAATACTTATCATTTAATTTATGTTGACGTGTTGAAATTGACCACATAATTATAAATTCATGTGTATGTATGTAAATCAAGCTTTTTCGTGGTTTATAAGCAGAACTCATAAAAAATTAACTTAGCTAAAAATAAGGTATTTCTCATTGTATTTTGTACACAAAGAAAAGTAATACAATTTCACGTATTTCAGCTTATAGTTTCTTAACATTTACAATGTATTTAGTATTTATAACTTGCATTGTTCTCCATCTTTTGATATATGAATTTTTTTTACACAAAAAATACATCATGGATCAGCCTGACTTCACTAAAGCTGCTAGCGAAAAGCTAACCTGAGTAATCCATTTGAATCTGATCATCAACCTTTATCGATCCAAAGCAGAAAGAAATGGAGTATGTGATACTCTACTCCGGGAGCTCACCGGCGAGGTTTGTTGCCTGAACTCAGACAATCTACTTCTTTCATCAAACACTTTATTCTGAAAAAAAAAATTGAGTTTAATTAAAACTAACTTATTTACTTAAAAGTAAAACTTTGAGCCGTAGCCAACCATGCACGAAAGTACATGATCAAGAAACAAATAAGAGATGAAAAATAATTTGCTTCTTGTTATCTTCAGTTTACCTTCAGTTTAATATCTTGTTGCTCCATCTCGAGAGAAATTACCCGATTCTTCAGCTGCTCAAGTGCTTCCTCAGCTACAGACGGACTTATCTCAGATGTTGGTCTCCTTATTCCGGCAGCCTGTTTTTACAACTTGAAAAACAAGATTAGCTAAACCCAACAGCTGTTTTATTTCTAGTTTTTCGATAAGTAGGATTCAGTTAAAGTGCAGCAGGCATAGAACACCTAGATAGACATTACACGAACTGCGTGCTAGAGTATGATAATGACTACAGTTACACACACAGGAGGCAATGGTTCCCAAAATATGGAAGGCCAACAGTTGATTTGATTTAAAGAATGACTTCCACATATTAAGGAACCAGCAGATATTGGTAAAACCATAGTTATTGTTAACTAAGAAAAATTATTCGTGGTAAATACAAGGTACACTTGGACCAGAAAAATTGGGTTCAAAATTGCCATATATTTTGTTTGAAGAAATGATCAGAACAAGGTTTTGAATTTTAGGGGAAAAAAAATATACTGTAAGATATGAGGGACAAAGTACTCTAACCTTTAGTATGTTAGTGCACAAGCCAATTAACTTCTGTGCTAATTGCAGCCTCTCCTCTTCAGTTTCCTGTTTCAGATAAGTTTTTCCATTAGAGTAATTCTCTCGCGTAGGGATGGCAAAACAGCTCGTCAGCTCGGCTCCGAAAAAGATCGGGCTAAGCTCGGCTCGCGGCTCGAGATTTCGAGCCAAAGCTCGAGCCGAGCTTTTTTTTGAGAGACGGGCTTTGGCTCGGCTCGGCTCGAACCAAAAAAAAGCTCGCTAAAAAAGCTCAATGAGAGCTTGAACAATGAATTTTGACCACGAGTTCGGCTCAACTTGCTATATATACACATTTTCAATAAAAACTTTATGAATTTTTGCTATAAAAATAAGAAAAAATGTAAAAGCTCGGGGCTCGGCTCGGCTCGGCTCGGAGAAAGCTCTAGCTAAAGCTCGAGTCGAGCCTTATTTTTGGGGACGAGCTTTAGCTCGGCTCGGACCAAAAAAAAGCTCGAGCCTTGATCTTCAACTCGCAAACCGGCTCATTGACATCCCTACTCTAGCGTGCGTATACACAATTTTTTTTTTTTTTTTTTTTTTTTTCAAATATAATTTCACATTACACACAAACCTTCAATTTATTGTCTAGCCGTTGCTCCTCATCAAAGTTAATACAAGGGTTCAGTCCATTTGATGCACGGAAGCGTGCTAGCTCTTCCTTGACACGTGAAAGGAATGTCTCAGTTATTCGTAGCTTGATGGTAAGGTCTTCATTTTGACACTTCAATAAGTTGTTCTCTTCCTGTAACATTAAAAGAGATTCCAGTCAACAATCTTAATGCAAAAATGTTAAACAGATAATTCCAATGCCAAGAAAACAAATGGTGCTTTGCATCAAGAATCTTTATTTATTCATTTTGGAATTGAATTCTTAAGAAGAAAACACAGTCCATAAATAACAGTTTTGGCCTTCGTTTTATCTTGGGAAGCGTTTTGTCTGAAACGCTTTTGACTCCTAATTCGAGTCCTACCTCCCACACCTATGTTCCCAAAACTTGTAATATTTAATAAATAATAATAATAATAATAATAATAATTACTTGCCTTAATTTTCGTGTGGTGGCGGATGCGTTGTTGGAGATTTTGATAACCAGACATTTTCTTGACTTCGGCTTCAAGTTCCGTCACCCTCTTCTTGTGATTAATGTTGTCCACCTAAGAGAATTAGACGATGCTCATTAAAATCAATCAGCCTCTGTTTGGCAAAAGTGTTTTTTAACATATTTTTAATTACACAATTCCCTAAATCACTTTTTAATCACACATATTTTTTGTCTCTACTTCTCAATCACATGTTTTAAAAAAAAAAAAAAAAAAAACATATTTTTAAACACAAATCTTTTAGGGTAATTATATTACCACCACAAAATTTATTTACTACACCACATTATAATCACACCACAATTAAAATATATTTTCAATAAATACACCACAACAAATTTACAATAATACTCCTAATCCTATAAAAACTTAAAAAAAAAATATATATATATATATATATATATATATATATATATATATATATATATATATATATATATATTATTGTGGTGCCCAAATTCCCAATATTTCTCCCATTTTTCCCCCTCATTGTTTCCTTAATTACAATTAATTAGGTTCATATTTCCATGTTACACATTTTTTAATTGATGTTTGATGGATAATTGAAACAATAAAATATTCAATTTCATATAAACATAGTAGGCGGTTGGCTTCTAAATACTTAATACACATTTTTTTTTTTTTTAAATACTAGATGCAATTAGAAATTAGAATCACTATTTTTATTTTTATTTTAATACTAGATGCAACTGAAAACACGATTGGAAGAATGCAGTATGAACACGCAAATATATGTCATTGAAAACCGAATATAAAATTTAATTGAAAATCAAATATAATTAGATAACCAAAATCATGGGTGGCATCAAAATATAGGGAACCTTAAACAATAAAAATCTTTCGCTAATCTAAAGTCCTAAACTTTAACTTATGTTAATGTTTACATGATGTTATTATTTGAAAATTCATATGAAATTATTGTATTAACATCTATTCTAATTAACTTGGTATTGAAAAGCAAAAATATAAAATAACAAGAAGAACAAGATGATTTAGAAAAATAAATATAGAGAAGATAAGAGAATATTTGAGAGGTGTGATGTATATAAAAATTATTTTTAGTGAGATAATATTAAAAGGATATGTATATAATTTTATTTATGTCTATTTTTATAAATAAAGAAAATACTTTAAATTGTGGTGTAAAAAATAAATTTTGTGGTGGCAATATAGCCATCCTAAATATAAAGAAAAAAAGAAAAGAATTTATTTGAAAGATTGTGGTGTATGTAAAAATAGTGAGAGAAAAATAAAAGGATATTTTTGTAAACCACATAATTTTTTCAAACCAATTTTTAACCACACACATTTTCTCTCTCCACTTTTTAACCACGCATTTTACCTCAAAATCATAAATAAACCAATTTGTAAACCACTACAATGTTACCAAACAAAAGCTAAGATATTTGAAAGCCTCTACCTTTAACATCTCGTTTTCAGTTGTGAGCAACTGATCTTTCTGGCTCAATTTTTCCAGGGTAACCTGTGTAGCCACCATTTGAGCCTGTTTTCTCTCAATCTCCTCCAGCCATCTAGAATAAGATTTCATTGCAATTTGGGCATGTCAGGGAATTAAAAAGTTCAGCAACTAAAATCCAATTTAATATACAGAAGATTACCTGTTCCTCTCATTAATAAATTCATTTAGTTGCTGTTTAAAGTTAACTACTTCGTGTTCCTGAAAGCATGAAATGGTCCATTATCAGATGCAAATTCCAACTCAGAATCACATTTATTGAAGCAAAATATACCTAACTAGAGGGGAAATAAGGAGTACCTTAACTTGAGCTTCAACATTATGACGTTGAGACTCCTCAATTAATGTGTGAAGCTGCTTATTATCCATTAAAGTCTAGCAATGACAAAGAGAATGAGAATTTAATGCATGTTCAACCTGAATTAACTCAGAATTTAGTAAATCTCAGAACAAATTTTCAACTATAAACAATGAGACTAAAACATGGGTCACTTTGCAACTTACCGCATAACTGCTCATGTTCAACTTTACACCTATTAAATCCCGAATTACATCATGGGTCATGCTTTCAGTGGCAGCTAATCTAGTCTTCAGAGTGAAAATCTGCAACAGATTCAGCAGCCAAGTGGATAAAAAGTTTACTTTAGTGGTACCAGTATTCATTCGTAAAACCTACCTCTTTTTGTCTGCTTGCAGCTATGGCCTCAAGTTCTTCTACACGTTGTCTTCCTGCGCTAAGCTCTTCATCTCTGTCAGACTTCATTTGTTGAACTAAGCCCAATCCAATACATTTGAAAGGGGAACCTCCTCCCCTAGACTTTGAAGAATTTTTTTCCAATTTGTTGGATGATGAAGTTCCATGAGTAGCAGGGGCTTCTGATTTGATTTGTTCTAACATGGCTTCCAATGATTTGAACTGTCATATAATTGGCAGTTAATGCTGTTTAGTCATTGGAGGTTGATCCCTATATGTTTTAAAATGTAATTGACTGTGATGTCTATTGGGGAAAAGAAGTTATTTATTTTGGAAGCAACTCTTACTTTAGTGTCAAAATAAGCAACATAATTCCAACTTTGACCAACATATTTATCTCCAAACATACTTTTTTACTTATAAGTAATTTTTTTAAGCTAAATCAAACATGCTCTTATTCCCACCTTTTGCTTGTATTCACAACCCTGTGCCTCTGCATGCAAATTTAGCTCAGATATATGAGCTTTACATTGACCTATCTGTTGAAGAAAAGCAAGAAAATTAATTATAATGTTGAAGGTGGGCATTTGACTCAAAACAACCGACAGTGACTACCAGAAGAAATTTAATAGACAATCCATCCAATGAGAAACAACTTTACTTTACCTCTCCATCTCTGGCAGCTATTTCTCTTTCAAGAATTTGTACTCGTTGAAGAGCTTCTTGAAGATTCTTCTCCTTTTCATCCAGTTGTCTGAAGTCAAAAACTTATAAATACTAAGGCATCTGTAAGCATCTAATAAACCTATGTCCATGGAATAATTAATTAACCTTTTTAAATCAGAATCATTGCCTTCAACATTTTGCATTTGTTGCTTAACAGCATGAAGTTCCAGTTCCAGTACCTCTCTCTCCAATCGTTGGCGTTCAGCTTCTCCTTTGACAATGCCAACCTTAGAAAGCAAAAATCTTGTCAGGGAAACGACAAAGGATAGTATTCCCGTATGGGTCTATCCATCTAGGAAGAGGGATACCTTTTGTTCAAGTACATTCAGGGTGCAGTCTAGCTCCTCAATGGACCGCTCTAATAGTTTCACTTCCTCGTCCTTCTCCTCTGCATGGATTTTTCTAGTTTCTGCAATCTGTCATAACCAAACAGACATATTAAAGGGACCTATCAGTTAATTCAGTACATAATTTGCTGGAAAAATTTCCTGCCAATCCAACATTACCTCTTGTGCTGCTACAGCGATTTCTCTATTTTCATCAGCAACTGCTCGTGCCATCTCAAGCTCTTCAGTCAAAGTAAGGATTTTTTCGTCAAGATCATCCCTCTGACGGGTAACAGTATCCAACTTGCTCTTCAAGAATTCAGACGCATTGTTCATTTCAGCAAGAGCAACCTCCATTTCGGCAACTTCCATTTTCAAGTTCTTGTTTACGTTACTTCTCTCTATCAATCTCTTCTCCATGGACAGTTTTGCTTCTAAGGCATCTTTAACATTGGCCATCAACTCTTTGTTTTTGCAGGATAATGCATTAATAATTTCATGCTCTTTCTCAATATCCATTTCAAGAGCAGATATTATTGCTACCTTCTCTTGCAGTTGAGTTTCAAGTTTTTGACCTTCTGCAACAGCTTGGTCCAGTTGACTTGATTTTTTATCAAAATCTTTTTCTAAGGCACTCAGAGAGAGCAAAAGTTCTTCAATCTCGTCCTTTTGATCCTTATTATTAGACGCAGACTCCTGCAGCAAGCTCAAATCAAATAACAGCCCCTTAAGAATATCATCCTTCCTGGACAACTCAATTTCAGGAGAGGAAGTTTGAGATATCAGCTCAGCCGCAAGATTCTCCAAGTACTCAAACCCTTCAAAAAATTTGGAAGCCCTCTCCACTTCCTTAACTATCTTTTGGAACTTATCCTCTAGAACCAAAACCTTCTCAATAGTTAAATTAAGTATCTTGTCATCAATAGTATCGACAGTTTTCATCAAATCAACATTCTTCACAATGTTGGAGCTCAAAGCATTGAGGCATTCGTACTCATTATTCTTGCCAGCTTCAAGTTTATTTCTCAGGAAAGCATTCTCTTCATTCAAACCCTGTATTTTTGAAGATAACTCGTCTTTGACTACAGATTGAGAATGTTGGAGGGTTTCCAATTCTTTCCTCGTAAGTTTTAGATCTTCATTTAACTTGACAATGTGATTCTGCAACAACAAAATATTTTCTCTCAATCTATGATTTTCTACGTCAAGGTCATCAGTATCTTTTAGAGATGATTCAAACTCGACTTTCTTATCCTCGTTCACCTTTCCAAGGCAGTTCATTTTTTTAAGTTCTTCATCTTTCATTTCTGCCTTGCTTTGAAGCCTGCACAATTCAGTTTCCAGTAAACAGATGTCATTCTGCAATACCTGTTTTTGTTGATAAAGCCCAGAGATACGACTCGAAGAAGTTTCAAGAGCTGCTTCCTTCACCTCAACGTCTTTTAATAAATTTGCTTGCTGTGATTCAAGATTTTGAACCTGGGACAAGAGGATTCTCTTTGCTTCCACCAATTCTTCAAATGCACCTTTCAAGCTAATATTTGCATTAGCAATTTCTTTTAATGAAAGATTATCTTGCTTAAGAGCTTTGTTTACAATGTCCATTCCGGTAATTGTTAAGTACCTTTCATCAAGCTCTGACAACAGTTTCTGCTGCTTCTTTGTTATTTCTTCAACTTCTTTTTGCAGGAAAACATGCTCAATTTCCTTCTCCTTCAATATCAACTCATTGGAAGCAGCATCTATGCTCTGGAAAATTATACCTTCCTTGAAGCTTTCAAGGACTTCGAAGAAACTGATTTCTGCGCTCTTGGCATCAGCTTTTAGGAGCGCCAGGCTCTTCATATCCACAATATTTGATTCGTACTGCTTCTCAAGTTTCTCATAATGCTGAACTTTCAGATTATTGGAGGATTGCAAGTTCTGAACTTTTAATGTAAGGATATCTCTTTCATTGATCAAGATGTTTTCCTTTTCCTTCTGCTCTTGGATGTTAAGCTTCAAAGCTTCATTAGCTATCATTAGCTCATTAATCATTATGTCTGCTTCTTTAATGGTGTCTTGAACCTCTTCAAATTTCTCGAGAACACAAGAAGCTTCAATTGATTTCTGGGCAGCAACTGCCTTGGCATCACCAAGTTCAGCTTCGAGTAACTGCAGAAAATGGACAGTTAGTAGTATTACAACACGTACTTGTGGTACTGGTGGCAAACGAATTGTATGCTTATAATTGTATGTCTCTTCTTATTATTTTAGTTATTGTTGTTAAGACACTTGAGGTAAATGCCAGGAAAGAGGAAATGTAGCCCCTTTTTGGTAAAAATTGTTTACAAATTTTGTTTATAAACGACCACATTGTAATATCTCATTGGATCATTTATTTGAAAAGTCAATAATTACAACTGGTCAAAGATTCCCGCTATCCATTTTCGATTTTTAAAAAATGGATCAACGAAATGTTGACACCTTGCTATTTATAAACAATCGTTTATCAATGGTTTACCAAACAGAGGCATAATTTTGAAACGAAGTATGAAATGGGAAATGAAAACTGAAGTTCAGTTATGAAGACGAAACATTATGGCCAACTGCATAGGTAATATCCAAAATAAAATGTTGCGAATATAGTCCTACCTGTTTAAGCTGGAACCAGGAAGTGCAAGATTCTTGTATGATTTCTTCCGCTCCCCTGAGTTTGCCATCTAAAGCAGTAATCTTTATCTCAAACTCCACTTCAAAATTATTGATAAGACTTCGTAGCACAACTAATTTATTCATCAATGATTCAATGCTCTTTTGGTGACGGTTTTCAGCCATCCAAACGTCTTCTTTCTCATGATTTAATTTGGCCATCTCGGCTTGCAATCCTTGAATACTTTGAAGAGCAGATTCGATCTCTTTCTTTAGAAGAGTAGTTCTAGAATCTCTATCATTCACACCCTTCAGATTTTGTTCACATGCCAAACTATTACCATCAAATATGCATTCATCTATATGGTTTGCAGTGAAAGAACATTTTGAAGTCTCATTTCCCACATCCTGAAGAACACAGGACTCTACATAGTTGATGTCCTGTTCTTTTCCTTTACCAGTCTGCGATAAGACCAAAATAATTAATATGTAAAAACACAATAATATATTTACTCCAATAACAAAATAAGTTGCCCGGAATATCCAGGGTACAGTGTGAGAAACAGAAACATTTGCTTACCCACGTTTGACAGTCGTCGCCAGCAGAAAAACAATTTGAACTTTCTAAAGCATTATCTTCACCAGAACCTCCTATCTGTTCCAGATACCCATTCATGCATAACTTCAGTGTTGAAACTCCAGATTTTAGCTCCACAAGTTTTTCCATGGCTTCCAAGATGATATTTTCTTCACTTTCTTCAAGTTTCCTCCAAAGAGCTTTAGCATGTATATGTTCCTTGGATAGCTGCAGTTTTAGTCTGGCAGAGCATTCTTCTAATGATTTCATTTCCATTCTGAGGATCTCATTCTGTTTTTCTGCCTCATCAGTTCTTGATGACTGATTGTGGAGAATGGCGTCTTTTTGAATAATCACTTCTGTGGCTTGTCTAAGCTGCAAGTCCTTATTATTTAAATCGCTCACATGGTTAGAATTCAACTCAAACAACCGGTTCACAATCAGAAAAGCAGCTGTTGCACAGCATGATGTATATCTAAGTTGATCCTCTCCATGTTTGATTATGCTCTCCAGCTCTTCAATAACAGACATCTTGGCATTTAATTCGGATGTTAAAAGGAGAATCTCTTTGTCTTTTTCACTGCATTCTTGCTGGTGCGTTTCGGTCATTACCAATGCCGCCCCTCTCAATGACCTCAACATGCATTCCATATCGTTTCTCTTATTCATCGCATCCTGTAAGCATTGATTGAGATCTTCAATTAATAGTTCTTTTTCAAGAAAATAAGTTTTCATCCTCTCAAGTTGTTCAGAGATAAAATTTCTTTTCTGAGGGAATGAACTGGAAATATCATCAAGTTGGTCAGAGACTTCTTTGAGAGCCCCATGCCCACCTGTAAGAACACCTTCAATCTCATTGGTCAGTCGTTCCCATTCTACTGACAAGTTTCTTAATTGATTTTCTTTGTGTTCTAGCATGTGAGCTAATGTTGCGTTCTCTTGAGTCCTTGTACATAGATTCTCCTCCAGATTTTTTATCTCAGCTTGAAATAGAACCAACCTCTCCCTGGTATCCATCTCTTTCAAGCTACTATCTAGGACTTCCTGTTGAAGAACAGCAAGTTCTTCTTGCAAGCAAATAATTACCTCAGCAGTTTCTGCCTCCACCTGCTTGCGGACTTCGTCCATTTCTACTTCATTAGATGCTTGAAATGAATGATCACTTTGATACCACTGATTCAATCTCTTGGCCTTTTCAAGAGAATCATGCATCTTCTTCAACTTTGCTTCTATAGGAGAATCATTAATTTCTGAGTTCTTAAAGGATGAGAGATCTCTAAACTCTTGAGAATGAATTTGCTCCTTTAAGGAAGAGATTTCAAGCTTATGTTTATGCAATAGTTCAGCATAGTTGTTGTTAGAGTTACGGAGCTCGTCTATCTCATTCATCATTAGAAATTGCTGAGACTCAAGAGCTTCAATAACAGATTTCGCTTTCTCGAGTTCTTCTTTGACATTTTCACAATTTTGAGTAATAGATAGAATCATTTCCTTTGCTGACTGAAGTTCTCTGTTCAAAGATTGTGCCATTTCCTCTGATTTAAAAGAGTTTGACTTCTCTTCTTTAAGAATAATTTTCAAAATGTCCAACTCCAATTGTAAATCCACAATATCTTCTTTGTGTGTCATAAGATTCCCGTACCTAGTTTGGCCATTCTCTTGCTCCTTGGCCAATGTTATCTGATCGTTGAAAACTGGAAATTCCTTTATTGATTCCTGAAGATGTAACCATAATCAAAAAATAGTTCTAAAAAGAAATTGAAGACAATCAGAGAAGTTTAGGTGCTAGATATATTTGTACAACCCTTCTAGTAATAATAAAATCATGCAACGAAATATAAGTCTTGCTCTTTCTTATCTTCCTCTCTTAAAAGTAAAAGTCAATGGTACCTTCATGAATTCAGGACCGTAATCATGCTCATGAGTTGCAGATTCAATCGTATTCAATGATGTATTTAAATTATCAATCTCCCTGAACAAGATTAGCAAAGACAAAAGTTACAAACAGGAATAGAAGAATGAGACATTACAATACAAAGAAAACCCAAAAACATGTAATAAGTAAATAAATAAGACTTCTTACCCTCTGAGCTTTGCATTGTTTTCTAAAGTAGAGTTTAGCTTACTCCGAATTTCCTCTAATTCACTCATAGTCTTCTTCAACTGTAAAAAGAAATTAAGATTAGAAGTCAAGGACAGGAAAATAAATCTTACAGCATACAATATTTTTCAGGAACATGACATCCAACCTCCTCGCGGAGTAAATTGTTTTCCTCATTGGTATGAATAGCACCCTATATCAATGGAACCAAAGAGATATTAGGGTTCTGCAAAATCAGTGGACCTGAATCTTCTCTTCCAGAATATACCAATAAAAACAGTGAGCAGAATACTTTAAAGAACTTACATGAGATGCTGTTTTTGTGTCTTGATGGCTTTGATGCTTTGAATTTACATCGAGGAAAAGAATTAGCTACCAAATGGAGAAATTCTGGGTCAAAGGCGTGAACTAATTTGAGAAGCAGAAAAAAGATGGTATATTGGATGGATAAGATACCTGATTCCTCAGTTCAGATACTTCAGCCAATAACATCTCTCTCTCCCCTTCTTCGTAGAAGTCTTGAAATCTTAAAGTTCCAACATGAATATTTTTAAAATAAAACAAAAAACTTGAGAATAAAACGAAGCCGGAAAGCTGAATAAGATTGCATTCATTTGAAAAACTTACCGTCTAACTTGCTCTAAAAGCCTAATGTTTTCGAGGGCAAAGCGAGTCACTTCTGGATTCCTATCAACTCTTGCACGCAGCAGCTGGATTTCTTCTGAAAATTCCCTGTTCTCTTCCAGCAAATAAGCATCTGCTGAAGTCAAGCCATCAAGAAGAGACTCCATTCTTTGAATTTTGTCTTCCCTAAATTTCAACATCATTTTTGTGCACCTGGTATCCTCTTCTCTTTGACTAACCTGTATAACAATGCCACCGTGAAATGTAGCTTTCTTCAGAGCTAAACACGAAACAATTCTTCATTTATTTCCAGCAACACCTGTCTCACTATAAAAGAGAAAGTAGGAGAGAGGAAAGATTTACCAAACGGTTCAAGTGCTCGATTTCAGCTTCAAGCCGTTTAATAGAATTATCTGCCATCTGTTCCCTCCTTAGTGCACCAGCAAGTGTAGCTTCCAGTGATTTTAACTGTGAAATCACCGGCAAAAATAGAAAATGAAAAAGCAAGCAGGTAACATGCCAAAACCTTTTCTTTTAAAAACACATCTGAATCCCTGTTTGATTTTCATTATTCAAAAACCATGGTTTTCTTCTCTATTTTCTTTTCAACCATACATTTATCAATAAAATAATATTACACAAAAATCTAAAAAAGATTCCCTACTTTTTAACATCAAATTCTCCTAAAAATCACTATTCAAAACCACAAAAACTCTTTCAGTTTTGCTACAGTCACAATTAGGGTCACAATAAGGATCACAATTTGCCTACGTGGCGCAATTCTCTCTTTACACACATCACATCATCTTTTAAATCAACAACAATAACACCTTCACATCATCAAATTGTCATCTACATTGTCAAAATAATTGTACACTTAGATTAATTCAAACTCTTTTTAAACAAAGTCTAACACACCCATAATGAATAAAAAGGATATCAAAGGCATAGTTCAGCTTTGAATTTATCCTTTTAGACTCTCTCTCTCTCTCTCTCTCTCTCTCTCTCTCTCTCTCTCTCTCTCTCTCTCTCTCTCTCTCTCTCTCTCTCGCCTTGACTTATTTAATTAATTTAACTTAGACTATTCGACCAGATTATTGAATGGGTATGCTCAGATATTTCCAGATTGAAGGCTAAATTAGATGTGCAAATGTTAATTGTCGATTGACTCAAACTGCCTGTCATTTGCTTTCAACCATTAGCAATAATTATCCAGTGATGTAACCAGCTGGCTGAAGAAAAATGAAAAGAGGGAAATTACAACTTTATATACCTGTTTACATGACATTCTGAGAACAGCTTTAGATGCTTTTCCAAGTAAATTAACCTGGTGATCCGGTTCATCAGGTGTCCTTTGAATACAACCATCTTCATCCTTGTTCCTTGCATCTCTGTCTATTGCTGGACCAAATGATAATGATCGGGAAACCTTTTCATGTTTGAGAACAGAAAGCTCTTCCTATTACGAAAACAAATGATGAGTTCCGATTGTAAATTAGTTTTGAGATCAGTTTGTACAGTGTGAGAGAAATATGAAACTAGCTACCACCTTTAGCAAACGTATTTGATGTTGCAGAGCAATGACATCTTTTGGCGAATCTTCATTGATGACAGCCTTTGCCATTAAAAAAAAAAAAAAAAAGGCAGGTTAATAAATCAAGTATCCACTTTTTTATCAACTTAAAAGGCCAGTGTATCATCAAGCATAAAGAGGCTTACATTATTCTGAATAAGTTTTGCTCGTTGAGCAAACTTTAAAGTGTTCAGTGTTTCTGCAGCACAGCTGTGGAAATTAAATTTAGTATTTTCATTAGTTGACAACACACAAAAAATAAGATCAAGCTAAAAATTTGCAAAAGAAAAAAGTTTCCCTATGTTTACACATCAACATACCAGATAGACGGGCTGACGTTGGCTATCATCATTGTTTTCGAATTTCCACCCAAAGAATCCTATATTTCATTTTTCGAACATAACGATATGATTTATATGTCCAGGAAAAATATAAAAGCCAATGACTAATGATATACCTGAAGAAGAAATGTCAGCCTTGAATCTCTATAAGGAACGTGCCTTGGTCTCCCATGTGCTATATCAACTAGGACCATTATTACATGACTACAAAAGCAAGACCTATGTTCACTTGCAATATCACCTTAAGAATGAAAAAAGAAGGCTTGTCAATGATGCGAAATTACAGTAATACCCTAGCGTTGACAGTGATTTATTGATACTTGCAGCTTCCTTTAGACGCTCGCCCTCTGCACCAGATGTCTTTTGCCTGATAGGGATAATAGCGATGTAAATGGTGTGATGGCATGAGATTTCCCATCTATATGAGAAATTAACTTGAATATATATGATGTAAACCTTTCAGAACCGGCAAGGTCAACAAGGTTCAGCCGAGCAAAACGAAAGTTAGTGGTGGAATCCTTTTCCCATCTACTCTCGATCACACATGTAAAAACACTATGGGAGCGACTGCTTTCTCTGTTCATATTTGTAGCGGCAACTTTCCTATTTGCAGAACCCTAAAAGCATTTTAATGTTAGAGACAAACACTGTGACAGCACACATGCATCAGTGAAGATTGTGACAATCAGAGAAACAAAAGAGGAAAAATAGTGACCTGACTCAGAAGCTGAAGAATGTCGCCTACAGTTTGGACATCAAATTCAGATAGATTTTCAACATACACGCCCTTCTTGATGTCCTCGCGTAACTATGAATAGGGATGATAAATAAGGAAACAACATTTAACTATTGAGAAGCCACATTATCCTATCAGAAAGACAAAATTACCATCAAATTTGTAGATGAAGGATCAAGAAGATCAGTGATTTGTTCATTATAAATCTCCAGGAAAGAGCATTTGCAATTGTATTTTAGCCGTTCGTCTCTTTGTATTTCCTCTTCCTGAAAAGTGGAGCACGTAACAAAAGTGTCTCATTGCAATTAAAATGTTTATATTAGAAGTTGACTTGGCAAAAGCAGGCAAAGAGAGTTGAACTAACCGCTCTAATTCTTGCAAACAAGAATTCAAATATGCGTGGGGTCATTCCACGATTTGGACTAGTAGTGACTTCTAGCTCTTCAATCCCACCAAGCATTGTGTAAGTCTTCCCACTACCTGTCTGCATTATTGATCCATTTTAATAGATGATATTGATAGGGAAAAAGAAACTGTACATCTTAAACTCAAGAAAGCATGATCCCTAAAAATGCTTAAGAACTAACCTATCATGTTATGAAGATATTTGAAGAAGAAAAACCTAGACTATCGTTTAAGCTAGTAAACAGGAACGCATGAGAAATTAAAGAGGATTCTTACTTGTAGTCAAAGTAAATAGGAATTTCAGACTCAAGACTCAAGAACGACAAAATTAAGTTGAAGGTACTCTAACCATTGCTTGAACTATCTATATTGAAGATTATCGTCCTAATGGAAACTATCTTCATGCAGATTATACTAAAAAAGGCAGCTGGAAATTAGAGACCATGGAAAGTAGAACAAACACCCACCATGAACTAGAGGAAAAAGAACAAAAGATAAATAAGTTTGCCTCTCAGGTCCAATATCATCCTTGATTCATCAAAAATTTAAACTATGCCTCCAAATGAAAACAAGAAGCTCCTACTTTATATGTGAACATAATAATATGCAAAGCAAATGTTCAAACACTTTTGTGGTATTATGTCAGAAATTTTGCATCAACAACAACTTCCGAACTAGTCATTTTGTAAAATAATTATGCAAACAAGTCCTATGTATTACCTGTCCATATGCAAACATACAGCTATTGTACCCTGACAAGCAATTCTCCACCATTGGCAAGCCAACCATTCTAAAAAGTGTTTCCTGCAAATTCACCGCGAAGCGTAAATAATCTTTTTAGCGCAATATGTTATGCAAATTGAATATTGTGTTTGTTCTCTATGGACCTGGTCTATTGTTTCACATGCTACATGATCGAACATAAAACGGGACTCGGGTTGCCCTATCCAGGTGATGCATTGTGCACTCTCCTGCTTCAAGCACCTACTGTAACCATAAGTACCTTTCTCCATGTTATTGAGAGGACGCACTCGTATCAAAACCTATAAAAGATATTATCGATTAACTTAATAAATAAAAGGAACTTGACGTATATAACAATGCAATTCTCAATAATCTTAGATAAATTGAAAGGAATTCTATAAGCAGGGTGCAATTTGCAGAAAAGAAGCCTACTTGGACATTGTGTTCCATCCAGAAAGATGGATCTTCCTTGAGTTCAAAATGGGGCACCTCTACTGTATTAACAACAGTGGCAGAATTACAAGAACTTGGAATCCCTTTAGAAAGTGCGTTAAAGTTGGCCATCCTAGCAGCACCGCTTGCCGGAGGCCTAGAACCACTGGCTAAGCCGGGATTTGGAGGTTTGCTTACACTCTTAGTGGGCGTGCTTTGAGTCGAATTACACTCCGAATAACTTGAAGTGGCCCTTCCAACCATCCTAGTAGACTGCGGTGTATTCATATTATCCACCGACCTTCCCTCCTCCCTCGACTCAACGGCACTAGAGCTCGAATAATAATCACTCTTCTGGGCCAACCCAAAGTGATTTTTTGACACAAGCCCTTGTTTTTCTGGAGTAGAATGCAGCATTGTTGAATCTGACTTTTTAGTCTTTGGTTTATTGGGGGTTCTATCAGTTTTATTAACACTCAATTTTTGATCGACACAAACTTTCGAATTCTGGATTGGTTCTTGAATTGCATATAGAGGGGGCCTCGGAGAATCCTTGATCATCTGAGGAGCCAAAGAGTCCATGGGATATACAGGGACATTCTCGGTTTCCTCTGTGTTGGGATTCTTGCCGGAATTTCGGCGCGAAGATTTGAAATCTCTCAACATTCTGTAACCCCCAGAATTTAAAAAAATTATAAAAATTAATGGGATAGTTCAATAATTCTTAATTTCTTGGAGGTATACCTGAAAGAGCCAACGAAGAAAAGAGCTCCAACACGGCGAAATCCTGAAATTTTTTCTCACTTTTTTATAATGAAAGAGCTCTTATTCAGCTGGTTCCCTTGTGGGATTTCAGCTAAATCTTGAACCAAAAGTCATTTCCATTACTGTCCCAAGATTTCACCTGGATTCTTCGATATTGAGGAAGAAGAAGAAGAAGAAGAATGTCCCTCTCTCTCCTCTGAGTAATGAAAATTTTCAAAATTATGGGGAAAAAAAAGTGAAAAATATGGTGGGCCTCAAGATAGACGGCTGAGATGAGATCTATAAATTTGAAAGTAGGAGCATGAGCATCGCGCTATGGCATTTTGAATTGGTAGAGGGCTTTTCACTTTTTTTTCTAAAGAGAAGGGAAAACTCTGAAAACGATGAGAAAGGATTTTTTGTGTAATAAATGTTAAAACTTAAAACGGCTATAATTTTGAATTATCCGTAGACTATTTTGGGCCATGTTTGTTAACACGAAAGACCATGGTAATATAAGGGACTCCATTTCATAAATTGTTTATAAATAAATTTATAAATTATAATTCTCAATTTATTTTTTAATCGCATATTTTTTCATACACTTTTCATCACATATTTTATCACGAGAATATCATATTCTTTATTTATAAATAAAAAAAATTTACCAAACGAAGACTTTAAAGAAAATTTAAATTAACCTGTTCGGTAAAAATTATTATAAACAGGCTACATTTTCAAGATTATATAATTTCAGAATTATGTCTGAATTTGTTTGAATAGGCTATCATACATTTCTTATTCAAATTACTCAAATGCCCTTCAATTAGATTTAATTCTACCCATTTGAGGGACATTTTGGATATTTATGTTTGTTTGGAATGGGGAATGATCTAGTGCCCATGATGGGCACTAGTTATAAAACCCATCCGCCACATGGCGGATGGGGGTTGGATAATGGTGGGCGGGCCCCACTGCCCACCCACCATAGGGGGGTGGGGTGTGGGTTTCATAAGAAACCCACAATGGATTTTAGATCATTCCCCTGTTTGGAATTGCTTAAACGTTATTGAAAATAGTGTTGACAACTGGACGGATCAATGTCAATTCAAATCACCTCACGGACCACAAGCACTTAAAGGCGCGTGTTATCGGCCATGTGAATATTTGAAATCGTACGGTACATCATACTAAGATTCGGTCATGCGTATGATCATGCATGTTGTTATTTGTTGAGCGTTGACTCATTTAGTTATGCATTGTAGGAGTAACAATATATGAATTGGAGGTTGGTGTCAGATCTCAAATGATGGGAAAATTATATACTGGGTACCTAATCATGATCAATGGTCCATCACCAAGGAATCCAAAAAAATATCACAACTATTTTTGAATAAATTTATTTTACAATGAAGTGTTTTAAAATAGTTAATTCCTAGTTATCTTCCACTCTCCACCCTCTCTTCTATGTTTTAGACTAAAGTACAAATGAAATTTTGAATTAAATACTTGTTTTTATTAAATTCAAATTATTCTTTAAAATTTAAATGTGAAAGATATTTCAGAGAGATTGATATAATATTATTTTACTTCTTTCAAAAACGAAATTTGGTAAGAATATTAATAAATGCATAGAAAATGGATATGAATTTGGAGCGTGTCACTTGATCCACATGAACTTTTAATGTTCAAAAAATAATTGAGCAAACAAGAAAATTAAAACAACAATATAAAATTTAAAGATCGCTAAAGCTTTTTTACTATATAATAAATTGTTACAATTATATGAATTTAATTCAACAAACCCCCAACTATTGTAGGAAATTTATCAATTTCTATTTCTTTGCATAACCCACAAAGAAAACAATTAAATCAAGGTACTAGATTACTATGTTTCCTCACAAATCTCTCTAATCAATGTGTTTCAACAAAAAATAATAATGCGTGTATATATAGGAAAATATGTACACAACGTCATCTGGCCAATTCAGCTTGGAGATCTCTTTGATTGTAAGTTGCTCGTGTGACTTAGCATCTGTTCAGATGAAAATAAATGAAATGTAAATTATTTTGTTGATTTATTTGTATTTTTTAGGTAAGAAATGGGGTTAAAAATTAAAGAGAGGAAATATATGTGGTTAAAAAGTGGTATGAAAAATTGTGTAAATTAAATTTTATATATATACTAGTAGGAGTTACGTGCGTTGCACGAAATAATTTATATTTGTGTTTATTCGCGTAGAATTAGTAATGAGAAAAAAACTTATTTATGAGTATATCATGAAATTTTACAACTTTTCTTGCAACTACATGAATTTGGTGTCCATCCTTTGTTTGTACCCTCTCCTCAACCTGAAGAAGCATCGTCTGCAAAAGTAGAATTAAAAACCTTATTACATGTAAACAACAAAGGACATTATCATTTCAATTTTACATAAGACCAAAGACACAATCCAATACAAAAAAAGTGAATTTACCAGTTGCCAAGGTTATATGGCTTAATTATTCTGCAAAGCTCAAATGACTCAAGTATCTCATCACCTAATTCAATTTGAAACTCTTCCAAAAAAAAAAAAAAAAAAAAAATCTCCCAAATAGCAATTTCAAATATCCTCTTGGAAACTTAAAATGAAATAACAAACTATTAGTTCATAGATGACTTCATAAAAGATTGCTCAGTGCATTTTTTAAGCCCATTTTTTTTCTCAGCCTGGTTGAGGTTTGAACTAATATTTATTAGAAACAACTCATCAAATATACTATGAACTATAAAATACTTCAATTTGTCAACCTGATGTCAAGAAAAAAGAGAGTTGAAACCATGCTCAAAGTACATATAAGTAATCTAAAGAATTTGAGACTAAGTTTCAATATCAAGACAACTTAAAAAGCCTATAAACCAGCTCGTTTGAGCTCATTTGCTACACTTCTAAATGCCTCTGAGATGAAATAAAGAATAATAATCTCAAACTCCTCAAACAAAATATCTAATCTTAGGTTATTTCGTTATCAAACTCACTGCAATAATGTTAAAATCACACGACACAAAATGTTAAATGAGCTAAATAATAGAAATTTTAAACACCTTCACAGATTATAATGTAAATTTCAACTTGGTCTGAACTCATTTTCACACACATTCACATGCACAACGGAACACTATATTTGATAAGAATTAGATATTTCTTATAAAAATACCCCCTATATACAATAGCAAAGTTCCAAAACAAATGTATAACACAAGTATCTTATAGTCATTTTAACTGGATTTTTGTATAGAGCAACTAAAAATGAATTACAAATGGTGAGGTAAATGAGTAGAACAAGACAAGAAAGTACCTAATGATACATCAATCCATACAAAAAACATAACACAATAGGAAAACGTTATGACTACAAATAGCACATGAAGTAAAGAAAAGAAGGAACAGACTGAACAATTACCTACACACTTCAGCATGTACTTGGATCAAACCCAGGAGACAGGTTTCCACTTGGGATTGGCTCAAACTGCAAAATGAAAATTTCAAAAACTAAAGATATAATGAAAATAACGAAAAAGAACTTTTATCATCATGCCAACCATCAACCTTGAAATTTACAATTGAAGAAAAAACAAAGACTAAAATTCACTAAGTAAAATATTTAAAAAAAAAAATGTTTATGTATAGAAATTAATTTGAATTCCATCACTCTGTTCAAAACACAAATTCAAAATGCTAAAAAACTTCCGGTAAACAATATAACATAAATCGAATTATTCTCACAAGTGAACAACTAAAATGATAGACACTTTCACATGCCTTGAACCCAAACACATTCACTAATGTACGAAAATTATACTTGCTCAAACACTCATTTATTAAAGAACTTGTGACTAAATGAATTTTATCAAATTGTTCAAAGATTGTCTTGAAAATAGATTGCAAAAGTACATCAACAAATTAATCTATTAATCAACTTTCACAAAACATTCTCTATTAAAACTTAACAGATTACTATATACATGAAGAAAAATCATTTGAAATAGTGCTCATTAATTACTTCAGTAATACTCAATATCTAAAAATTACTTCTTCACTGCTGTAAAAAATTATAATCTACCGTGAAACAGAAATTGAAAAACATGAACTAAAATTCACAAGTTTTACCGAAAAGGTATATCTAAACTCGAAACAAGGTTCGAACAAAATGGATTAGAAATTAACTTATTTTACCTAAAAATAATTGAGAATAAAATCTATATTTCTTCAAACTCATTCAATGCTTCTAAAATTGAATTCACACCATAAATATCTCTGACTTTAGTACATGACGGAATAATCCTGTCTTTGCAACTCATCATTTCAGACTTCAACACGTTGAATATCTCTTGAACAAGTAGAAAAAAATCCCATTCACCTACTTTAGTATATTGGGTCTATGTAAATCTGATCTTTCAAATGACCATCACGAGAGAAGTAATAGAAAAAAATATGGCCACATATCAAAACATATAATCAAATAGTATATACATCCATTTGCAAGCAAGTGTTTCAAAGTTCTACCTACATTGCACATATAAACTAATAAACTACTGAACTATAACTATTTCAAGCTAAAAGTTCTCTCTATTCTTTCTTCTTCGAATAACCATTCCATTGTACCACACCAACCTAATAAATAACTCACTGTATACTTATGATAAAATAGTAAAAAACACATAATAAAGATGTGTGAGTAAAGGAAAAAAATTAAGTTCTTTCACCTGAACATAAGACAGATTCACACCTAGAAAGATGTACTTTATAAGGTCAATTCTTACACTCTCAAATAACGCCTAAATAAAGTAATTGAAAGAACAAAAGAGAGTATTTTAATATAAAAACAACTTAATTTTTATTAATAAACTTTATCAACTATTTGATAACTGCCACAAATATCCCAAACAAATTTACATCTAATTGCCATCATTTATCATAACAAAAAATGAAATAATTAGATATTTTTTAATCATTTTTAAGTATTTTTCAATAAGCAAATTAATGGATCACTATTTTACTTAATAATAATAAATAATGCAATGAAATTTTATTGGAAAGAAGAATATCAAAATATGAACAAAATATTCCTACATTACCAATTCAAATAAAAATGTAAACATAATAGCTAATAATCAGATTATTGTAATTAACCCGAAGGTTTATCAAATACATAACCAAACCAAAATGTAAACATAATAGCTAATAATCAGATTATTGTAATTAACCCGAAGGTTTATCAAATACATAACCAAACCATCACTTTGGATTACATACCTCGTCAGTGAATTCAATGAAGGCAAAATGAATTATAAAGTTAGGTTTGCCACAAACACGACAATCAACAACCCTCTGCACCAACAATGTGGATAAGATGTTTAGATCACAATGTTAAGTCAGCATAAATACAATTCCACGCAGCAAGTATTTGGAAAAGACGTATATTAAGTATATAAGACAATCTTACAATCTTCATAATTATTTAATTCAATGCTGAAAAATACACAAGAATTCAATCTTACAATCTTCTTAATCTCAAAAATGGAAAATGCAGCCAAATAATACTACAGTAAGGTACAAATGCACAAAAAACTCATTCATATTAACTCGGCTTATATAACATACCACATAGCTTTAAAAGCATTAATCATAGGAGACTTCGTACATAATTTCAATCATTGAACAAACATCTGAAAATCAAACCATATTCATAGGTGGACCATAAAATAACAATCGATAATTCAAACAAAGATCTCGGTAGTCTTGTGAGTGGTTGATAAACTGTAAAGGGTTTAAAAAAGAAAAAAAAATAAAGATGTGTAATTTCATATACCTCAATCAGTCAGTCATAAGAATACCTCTCATCTATTCGTTGATGTCAAATTATTATTCTGTATAGACTTGTGGGACATGGCTAGGACTCTGTAATCAAAATCAAAATGGGTAAAATTGATGGCCTTGACATTCAGTATATAACTCAAAATGAAAGTAATTTAGAACACTTAAATTAACACTTGCATATAAATTTAAAGAAATCATGTGAATTGAATTGACAAGTGATCTATATGTGATCATGTTTCCATTGTTCTAATGTTTGGCTTACTTAGGAAGCAAGAAAAATTGTCTCCATTTTAACAAGAAGGAAGTATTACTTTCAAAGTTTCAAACAAGTAAATTAACCAGCTTTGTATTTATTTTAATACATTGGATTTTACTGTACGTGATTTATCATAATTAAAATTTCAATTGAGCAAAGTAGCCAAAAAACATATCAAGAAAAATCCATACAATTGATTAAACAAGTATCAAGAACTTAATTTAAAAAAAAAAAAAAAGACACAACAGAAAAGAAAATAAATGTCTCTGTTTTTTTACCAATATTACCTTTCAAATTCCAAAGGAACAAGTCTACTTATTCTATCGTCTTACGTCTATGTCAAAACTTGGAAGACCACATTTTGGGGATTTAGAGTGGATTGCTAACCAAAAGAAAAACTGTAAACATAACAGAACAAGAAACATAAGATTCGTGAAAAAAAGTGGCAAAAAAATGAAGCAAACATAGATACCTTTCGAGATAGACTTATTGGTAGCTTAGAACCCCGATCGGCTTATACGCACCTCAACTAAAAATAGAAACAAATAAAAAATCACAAAAATAGAAACCATATGCTGAAAATCATGGGAAAAGAAAAATAAAAAGTAAAAAATGCACCTTACTCTTGTCTCACTGCACATGAACTCAAACAACTACATTCCTCCATGGATAGCTACACTCTTGTCATAGATCATGGTAGAATTAGTACTATGAATAAGTCCTAGACAATCATATTAACTATTTGATGCTACAATGCTATAACTTCAGAAAATATATGATATAAAGAGAACCATCCAAGGTTTCAAATTATGGTGTATATGAACCCAAACTTTGAACTAAACGTCAAATATTTCCATTTTCATCAAATTCTAAATTGATAGAAATACAAAGGATCTTTGACAAAGAGTAAACGGCATAGTTTTGATCAAATTCTAAATTGATAGAGATACAAAGGATCTAGTCGTTTCACCTTTCCTTATAAATTGAGTATCATTTTTTCATGTATATTAAAAAATGAATTACGTTTAAAGAAGAATTAATATCACATCATACAAAAAATATGAAAGTAACAATAATAATCTATATATAACGAAAAACGACATGATGGAGACCTTAAGCCTCTACTTTTACCTTGCATTTCAATATCTTTGTCGATATCAACAAATTCAGTGGATGATCCTTCCTCTAAACATAAAAGAACAAATAATTATCAAATTAAGAGATAGGAAAAGCGATTTATTTAACAAAAAAAAAAATGATAAAAAAGGGTTTTTTATTCGATATACTTGCAAAACTAACCAAGGGAAGTAACAGTACAACGCCTATGTTGAACACTCGTATCATTACATGTCTCCTGCTTTCTTTCTTTTTCAGCATATAATTCTCGTCGTCGTCGGTTCCGTGCTTCCCTTTTTTTAATATCGGACATATCGATCACTAAAAACCTTCATTTTACCGTTAATTAGTTATCAATAGGAAAAGGGAAAAAAGATAAATAAAACACAAATAAATCAAATATGTGTAAGTATCAATAGAAAAAGGAAAAAGAATAAAACACAAACAAATCTAATAGTTGTAAGTAGGTAAGAAAAAAAAAGCATCAACAATAATAATAAAAGGTAGTATTAAAAAAATTTCAAATTCACAAGTTGGTCCAAATAAAATATAATTATCAGAAATCATTATGATAGTAGATTCTAGATAAGTTTACGTAATAAAATAGAAACGTTATTTAAAAAAATGCTAGAAACAAAGAAAATAAAAAAAGACTATTTAGAACTTATATTAGTTAATACACCTCTAATATATCTACATGCAAAACCAGAGCTATATTGAAGGAAAATAACCCAAGATTGATAAATGTGACACACTTTTCTCTATTATACTATGTAGCAAACAGCATGTACAACCTATAGAGAGAGAGAGAGAAAAAAAGCCTTGACAAGGTAGAAATGGTAGACAGTAATTGATATGCTAAATCTAACAAGAGCAACGTACCTTAAACACAAACTACATACATGAATAACAAAATAGATTAATTTTAAGTAGACAAAATAAAACAAATGATTGAAACTGACATATAGCAATCATGTCTACAACTTCAAAAGATAAGTGGAATAAAACAATTGGACTATACAAAATTTAATACTTGTTTTTCATTTATTAATCACAAAAAACTACCTTTTAAAAAAAATAACATATAAAATAAAGAGAGAAAATTATGCACCAAAACAAAAGAATAAAATAACAAAGGTACCAGGAGAGCGCACCAGTCCAGCTATTTTCTTGATCATGGCAGTAGGACTTGAATTCAATCCTTTCACCAAAGTGACTGCAAGCTGCTTCAACATGGAAAGCTTCTTATCTTTATGTGTATCGACAACAATCACATTGAGCCTAAGCCCCTCTGTCTCCAAAGTTTAAAGCTCATCTAAAGAGGGAATAATGTCAAAAAGCTCCTTGAATCTTCTTTCCTACAGCACATGGATCATCATACAACAACTAAAACTGCTACAAGTAAACTACGCCATAACGTTACAACTTTGAAGCCCATCATTTCATGCAACCAGAAGTTGGTATGGGAATTTAATGTAAATACTTTTGGTAGAAAATAATGCACAATTTAGAAGAAAGAGAATTTAAGTTGTTGACAGCAAATGTCAAACAATAAAATTCAGACAACACATCATCACATATGATCTTTATAAAAGATAAAGAATGAAAATCTCTAGAATTGCATGGAGAAATTTTATAACAAATAGGAGCCTATAAACCAAAATTTCCTTTTGGTAAGAAATCCACACAGATAGAAAAGAATAAAAACCTAGAGCAGAACAAATGGTTAAAGTTGAAAAATCGAGACAAGTCTTTATCCACATATATCCTAGTTAAATGAACATGTACCATTAGAGAAAATACTTAAATAAAATTGTGACTATCAAGTATTTGCTACACAGTAATAGTAGTTTAATAAACTTACAGGAGTCACAAAATAGAAACCATCATGTGAAAATAAAAAAGTGAGATGATCATTGACCAACGCAAAGTGGCTGCACAGATAAAATTGTGGATAAAATCTTGATTCCAGTGAACAATTCTAGTGCATACACAAGCAAGCATAGTGAAAAAAAGCAGAAAAAAACATTTAATAATATTCTTCAAAGTGTCAGTCAATGTGATCATCTCTTGTCCTTTCCTTTTTCTTTATTTACACCATGCTATATAATCATATTAGCTGCATTCCACAGCATTTATAATAAAGCAAAATTTTAAAAAAATAAATATATAAATAAAAGTATATAAAATCTGTTTAAGTTTTTCATTATAAGAAATACAATAGAATAAATAATATTACACACAAACAAACACAAGTACAGCGAAAAAACGGACATAACAAATTTGAACAGCAAGCTAAAGTAAAAAAAAAAAAAAAAAGGAAAAGAAAAAAAAAAAAAAAACAGAAAGAAAGAAAGGAAATAAGAACGCGGAACTACATATTTCACAAAAATCCTTTTCACCGACGAACACATAACCAAGTAAAAAAAAAAAATACGAAAAAAAAAACGAAAAAACCATGATCAACAAATAATGATTGTCGACGGGAAGAGAGCAAGGAAATCACATCCTTAAAGCAGGTGAAAAAATATATCCTCACAAAAAATAAATAAATAAATAAAGAACAAAAAAACCTAACCGTCGACTTCAACAAAAACGGCAGCAGCACTCCGACACACGAACGACCTGCAATCACAACTGCATTAGAATCGGGGGGAGCTGAGGGAAAAATACACAAATATATACACAAAACGGAAAAAAAAAAAAACAATGGATCTACACAGACAACAAAAGGGGGGGAAAAACCAAACCTTTTATGACGTGATTGCACGGCCGGCGTAATAAACCTTGGAGATGAAGACTGTTCATCAAGAGAAGAGTCTCGAACACAGAAAGAGATAGAGAGAAATGGAAGGGAACGCGTATGGACAAAAGATAAAACCGGAAGAGGAAATAAGCAAAAAAATGGGAAAAACGCGTTTCCAGTTTTGATTAAATCGCCATTTTTCGTCCTTGAACAGTAACATTAGAAGTTGATTTTATATATAGTAGGGATATATTTTGTCTTTTTGTTAATTAAATTGGTGCCGTTGAAAAAGGCCCTTAATAGAACCTCAGGTTCTAATCTTAAAAGTACACGAAACTGTAGATGAAAGCAATTCTAACAATTATTAATTACCTCTATTTCAATTCCATAAGGACATAATTAGAATGTCATAATTCACTTTTCAATTAGAAGAATTCATTCCTATTCCGATAAGCTGCTGAATTACAAAACAAATTCTACAATTACAATTAAAGTCCTTCAATTATTTACAATTTAAGACAATTACCCAACACTTTTTTGGGTTTTAAAGTAAGCAACCTTTGTTTCTTGTTATATAGGTCCTCAGTGTTTCTTGGTGAATGGATCTTATTGGACAATTTTTTCTTTTTTATTTTTAAATTGGACTATGTTATTTTGAAAGTGTTCAAATTTGACATATCATTTGTGGATTAATATGTCGTTTTAAGTGAAAATTTTTTATTATGGTACGAAATCGAATGGAACAAAACATAGTTGAACCAAACTAAATGGAACCACAAGCAAAATCTTACTCTATTATGTAACCTAGCTAGTGTTTGGTAAAATTTGTTTATAAATTCTGTTTATAAACGATTATGTTATCTCATTGGACAATTTTTTTGAAAAGTAACAATTTTGACTGGTCAAAAATTCTCACTCACTATTTGACTTTTCAAAAAAAATGAACTAACGAAATACTAATACATTGTTATTTATAAATAACCGTTCATAAATGATCAATATTTTACATCGAAAATAATAAAAAAAAAATCTATTTACAAATTACTTTATAGCCGCCGAACAGGCCCTAAAGATTCTAATCAAACTAGTATTCTTAACAATTCTATTACAAATAGCTTAAACTAAGGCTCTATTTGTAAAAAAAAAATTGTTTAAAAACATATTTTTTTATATTTTCTAGGTAAAATGTGTGGTTAAAAAGTCAAGAGAGAAAATATGTATGGTTAAAAAATGATTTGAGAAATTATGTTATAAAAAATATGTTTATAAACATGTTGCCAAACAAAGGTTAGGAAATCATACTCGATGTATTTGGTTTGTAAAAGATTTTTATTTGTGAACGAAGTACATGATATTTTCGAGGTAAAATATATGACCGAAGAGTGATTTTGAAAAATATATGTGACTAAAAATTAGTTTGAGAAAATATGTTGTTTATAAATTTGTCAATAAACAAATTTACCAAACGAAGAGTTTAATTATCCTACATAATATAAAAGAGCCTTAAATTTGGCACTGTTCATTCTGGTAAACCAAAATGACACTCTTTTGCGCAGATTTGAACACATTAACAAAATCTGCAGTGTGCGTTGTCATTTTCCTGCTTTTTTTCTTCTCCCTCACTAAGCTCCTAGACCTAGCATTGGATCAACGAACACTTTTTCCACAATCCTCTCTGGCTTCCTCTACACATTCAATGTTTTCGAATTCTGATTTCATCATAAACTCGACTATTTAACCTTGCTAGGAGATGGTATTTTCCCCCATGTTGGAGGATTTTTGACAAAGCAACCATGGGTCGAGCAAATTGCATAGATTTATGAAGATCTATGCTTGATTGCTCGACCCAATTTAATGACTCGGGTTCTGCCGCGTGCAAATAAATTCGCTTGAAGGTCTACCATTGTCGAAAGCGCCGGAACTATTTTCTTTCCCTCTCTAACCCCAATTTCATTTTGTAATAATTTTCCACTACAAAATTTCACTGCTTTTTTAAGTATTTAAAAGGTGGTTTTGATTTATCTTTTTTCAATATTTTGGGCTTCTATAGCTAAGTTCGGCTGTAATCTTTGCAAATGCTGTTGCTGGTGGATATAAACTTGGGTCTCCCACACTGCCCTCACCCATTAACCGCACACTTCCACGCATTCACTAATTAACGTATACCTCAACCTCAACTATGTTTGTTCCAAAGGCTTAACCTATTTTTCTCCATATTAGAATTTCAGCATTTTATAATCTTCAACACTTCATCAATGTGAGATAATTCTCGTCAAAAATATGTTTATTATGTGTTCAGATCCAATGATTTTATGTACTGTTTTCTTATTTAGTTGAAAGTTTTCAGTTGATATAGGTTTTGAGGTTGGGATTTGATGAGTTTTGTGAGATGTGATTACTTATTATCATCTTTATGTTTGGGTTTGGCTACGTGGGTTGAGTGACTTGAGTTAAAATTGAGATAAAATCTGAAATCTATTTTGCGTTGGATGATTTAGATTAAAAACTTGAGTTTTGGGATTGGATGATCTTTTGTGTAATTTTGGGATTTAATTAGTAACCTTGAGAAGTAGCTATGTATGATGAGTTTGTTTCTATTTGACTACGTATTTGAATCTTGAAATTTATATTTAGAGCATGTTTGGTAATGTGAAAAATTTTGATTTTTGTGATATTTTTAAGTTTTTTGATGAATGTGTAGTTGAAAAAGGTTTGAAAAGTCAAAAATTGTAGGCTTGACTAAGAATGAATGGTTGAGATTGAGTATGAAAAATTATGTTGTTATTTTTTTCTTTACCAAACAAACTCTTAATCTTATTGATGTTGTGTTTGAAGTGATTGGATCTTGAGGTTTCAAATTAATTATTTTTATAAATCAAGTGATTGTCGTGGTTACATGGTACTCTACTCCTTGAAAAAGAGGTGATAAGATTTAGAGCAAACAATTATCACAATGAATTTAGTATTAGGCTTAATCACGAATATGGGCTTTACTAATACTTGTAGCAATGAACGTACGTAAGAGGGCATTTATTGCTGGCATAGCTGATGATAATGGATATATCGATGTTAAGATTCTTATCTGTACATAGCTTCATGTATGTACTCTAATGAATTTATGGTATTTCTATTAATATCAAAATTATTGTAAGACTCTGTAAATATGTTATTTACTAATGAAATTATGTCCCCTAGGCATTGAATATTTTTTAGACCGATCTACAACGTAGAAATTTTGATGAATCTCGTGTGAGAATAAAGTTGCTCACATCTTCCAAATCAAGTGATTGTCGTGGTTACATGGTACTCTACTCCTTGGAAAAGAGGTGATAAAATTTAGAGCAAACAATTATCACAATGAATTTAGTATTAGGCTTAATCACGATTATGGGCTTTACTAATACTTGTAGCAATGAACGTAGGTAAGAGGGCATTTATTGCTAGCATAGCTGATGATAATGGATATATCGATGCTAAGATTCTTATCTGTACATAGCTTCATGTATGTACTCTAATGAATTTATGGTATTTCTATTAATATCAAAATTATTGTAAGACTCTATAGATATGTTATTTACTAATGAAATTATGTCCCCTAGGCATCGAATATTTTTTAGACCAGTCTACAACGTGGAAATTTTGATGAATCTCGTGTGTAAGAATAAAGTTGCTCACATCTTCCAAGTATACTTGTTTTTCCTTTTTTAGGGCAATGTATCACTTATTTGGAATTTATGTCCTACGTTGCTTGATGGTTCTTTGATTGGAATCACAAAAGTCTACCCATTGGATGTAGTTATGACTGTCCCGAGGATGTTCCTGAAGATGTATGAAATATTTTTGTAGAATTTCCAAGTGAAATTTATTATTTGGACAAATTAATTCGTGCCTTTGTGTCGGTGAAAGATAATAAATGGTATGCAGGATCTTCAATTTAGACAGTCAGGGTACTAGCTTCTAAACTTCATTTTTTTTTCTTTTCTTCCAACATTCTTTTAGTACTTACATGAGAGCTTGAGCAAGGTTCTACCTTCTAATAGTCTCAATGCAACTACGTCATTTTTCACCAACATTTACATGGGAGCCTGATGTCACAAGCTTTCCGATTTTAAGTAATCATGCGACCTTAGTGTCTCAACTTCCACCCCTCGCAATCTAACACTAAGTTAGCCTAACCGTAAACCTTTCGATGGAAATGAACCTTAGGCAAGAAGAAGGAAAACAAGAATATAAGAGCATAAAAATGAAAAGATTTTATTAAGAACACTCTTTACAAGGCTTGAAGTTTGAGATCACTCTCTTGGAGGTTACAAATTAGCCTAGCTACCTATTTATAGGCAAGGCATCAACCAATGTACGATTATGATCAATTACATCCAACGGCCTAGATCGATTTTCTAGAATTCTCTACACTTATCTAAGAAAATATCTACAAAAGTAGCCCTCCTAATTATCACATATCTAATCTAGAATTCTTCAAATAGGATTGATACTAGATATGCCTAGAATCCTCCTTACTCAATCTCGTTAAAATTGTCTTCAAGTTTGTGGGGGCATAGCACTCTCCCCCACCTAATTAGGTAATGCCCTCGTCACATGTATTGCTTTAGTTTGTCTTCAAATTGCCACAAGTCTTCTTGTGTTTCCCATGTGGCTTCGGACCTAAGAAATCCTTTCCACTTGATAAAAAATTACTTACTAGGAGGTGTTCACTGATATCACAGGATCCCCGCAAATGTACGGGTTGTGAGAAGTAATATAGTGGACCTAGAATCCGGATTATCATTCACACAGAGACAACTATTAAGTACCGAAATATGTTAGTTCTAAATTCTATTTGAACAGATGAAAGAATTGTGATTTTTAAGACTAAAACTAAAAAAATAAACTAAACTAAGAATTAAAATACGAGATTTCTTTTGTTTTAAAAACGATTGTATAATAGCTGGGAATCCCGATTTCACCTAGCCAATTATATTGACTCCAATTCCAATTTTGTTTCCTATATATGCATTCGGTCAAATTCACTAATGTATATTGAAATTCCTCTTTCGAGTTTAAATCAATTCTACCTAAAAAAGTCAATCATGTATCTCTACAGAGGGTCTGAATATTCCTTATCCAGATACATAACACTCAAGAATTCACACAAGACCGCAATAATAACAAAAGTATCTCTCTATCTCTTGTTCAATCACTGGATTTATCACCACGTTCTAAGTTATTAACTCACATCTCGGATTATGGAAATAATTCAATGAATCATGAATAAGTGGCCAACTCATTCACGCATTAAGAACAATAATAAATCAATACATGCAATGAATTATTAAAACAAGGGAACTTGGAATTAAAATAATATGACTAGGATACATAGTTCATCCCACCATAGAGTTTAGTTACACATCATAATTAAAGAGCAAAAACAACAAAATAAAACGTTCATTGAAAACAACAAGAAGAAAGGAAAGCATGCACCGAGTCTCAATTCTTCAATTATCTTTAATTCACACCCATTTGCTATGCTTCGATCTCCCAAGAATTGAATGATAAAATCTGAGTTTAGGCATGTTCTTAGGTGAGGCAAAGGTATAACTTTTGTTTCAAGAGGTTGTATTTATATTTGGAGAAGAGACCTAATCGAAAAAGGAAAGCAAATTGTCAAACACGCGCACCAATCTTTTTTTGTCTCTGCACAGTGTTCAGTGTTTCAATCATATCTTTCTATGCTCTTATCGGATTGAGGTGATTCAAAGTGCATTAGAAAGAAAACATAAAGGGCTATAAAATAAGATATTCCCAATTCGAACGTTTACTACCCCAAAATTAGGTCTCAAAGTCCTGCTAGAATTCTATCCAGAATCTTCTAGGATTAGAATCAATTTTATGGTAATATTCTTATCATATTACATTCCTTTTTTACTTCTACTTGTATCCAATTAACTCCTAAATATACTCAAAGTATATTCTTGTTATTCAAATCAATCATTGGATATTTGTAAGTTCGTCCCTCATGTTTAATTTGCTATTCAGTCCTTCAAATTTCAATTGCAACAATATAGTCCTCATACTTTGGAATCTTCTCAATTTGCTCCTTTCAACTCTCAATTCCTTGAATTGGATCCCCCAACCTCTTATTCCTTTACTTTGTCACATTTCATCTTTTCAGTTGACGTCACAAACTTATCAATTGCTCGTTTTAGCTCCAATTAGCATCCAAATATGCATTTTCCCATTGTTTGCTTCATTCTTCCCCTTTTGGGATATCTTCTACAAAGTAAACAAATAAACATAAATTACATAAAAAGAAAATAATTTATTCTAATTTAGACGTACAAATAAGTGTATAAAATACACTTATCAGGAGGTACTCCATGTCTACGAACTATTCGATCTGCTATGATTTCTTCTACCTCCTTATCGAATGACTTTGTCACAATTGGGGGTGCCCGTTTTGATACCCCTTGGCTTGCATCTTCCATTTCTTGATGGTATGGTTTTAACATACTTACATGGAAGACTGGGTGAATTTTAAAGTGCTATGAAGGTCAAGGAGATATGAAACCTTGCCTACCTTCGCAACTATTGGAAATGGCTCTTTATATCTTCGTACCAAGCCTTTGTGTATATTATGGTATGCCTTAAATTGTTGAGGTATCACCTTAACAAGGACTTGGTCTCCAACCTTATATTCTTTGGGCCTACTTTTCTTGTCTACCCACTTTTTCATACGCCTTCATGCTTTATCTAAATAAGAACGTGCTAAGTCCTCACGTTCCTCCCAAGACTTGGCCATCTTGAATGCTCTAGGACTTTTTCCTCAATTAATTTAAGTGGACAAAGTATGGGGCGTTTGCGTTTGTTTCCTAGTTGCCAACTCAAATGAACTCCACCCCATAGCCCCTTTTTTTGCAAATTGTAGGAAAATTGAGCAATGTCAAGAAACTTGGCCCAATCTCTTTGATTGACACTCACAAAGTGTCGAATATAACACTCCAAAAACGCATTAACCCAAATTAATTTCCAATTTTTATTCATTTATTTATTTTCCCGTCATATTTTGATTTTTTAAACAAATAAAATAATAATTTATCCACCTGCTCTAAATATAATTTGAACTTTTATCTTTAGAGCATAATTTAACATTATTAAAAATAAGTATTTTTCTATGAAATATCATTTGTAATTGGATTTAGAAAAAAACAAAATAAACTAACTATAATATAAAAACATTATAGTTAGTAGACGATATAAAAATATCTGTGTAAAATAGGGAATAGAGAGCAGATAGCTGAAGATAGTCAGGAATAGCTATTTAAAAATATTTAAGTATTTTAAAATTAAATAAAACTACTTAAAAGTAGTTGGACCTTTTTCGGGTTTCCCTAGTGAGAGGCACATGAATCATGGTCAGGTACCCAGTACATGATAAGTGTGCTTTGCACACTTATTTTGGTCTTAAATTAATGCTTTAATTGACAAATTAAGCGAATTTCTACTTATAAATTGTGTTTATCTCGTACAATTAAGTACAACTTCAATTGGAAAGAAAATTGCAAGATTGAAGAGCAATTGAGCTAGAAGAAGAGCAATTTTGATGTTCAGGAACCTAATTGAAAATAGTCAAAAGCTCAATGACTCAATTGCAATATTCCATAAAGATGGAGGACTAAAAGTGCAAATATTTCAGGGTATTTTTGTAAATGAAAGTCAAAACGTTGGGATTAAATTGAAGAAGACCATAAGATAAGGGACCTGAATGCAAAAATTGGAAAACGACATGCGTACTAATACTGCACGGCCGCGCGGTCATTTTAATCGCGTGGCCGCATGACAGGGCAGTGTCAATTTTCCTAAGCTGTGCGGCTCGAGCTTTAAGCTCGCGCGGCCGCAAAGCCTATTTTCGAACCAGTTCCCGAATTTATTTTTCTGCTTTATTATTTTGACTTAAGGCCTTGTTTGGTTCGACTTGGGACGTGTTTGGAGACCTTCTTATGTTAGATTTTTGGGAGTATATGTTCGCTACAAACACATCGCAAGTGCACGAGTCGCATACAAGTGATAGTGGACTTATTGAGTCCGGTTTATCGATCCCACAAGGATTGTCTATTTCAATTACACTCTAGTATGATTAATTTTAACAAGAAACACACACAATAAGGAGTTGGTTGGAAATGTTCTCGTACTAGAATTAAAGTTGCAATTGTAAATAAATAACTATAAAAATGGTGATGAATAGATGATAAAGGAGTGTTGGGATTCTTAATTCCACTTGACCATTACCTAATTGAATTATCAACAAGCACAAAGAAATGCAATTCATTAATCATGTTAGACCCGATTTTCCAAGCTTAGCCAATTACCTCTCTCGAGTGAAATCAACCCTAATTAGTGGCATTAACCTACTATATCTCTATGTCGATTAAAAACACACCAATTGCATTAAACCTTTGTGAAAATAGCTCAATGGGTCATCTAGGGTTTTAGGTATATCTCTATCCTAAACAAGAACCTAGAGCAAATATTGTATTGATCTAGAATACACAACAATTTCTCAATAATTGCACATCCCATGAAACCTAAGCATATATGTGGCCACAATAAATGCTAGTCAATAAATACAACAATAAATGCACAAGATAATAAAAAGCTTAAATTATTAATACAAGCATTAAAATCAATCAAGTTAGGTCAAGCTTCATCAATAATCCCAACACTTTAAATTTAGCTAAACATGCGTTCGAAAGTTAAAAATAACATGAAGCAGTAAAATAAAACCCGGAATTAGAAGATTGTGAATTTGGCTCGCTGCTTGAGTTGCGTCCAGCCGCAACCTGCTTCACTGCAATTTCTCGTTGCAGCCTTGCGTCAGCTTGCGTCCAGCCTTGTGTCTTGCTGCAACCATCTCCATTTCAGCTATTTTTCTCAACTTCTATCTCCCTGCAGCTACTTCTTCTACTTGTGTCTGTCAAGCCGGCAATCAGTTTTCACTTCTTTTCTGCAGATCAGTTCCAGCTCCCTTTCCAGCAGTATACAAGTTGGCTATCATCTCTGCTCCAGCAATGTCCAGTATTTTTCCTCCTTGCTTCCTCCCAGCAGCTCAGTCCAGCAGCAAGGCAGCAGCAGAATCAGTCCAGCAGCAAGGCAGCAGCAACGTCAGTTCAGCAGCAAGGCAGTAGCAAAGTCAGTTCACAGCTTCAACCCTTTTCCTCCTTGCTTCCTCCCAGCAGCTCAGTCCAGCAGCAAGGCAGCAGCAGAATCAGTCCAGCAGCAAGGCAGCAGTAAGCAGCTACAGCTTCCCTTGAACCAGTAACAGCAGGCATAGCAGCCTGCAACCAGCAGTAGCAGTCTCCCGCAGTAATCTTCTAATTCAGTGGCAGCAACAGTTACAGCAGTAATGTTCCAGCCTTAGCACAGTCACCAGCAGCAAACTCCTTTGCATTTGAGTCTCCAGCAGTAACAATAGTCCAGATCCCAGCCTGATTTCAGTAGCAGCAGCTATCCCCGTCACAGGTTGGATCAGCCACCAGCATGCAGTGGCTCCTTCCTTCTAGTTTCATGCACAGATAAGCAATTTCACACAGCAGCAATCCCGGTTGTAGGAATATTTGCTGCTGTCACCAGCAATTTCTCCTAGTTTTCCTCCTGATTATCACTCAATTTCAGATAGATTTCCACTGCTGATGTCACCAGCAGTCATGATCTCCCCTTTTTCTCTGTTTTTCTAGCCAAAAATGTAGAGAGCTCCCCCCTTTTTTTCTCTGCCGTCTCTCTCTATATAATACATATCTCCAGCAATTGAATACTAAAGTCCAGGTTGCTGTCACCACTCAGGTTCCCCTTCAATTCCAGCCCATGCTCCTTTTTCCTTTTTTCCATACTCTCCATCACGCATTGTTTCATTCCAGCCATGCATTCCTGTCTTTTTCCTTCTCATGCCCTTCAACAATTGAAACCTTTCAATTTGGTCCCTTGGTTAATTGCACAGCTTGTCCAAAACTTCCCGGAAGTGACAAAATGGTCCCCGAACTTCCAATTTTCAGCGTAATTGCACTTCTTTAGTGGTTTGTTTGGCCTCACTTGAATATTAACCTATTAATCACAAAATATGCATAAATTAGTAGATATTTGCTCAAGATATTCCAAAATATACTAATTTAAAGGTATAAAAAGTGTATAAAAATGCACTTAACAGTATAAATACTCTCAACTTCTCCCTTTCAATCCTAATCCCCAATCTACACCACAAAACCTTAGCCTCTTTCTCTCTTTTCCTTCTTTCTCTCTTCTCTTCTTCTTTTATTTTTCTTTCTTTGTTTTAGTTAGTTTTATTTTTGTTGACCACAAAATCCAGATGGACCTTGGACCAACACGTCTCAGCTCCTCCCTCTTGAACACGTGGATCTCCTGCGCACTGTGACAAACAATCAGTTTGCAAAGGGGGCCGAGGTGGCTCCCGTTTGCACTCCGATGCCTAAGTCAGTACTCATTTTAGGCGAATATATATATTGGGTGCGGGAAATATAAGTGTGTAAAAGAGAGAAAAGGGAGTGAGAGAAGTATATAGTTTTTAGTGAGAAAATCCTCCCCTCCCTAAGAGACTTACCTGTTCTATTTATAGTTATATTCTTTTACCATTGTCCTGACACGTGTTTGGTTTTTACACGTGGCTGCTTCCCATCCATTGGTCAAGTTAACCATTTAGTTGGTCATAATCATTACTGTCTACTATAGGATTGTGGCGGCCATCACATCAACGATAAAGGCGCTGTCCCATCAAGTTGCAGTTTGATTACAGGTCCCGTGTTGGTGACGTTTCCGCCCAACCTAGATGCCGGTCCTTGAGGTTGCTTCGGACGATGCCACTTATGGAGATAGTTCGGCTTATAGAAGGGATGTGCCTCGGAATGCCTCGGCCAAATAATAACCCCTTAGGTGGGCCCTACTTAGTGGCTATTAGATTCCATGTGCGACACGTCACGCATAATAATAATATTTAAAAAAATGTGGACGTAACAATTTTAGTTGTTAGTTTTTTATTTCAATCTTCTAGCATCCATTGGAGAAAAATAACAAGGAGTAAGGTGAAAATACAAAGCAAAATTCAAAGAATTTTGGAGCAAAAATCAAGGAAAGAGGTTTATTTCATTATCTTATATTTTAATATTTGATTTTTATACTTTGTGATGTATTTTTATAAACCTTATCTTTTATAAAATATTTATATAATGGGTCACTTGTTTTATGTTGGGATAATTGATGTAACTTAACTTAGTTTAAGTAATTTTAATGTTTGTTTACTAATTTTGAGCTTGTTTCTTGTGTGTTTGTTATTGAGATTATTTCATGCGCTTGATTGTTCGCCAAATATATGTTTTGTGAAGTGTATAATAATCGAGAGATATTTTGTATTTTAGACCAAATAACAAATGCTATAAGTATTAATTTAGGAGATAGAGATATACGCACATCCCTAGGTGATCTATTGAGCTATTTTTACAAAGAGCTAATGCAATTGATTGGGTTTTAATCGACATATAGATATAGTAGGTTAAACCAATTGATTAGAGTTAATATCACTCGAGATAAGTAATTAACTAAACTTGAAAAATCGGGTCTAACATTGTAAATGATTAATTTATTAATTTGCATGTGCTGAGAAATTACTTAAGCGAGAGTCAAGTGAAATCATTAATCCCAACCATTTTATCTTTCATTTTCCTTATTTTAATTTGGTTTAAAATTAGTTTCTTTAATTTAGAATTCATAAAATCTATCTTTTTATTGTGTGTTTCATTTGTTAAGATTAAATTAACTAGAGTGTAATTGAGTATACTAATAAGTGTATTTTATACACTTATTTATATCATAAAAGTAGGCTTTTATTTATTTGTTTAAGAATATTTACTATTTATTTTATTAGTATTTGTTTATATTTCAAGAATAATTCCAAATTCAATCCTTCACATAAGCAAAGATTTCTTTTTTTATTTCCTGCCGATCACACAGGGCAACCCTAGGTACTTCTCATGGTCTTGAAATCTTGGATTCCCAGCATTTGACGGATCTCTTGCTGAAGATCGTTTCTCACATTTGGGCTGAAACTGATTATAGATTTTTGGAAGTTTATGGATTGCCTGGATTCTGTCTCATATTGAGCAAGGAGATCTTTCACAACATCGCATTCTGACATATTGGCCCGGAAATAGAGAAGGTTGTCGTCAGCAAACAAAAGATGTGATATCACAGGGGCACTACGGGCTATTTTGCAGCCGTGAATTGCACCGCACGCCTCCTTATGTTTGATAGCCATGGAGAGATTCTCCGAGCAAATTATAAATAAATAAGGAGACAGAGGATACCCATGACGCAAGCCGCACTCCGGAATGATCAGCCCCAGTTCAGCCCCTTCATTAATGATGTTGTAATTGACAGTGGACACACACATGGATATCAGCTCAATCCATTTACCAGGAAATCCCATTTAAGACATCACGTTTTTGAGAAAATTCCACTCGATGCGATATAGGCTTTACTTATATCAATTTTTAAGGCTGCAATTCCTTTTTTTCCTTTCTTTTTCCTTTTCATATAGTGGAGAGTTTCAAAACCCAATAAGATATTATCTGTGATGGAGCGGCGACATAGACTCGGGCTTATCTTCTTGGGAATTAGAACAATAGATGTATTGTTGAGCCCCGTCGGAAAGCAGCAATTGTTTGGGCTGTCCAAGCACGTCTTAACAATATCCAAACCAACAATATCCCAATATTTTTGATAAAATGCTGGGTTCATACTATCTGGGCCGGGAGATTTATCGGGATGCATAGAAAAGGCAGCTGCTCGAACTTCACAAGGTGTAAACAGTTCCAGTAGGATTTTAGTGTGTGAAGTAGATAACCTTTGTTCGATTGCACTAGCAATTGGACTCATTGTGGTACCTGGAACGTTTGACTTGAAAAGCTTCTCAAAATATTGGGTTATAACACTTCGAAGAGCACCCTCTTCTGTGATCCAGTGACCTTTGTTCTTCAACCTCTTTATGGAGTTTGATTTTCGTCGACTAGAGGCTGCTCGATGGAAGTATTTGGTGTTTGCATCCCCATCCTTGAGCCAGAACTTCTTGGCTCTTTGTTTCCAGTAGACTTCTTGCTGATGGAACGCTGCATAAAAGTCATTTTTGGCTTTATGAAACTCATTCAGGCCGTCACTATCAGTTCTCCCATGTAAGCGGCTCATGACAGCCTTGCATCGCCGCACTTTTTGCCGTACTTTACAAAGTCCAGTGCCTCCCTAGGAAAGGAAGTCTGCTCCACATTTTTCAATCCTGTGCAAGAAAGGTTCCCCTTTATTTCTATTCCAACTTGATTGAATGACCTTTCTACAGTCAGCTTCGTAAAGCCATTGGTTCTCAAAACGGAACTTCCTCTTATGTGAACTAGACTGGGCCAGAATTGGTTGTAAGAAGATTGGAGAATGATCGAGGAAAAGATGCCCAAATTTGACACTTTGGCATCGAGAAAGACAGAGGACCAGTTCTCATCAGCAAAAGCACGATCGAGGCGTTCTTCAATCCAACCCGGTGCACCCCGACTTTTGAACGACTTGTATTGGTACCCTTCCATTCCCAAATCACATAACCCACAATCTTCAATGACAGACTTGAAGCCATTCAATAGGCAACTCGGATGCTCATTCTGCCCATATTTTTGATGCTGGTATAAAATAGGGGGATTTGTTGAAATAGTCTCTTTAGGAATGTAATGTTTTAAAATGCCCATTTTTTACAAATTGTCTTTATTGCCCTTAATGAAATAAGCTATTTTCTTTGCAAGATATATCCATGAATTAGTCAGGTTGATTTAATTCAATACTTTTTATTATATTCATATTATTTAATCTTTTAAGTTCTTCTAAAAATGCTCTATATTGTGATAATTTCTCAAAAGATTTAGGATGTTCTTTTTTTGTTATATATCTTAATGTTATTCCATCTGAAACTTCATCTTCTATATCTTCGTATTCTTCTATAATTTTATGAACCGTATTTATATTTTTTGTCGTTTCAACAGAATTAAATTCTATTCTATTTAAGATAACATAATCTATATCTTCGTATATTTCTTTTAATTTAGATTGTCCAACAGAATGTATATTTTTAAATTTTTCAGCAATAGCTAATAAATATGAAATTTCTTTATTATCTAAATATAGTTTATGATCACAGTTATTAGAGGTTGATGCTTGTGTAGTATCCATAGATTATAGGGTTGGTAAATTATTATACAAAATTTTCTGGTATAAGTCCATTCTTTGATCTAGTAAAATACAATAATCTGCAATATATTGTTCGTATTTTTCTAAGAGTTTATTATATTCTTCAGAAGATATGTTTTCATTTTCCATTTAATGTTTAATATCTTCCATTTTATCTTTCAATTTTTCTAAAAGGTTATCTAATCCTTCTATTGTATATCCTGGCATTATGTTTGGACTGTATTTGTCATTATTTTATTTTCTAAATCTATTTTAATCTCTAATATGTCAGAATAATCTATAATGTATTGATCATGATTTTCTGAAAGTATATAATATTGTTCAGATGATTCATCCATATCTATTAAATGAGATATAATGTTATCTATTTTTTCCATTATTTTTTCTAACAAATTGTCTAATCCTTCAATAGTATATCCAGGCATTATAAACTCAGAGATAAATAATTTATAAAGATTCTATGAGTGTTTGAGAATTGATAATATCTATGTCAGCCATGATATCTATACTTGGTTCAAATGGTATATTATATTTTGAAATATTTTTCTTTCTCTTTTCTAATTTATCAATTATATCTTGAATATCATGTATCATTATAGATCTTAAAGTTTCTCTAGCAAAGTTTTCTATTAAATTTTCTTTAAAATTTTTTAATATCTCTTGTGATGCGTAGAGTTGTTCTTGGTATCCGATTTTATCAATTTCATTTTCATATTCAATTCCTTTTTTACTTTTAATATACTTTTGAACTTTATATGGACCTCTTTTAGTTCTGGGTCTTTTCATGATATAATTACTGTTATTCATGATATTAAGATTTTCAAAAACTGGTAAAGAAAGATTCATCTCTTCCATCACTGTCATAATCTATTACAGGATCATAATCATTATCACTACTAAACACATATCCTAAATATAATTCATTATTTATTTCAGTATTATCACTATCAAGCCAAAAATAAATAATCGATTTTGTAATTTCTAATCCTAATATTCCTTTTAATGTTGAAAAAATAGCTAACAAGCATGGCATATAGACATGATATAACTTTTTTATTTCATTATTTGGTCTAGTAAACTGTTTATGCATGAATAAAGGTTCAATTATGTTATGATATTCATCATTATAAGGACTGTTTTGATAATTAAATTTAACAATTCTGAATTCTGTCATTTTAAAAGCTCTTCTTCCTCCTAATTCCGTAAAGATAGATATATTAAGAATACTAACCTCTTTTCCTGTTCTCAGTACCTTTGTATTTTCCTTCTATTGTTAGTGACCTTCAGGCTTATAGATTTCTGCTCCACACCCTCCAATGGCTTCCTGCCTTCACGGGTTATTAGTTAAACCTGGATGCCTTCGCTGTATAACTCTTTAGATGGAAAATATTTTAGGACAGAGTGTAGGGAGTTTTCTTAATAATATATCTTCTTTTTGGAAATAGAATTTAGAAGACAAGAATTTAGAAACTCATCATAATATGATAAGTAAATTGGGATTTTATTGATAATATAAAGATTGACAAAGGATTGGTATGAGAATTTTTGAAAGACAGAAGATTTTTTGTCTTTCTCACAAACTGAGTGCTCAAGAGAGTTCTGCCTCTTCTCTAATCAGAAGACTCTTATTTATACATCTTCACGAGGTATTACTATACAACCTCTTACATTATTGCTTATGTAATGGATACAATAATTTGAATTTTACAAGGACCTACAAGGACACACCTGTCCATCTATTCTTTATTACAAGGATACAGCTGTCCCTTTATTTCTTCACATGGCTACATTAAAGGGACACCTATCCCTCTATTTTCAGTCTTCTCATAGCCCTTACATTGTGCTGTCTTGTTCCATTAAATCAGGTTTATCAATTGGCTTCCATCTGTCCATCACTTCTGTTGGTATGTAAAGCAGACTTATCAAATAGCTTCCACCTGTCCATCAGTTCCTTTGGCATGTGGGGCAATTCCTAGCTATGCACGCCTCTTGCAAAGTGGCAAAACTTTCATGGATTTGATGAGTATCAAATTTATTGATGTATTCTTGCAAGATTGTTGACTTTTCTTTTCCTCCATTAGTGAGTAAGGTCCATCCATTGTACTGGCATATGCATTTGAATTTTTTCTCATATAGGTTTTTGGCAATGTTGTAGAGAACTTTAATTCCCAACACCCTTCGGGATCTAAACCATGATCTTGTAATGTTTGGTACTGGCTTGGTATTTTTTCCAACTTCAATTTGAAAATTTCGAGCAACATACCCAATCGTGATAATATGCTCAGCAGGATAATATATTCTTCCATCAATTTCAGGACTGATCGAATAAAATTTTAAATATATGGATCTTCCTTGAGCAAACTTTGAAATTTCTCCTTTTAGTAAATCATCAAATTTTTCTATTTCTTTTAGATCTTTTCCTGGATAGATAAGATCCAAGAATCCATAATCAGCTGCCATTTTTGTCATGACGGGATCTCCTCCCTGAGTAACGATCAATCGTGGGTATACACGGTCTCCAGACGAAATGTAATAGCAATCACATTCTTGAAGTTCATATATAACTTCAACAGTGGTTTTATATTCGTTTTCTTTTGGTAAAAAAGGGGAATCATCCTCCTCTTCAGCACGAATTCTGACTACCCTTGTATGTTCATCTTTGGCATTGATTGTGATTTTTCGAGGACTGGCTTCATTTATAACAACTTTTTTAGGACTTGGTTCATCTCTTTTAATTGTTGGTCCACCACTGCTTCCAGAAGATGTACCTGTTTGTATTTTTGATATAACCGTTTGGTATCAGCCTGTTTGGTAATCAACGATTCAAACTGAGATTCAATCTCAATTATGTTATCGCTCAATTCTTTAGTATAATTATGATGAAATGTTGAGATTTCCATCAATTGCTTGAAACTTTCTTGGAGAGTTTCTGCAAGTTGTTCAATTCCAAGCTTTATATCTTCAGCTTCCTCCATGAGGAAGTTCATTTGCTTTTTGGCGTCTATCAGGGATCTTTTGATATTATCCATCTGCAAATTCAATATTCCTGCTTAAAAAGTCCGCAAGATAATTATTAACACCTTTAATATGAATTATATCAAAATTATAAAACGCCAAATAGGCTTGCCATCTATGGAGCCTTCTATATTGAGGTTCAGGTGGTAATTTATTTTTTACTAAACCTGCAACTTGAGAATTATCAGTTTCAACAATGAATTTTTTAGATAATAAAAACAATGAAAACTTCTTTATTCCTCTGATAATTGCTAACAGTTCTTTCTCATGAGTAGTATAATTTATTTCTGCTTGATTAAACGTTCCACTTGAGTATCTACAAATTTCATTAAGATCTGTTTTTAATATTGCTGCCCAATATTTATCCGAGGCATCAGTATTAACTATCAGATTATCCTTTTCATCTGATAATCTTAATTTTGGTAAATTTTTACATTCTTCTTTTAGTGATTTGACAATTTCTGTATGTTCATCACTCCATCCTTTGGTATTTGTTTTCCTGAGTAAAATTTGAATTTTATGTCTCTTTTATGATAGATTTTCAATAGATCATTCTGCATAATTTAAACATCCTAAAAATTTTTGTATTTATTCTTTTGATTCTAATTTGTTTGGAAAACTTTCTATCTTCTTAGATATATGAGTTTGTAATTTTATCCCCCTTTTATCTATTGATAATCCAAGAAAATCAATTTCTTGTTTTTCTATTATAGCTTTATTTTTTGAAAGAACAATTCCTTCTTTTTTGCATTCATTTATAAACTTAATTAAATGGTTTCTATGTTCTTCTCTATTATTAGAACATATTAATATATCATCGACATAGACGATTAAGAATTCATTAAATTTTCTAAATATGTTATCCATTCTTCTTTGATATATTTGTGGTGCATTTTTTAAACCAAATGGCATAACCATCCATTCATACTTACCTTGGGGTGTACTAAATGATGTATATTGAATACTATCTTCTTCCATTTTTACTTGCCAAAATCCTGATTTGCAATCAAATTTAGAATAATATTGCTTTCATTTTGCAAGATTTATCAGTACCTCTTTATTTGGTAAAAAGTATCCATCAAATTTAGTATATTTGTTTAATTCTTTATAATTTATCACCATTCTAGCTTTACCTCTTTTTTGTTCAGAATGTTTCATGACCATAAAAGCTGGACTACTATGGGGTCCATTACTGGGTCTGATTAATTTTTGGTTAAGTAATTCTTTTATCTGAGTTTTAAATTCTTGCATATCTTGTATGGTATACATCATTGGTCTAACTCTTATAATAACATTTTCTGTTAATTCTATTCTAACTTTTGGATGATGTGGTTTCCAAAATGATAATGGATTTTCTCCACAAATTTTTTCTAGTTGATCAATGATTTTTTCCATGTTTATTTGTATGTTCGTTTTCAAGACTTTTTTATACATTATTCTTTTATTTTTTATTTCATTTTGTGTAATTGATTTTTTCTCTCATTTATCACCACGCTGTGTTGGCTGAACTCTGTAAGGTCGAAATTCTCTTGTTATTTTTAGTAAATGTGCACAAGGTGTTTGTAACATTATCATGTAATTATTTTGTTTATAATATTGAAATTATTGTATAAAGTCATTTCCTAATAATATATCACATTCTAATGTGTTATAATTATATACTTTATTTACAACTATTTGTTTACTCCCAAGTATTATATCAATTTTATCATCACTATTAATTATATGAGTACTTTCTCCTGTTACTCCTGTAATTTTTATCTTTCCATTAGTATTCCATGATTTTATTAAGAAACTTTTGAATATTGTTATATCACTTCCCGTGTCAATTAATGCACAGGTTGTTATATTTGTTTCAACAATTGTAACTTGTATATAAACAGATAATGAGAAACTTATTTGGTTATTCATTTATTCAGCTTTTCTGCATAGTATAGTTTGACCATTATGAGTTATATATAATCCTTCACGTTTTATACTATAATCTTCTAGTCCATCTAGAAAGCTCATTCCTAATAATACATGAGGATTTACCATACTACTATCTACATGACATGGTACTAGGAGATTTATTCCTCCTATTTTTATTGGTACTTTTACTTCAAGTTCAGTCATATGTACTTGTCCATCAAAATTTATATATCTGTATGGATCAGTTCTATGAGATATTAGTCTTTTATTTCTATTTGAAGCTATATGACATTCACTAGCTCCTGTGTCAATTAATATATTTGATCCTTTTATATGTTCTATTCCATTAAAATATTCACCTTCTATTTTCATATTTCCAGCATTTCTATTAAGTTTTATTTCTTTTGTATTACTAGTTTCTCCTATTTGTTTTCTATTCGGTAAACTTGCTGATCTCCTAATTAATCTGCCATCTTCAAATGTTATGTTATTATTAGGGTATTCTTCTTCTCGTAATTCTATGATTTCTGGTTTATTTTTTGTTATAGTAAGTTCATAGTTTCTTGGAACTAAACTTATTTGTTTATCTGGTTCTACAGCTTTACCAAAATCTTTACATTCTTTATGAGTTTCAATATATGGTTTTTTGGAATAAATGTTTCCATAATTAGAATTAGTAAATGTGTATAATGCCCTGTATTCTATAGTCATAATTTTATCTCCTGGTTCCATTATATCATCTTTATGTAATTTAAAATGTAGTCCTAAAACTTCATTAAAATTTCTATCTTTTAATGATATACAATATTTTGGGTAACATGTAAATATTAGTTTCTTATATGCTAGATTTCCTTCTACTGTTCCTAAATGACTGTCTTTTAAATTTATAATTCTTCCATCATGTAAACTTACAGTCAAATGCGAATCTAATCCTTCTCTAAACAGGGATTTAAACATTATTTGGATACCTGCTAAGTAAACATATTGAATCTTTTCACTTTGTTTTCTATTGATCTTTGTTAATAATTCTGTAACTGTAATTTTTGTTAAAAGATTTAATTTGTGTGTTCCTTGAGTGGTTCTAACATCTATTGCCCTTTCAATTTTATGATATTCATTTATTGCTACTTTTTCTCTTTTCCATATTCTGTCTAATATTTCCCATTTTCCTATTTTCAAATCTAAAGATAATTTTTGTATTTTTCTGAACTTATTATTATCAAAAGTTACTTTTAATCCATAACCTTCTATTCCTTCATATTCTTGTTTATCTATGTTCTTATTTGTTTCTGTTTCTTCTATTTCTTTATTCTGATTCTGATTCATTGCTTTCTGAATCTGTTTCACTTATATATACTTCTTGATCATAGTATTCTTCAATATCTGATATTTGACTTAGTTCACTTTCTATTTCTAGATATTCATTTTGTAATATTTTAACTTTCTTTTTGTTACAATCAGGGCTTATATGTCCCATTTCTCCACAATTCCAACATTTGCATTGGCTTTTATCTTTCTTATAAGTTTTATTTTTCTGTTTTTTATTTGGATTATATCTTCTTTTGTAATACCTCCTCTTAGGTTTTATATATCTTTTTTTGAAATTTCTGAATTTTTTAAACTTTTTATTTTTATATTTTATTTTATTATTTTTTCTTCTTTCAGGGTTACATCCCCATTGGGTAGGTTTTTCCATATCTTCACAACATATTCTAGTTAGTTTTCCTGATTTCTTTAATAATTGTCTTTGTTGACATATATATGCTAATCTTTCAAATATGAATTTTATTCTTGATCCTAATGTTCTAGGTGTTCCAGGGTTATCTCTAATAAATTTTTCAAATTCTATTTTAAAGTATATTCCCCATGAACCTGGTAATTTATTGTAATACATATCTCTATATACTTCTTGATTTTCATTACTATAGAATTGGACATAATAATATTCTTTAAATTCACAAGTATATTCTTTGATTTTACACATATCACATATTGTTAAATTTATTAATCTTATTCTTGCATTATCTTTTTCTCTTATTGATTCTGCTTCAGAATTACTTATCCAATTTTCTCCTAAAAATTCATCCGCAATATAATCTACTATCTTTTCTATTCCTTTTCTATCTGATTTTATTAGTTATGTCTGTACATTTCTTCTTATTAATGCTTTTGTATCACTACTTATTCCTTCCCACCAATTTCTAACATGTCCTTCAAAAGATGCTATTAAAAAATTTATCATTCTATCAGTATTTTCCCATGTATCATCTTTATTGTATAAAAAGAATAGTATCATTGAATCTGCCCAAGTTAATAAGGCTTTTTTAGTATCTATTTTACAATCAAGATCTAATTTTGTTCCTCCATGATTAATAGGTTTATCATAGTTATTATTTGGTTCAAATCTATCTTTATATTTATTTCCTCTAGGTGGTTGTCTATCTCTGATTCTATCGTAATATTGTCGGTGTGGTTTGTTATATAAGGGTGCATAACTTTCATCTGGATTTGGTAATTCTTGTTTAGAAGTTCCTATAGGAGCAGGGTTAGGTGCTCCTCCAGTATTCATTAAAACTTGGTATTCATTAAAGTTTTCTATACTTAACTGGTCAAAACTTTCTATAAGCAAATCTAATTCTTCATTCATTTTTGTCTTGTTCTTCTTCAATTTTTTCTTCAGCTTTTAATTTTCCTAAAGTTTTTTCTATAGATTTTTGTAATTCTAATTCTTCCTCTAATATTTTTGGTAATATGTTTCTTCTAAATTCATCATCCATACTTCCTGCTTCTATTATAATTTTTTCTTGTTCGAAATGCTTCTTTCCTATTCTAAGTATTTCTTTTTCTATGAGTTTTTTGTCTATTTTCTTATCTTTGCTTTTATTATTTTCTTTGAATTCTCTAATCTCTAGTTTTAGTATATTTATATCATTTCTTACTTCTTTTAATTCATTTTTTACTTCTTGTACATCACTTATTAATGTTTTTATTAATGTTTTTAAATCTTCAATATATTCACTTATCGACATTTTATACTCTTGGTTTTTGAGTTTTTTGTACCTTAAATAGTCTGTCATACATATCATCTATTTTTATTTCTAACTTTATGATTCTTTCTTCTATTGATATGATTTTTTCGTTTTCATTCTTTCTTATTTTTTCATTTAACCTATCTATTTTTTCTATAATTATTATAATTTTATCTTGATTAATTAATTCTCCTGATTTTCTTTGGAATTCTTTTAAAATTTCTTCATCTATATTTTTAGCCTCTCCTATCATTTCTTTTAATTCTTTAAATTGTATTGTTAGTTTATTTTGAATATTTTGTAATTTTTCTTTAATATTCATGTCCTGTATATTTAATTGTTGTAATTCTTCGATAGCTAATTTATCTTGTAAATTTATGTTTTTATATGTTTGCCATAAAAATGCACTTATCCAATTTAACTGCATGTTAAGAAATTCATCAGATTCTCCCCATGAGCTTAATGGTTGAAACATAGTTGTATTTGCTCCTTTTATTTGATAAGATCCAACTAGAAGTCTTATATTTTCTATTATTTGTTTTTCAAATTTTATTTCTGGAAATCCTATCATTAATTTCTTCCTTTAATATGTTCGATTTCTAGAATAAGTTCTGTTTCATATTTTGCTTCTTTATAATTCATTATTTGATATTCACAATATTCTTCTATTGATCCAATCATTGATTTTCTATGATATATTCTATAATATTTTAGATAGTCTTCCAATGTGTTTGTCTTATCATATTTTTCTTTTCTAGTTTTTTCTTTGTCTTCTAAAATCGTTTGAATTTTTGGTAATTGTTTTAAAATTCTGTCAAAATATTCTCTCTTTTTCTCCAATAATTTTAATCTTAATTTTTCTTGTCGTTTTATATTTCTTTCTTCTCTTATTTGGTCCATTAAATTTCTTCTTTGTTCTATTATTAAATCTAATTTTTCATTTGTTTCTATGTCTAGATATCTAATTAATTGATGATCCGCTCTATGATAATCCATTTCTATAATCTTTATATAACTCTTCTAGTATGTCTTTGTGGATTAAATCTAATATTTCGTTTATGATAAAATCTTCTTTTATTATATCGAAATTTATTAGATTATATATTTCTCTTCTTACATCTTTATCTAAATCTTTTAAAGTGTTCAAGATTTCTATTTTATAATTATCGGGTAGTGTTAATGTATGTATAATTATAAATCTTGATGTATATATTATATATTCATTTTTAATTTGTGTTATATAATATTTATCTTTTAGATCTGCCATATGGCTCTGATACCAAGTAAGGGTGCTACTAAGAGCGAACAAAAATCAAATAAAATCATATATAAAATTAATAAAATTTCAAGGATTAGGTTGTAACTTTTCTAAATCTTAATGAGTTTAATTGAAATATGATATATAAGGGTTTTTATGGTAGTTTATAGTATTTAAGGCTATTTTTAAAAGATATAAAATTGTTAGGGTATTTTCAAAAATTGGTAAAATTTTTAGGGTATTTTCATGTATTTCCTCGTATAAAATATCATTAAAATCCCCTATGCAGATCCAAGGGAGAGGAGAAGCGGTTGATAGCATTCTCAGATGTTCCCATCCTTCGCTCTGTCTACTACGCTCATGAATCCCATAATAGCCAGTAAGTCTCCATTTGGGTTGGTTCGAGAGCGAAACCTCAACATCAATTTGGAAGCGAGAGAAACTAACAAGGGACGACATATTCTGGTTGCGCCAGAAAAGAGCTAAACTACCATTGTGACCCAAACAATCAACAGTAAAAAGACCTTCATAACCCAACTGATTTTTTATTGATAATAACTTATGCTTACAAGAAAGATTTTGGATAAGGAAAATAAAATCAGGCTTATTCGAAAAAACGAGGTCCACGAGGACCTGAACCGCCCGTGTGTTGCCCAGCTCATGGCAATTCCAGGCTTCCAGCTAAGCACACTCATTTGGATCGGGGGGCTTGCGAGGCAGAGCTCACTGCAACTACGTTTTTTGAATCCTCTTGAGTTGGCCCAATGTTAATGATCCGGTTTTCAATCTCCAAAGAGTTGAAGATCCACCTGAAGATGTCTTGAACTCATTTGATAAAGATGAAGGCACCAAGGATCAAGCATTTTGATGAGGTTGCTGGTGCCCATGGAGAAACGTAAAAGCGACTTACCAAAGTTGCTATTATCTGATTTTGGCACTTTCTATCCTCTCAAGTTTCTTCAAGTGAGAAACACAACTTTGTATATTCTTTACTATTTATCCTTTATCTCTCACACTCTCACCTTCTTCACGCACTGCTCTACTGAAATCTGTTTTGTACTATAGCATCGTCTCTCTCAGTCCCTTGAATTATGGTAAACCATTGATGCTAGGTTACACGTGTAGTGTTAAGATTGTAGGTCTAGATCCTTCCATTTTGTATATATATACTGGAGCTGTATATTCCACACATAATTATTCAATACAAGAATCTTTCTTCCATATATTTAGTGTTAAAATTATCTTGGTATCAGAGCATTTCCATGGCCGACAACACCAAAATCGCTTCAGACTCTTCCTCAAACGTTCAGGTACCTCCATTGTTGGGAGGTAACCAAAATTCCCCCTTCAGCTCTAATCTAAACCAGACCCCATCAGTAAAGCTTGACAAGACAAATTACTTATTATGGAAGAACATGACTCTTCCAATAATAAGAGGCCACAACCTGGAGGATTTTCTCACTGGTAACAAGGAATGTCCCTCTGAAACCATTTTTGTGCAAGAAGGCACAGAAACAGAGATGACAACTGTAGAGAAAATGATGAGATCCCAGTCGGGGAATCTCGTCGAACACGCGGAATAACGAAATTTAAAACCTAGGAAAGATCTAGATCAGATCAAACACGAAAAATAAACAAGAATTAAATTACTGGAAAGATAAAATTGACGATAGGACCTTGACCCAAGATTCACGACGCAAGAAATTGACGATGCGGAATCGAGATCCAAGGTTTTCGAAATACCACAAGGACTTGTCAATTTCCTTGATAAGATTCTAAATTGGAAACGCCACAAATATTCTCGCGAATATTTGATAAGTTCAACGTCACAAATATTTCACAGTATTTGATAAGTTGGATTTGTTCTCGAAGAACACAAAAGGGACTCCTCAACCTTTTAATTGGAGAAAACTCTCTCAACTTTATTAATCTCAAAAATCAAACTAAACTGTTTTTTACAATGAATGAAAAGGAATATAAGCAATATAACCTAGTTGCTAATTTACTCAAAATATAATTCTAATTAAACTAGAATACTAAACTAGGCAAACAATTAATTAAAAATGGAAAAATAATCAAAAATTCCCTAAAATCTGGAAAACCTCAATTACGGTAGTGATGAACACTTTTACGGTCGTAAATGACTTTCTGCTTAAGATTTACGGCCGTGACCATATTTCTTACGGCCGTAAATATGAAATTCTGCAATTCTTCATCTAAACCCGAGGGGGAGTTACGACCGTGATAATAACTTTTACGGCCGTGATTATAAGAGTTACGGCCGTGACAGATCTTCGTTACGGCCGTAATGACCTTTATGTCCAAATAACTTCGATCACTCGACTCGGCTTAATCCTTTCGCCTTCTCGGCTCGATTCCAACTTGGAACTTGCTCCGTTTTGCACGTAAATCATTGTCATATTGCCGATGGCTCGACTTCGCCCTTCGATGCCTGGTTCGGATCATATCATACTCCCTTTCTTGAAAAGGATTCGACCTCGAATCCATTTTTGGTCAGCATTTCAAATTCCTCCTGCTCTCCTGGGCTCGATGATCATTTTTAAGTTTCGTGAGATCTTTTAGACTTTTGGGCTGCTCATTTTTGCCAATGAATTTCTTTCCCGTCTTAAGTTCATGGTTTGACTTCGGTACCTGTAAAACAGATTTTAAAGAACTGGGGAGGGGTGTGTTAGCGTGAGTAAGTGCAAATAGACTCATTTTTGTGGTACACTATCTTTTCTTTTGCTTTTTGCACTCAGTCTCTCCTTTTTCTGAGGTTTGAACCTCAACCCTCTTTTCTTTATTTTCCACTTCCTCTCCTTTTTCTGAGGTCGTGGCCTCAACTATTTTTTCTTTAATTTCCACTCCATCTCCTTTTTTTGAGGTCGTTGCCTCGACTCTCTTATTTTTCCCCTCAAACTCACTTTTCACTTTCAATTGATCTTTCAGGGCTTCAGTTGGAAATAGTGGCATTAGAGTAAACTTTTTTCCCCCTTTTACCAAGCTGTATCTATTCGTATACCCATCATGTAGCACAGCCCTTTCATGTTGCCAAGGTCTCCCCAACAATATGTGACTAATTTGCATAGGCACAACGTCACAAACTACCTCATCAGTATATCCACCAAAAGAAAATGTCACCAAGGCCTATCTCTTCACCTTAACTTCCCCTGACTCAGTCAACCATTGCAATTTATAAGGTGTTGGATGTTTCATTAAAGGTAAGCCTAATTTTTCCACCAACATTGTACTAACTACATTAGTACAACTTTTCCCGTCAATCACCAAACTACAAACTTTTTCATCAACTAAGCATCTAGTGCAAAAAATATTATCCTTCTGCCCTTCCACATTATCCAAAACATTCACCTTACGCCTAACGCTAAGAGCATGCCTATTCAATAATTGACTCATCCACCACAACACTTCTCGCCCCTTCACTATCACGCCTAACCTTTTTACGTGGACAATCAAGTGCAATGTGACCCCTTTCCAAACATTTAAAGCACTTAACATTTTTATCCTTAAGAGACTTGGAATCAGAATTATTTTTACCTTTGGTTGTCGGTTCCTCCCTCCTTTTGTGAACATGATCGCTACTCTCCCGTTTTGATGTATCTTTTCACTTCAATGGCCTTTCATTATCCACACCAACCTCACGTCTATTACCTCTCCTAACCCGAGAACCATCATGAGATTGATCCCGAGGTCGTTGTTCACGTTCTGTACCTCGATTTTCCATCTGAGCCATAAACCTCTCAAATTGTGCCCTCATTGCTACAATATTATCATTACCCTGTTCATCCCTTCTATTCACACCCCTGAGCTGTTTCCTGTCTCCAATAGAAGATGAAGATGTGGAAACCTCTCTACCAGACATTTTTAAGACACGAACAAGGAAATTCGAAATATTTGGGGAATATCTGGGAATTTTCGAATTTTTTTTTAATAATCTGCCAGAGAATTGGACTACGAGTATGACAGAAAAAACGGAACTGGATTTGGACGAAAAACGAACAAGAAAAACACTTTTGAATTTTTGGGACTGACTCTTATGGATCAAACTGAAGAAAATTATGACTGGAACGAAGAACGCAAAGAACACGAAAAAAATCAAGAAAATTCAAGAAACACAAGAATCTGAAATAGATCCAAGCTCTGATACCAGATGATGAGATCCCAGTCGGGGAATCTCGTCGAACACGCGGAATAATGAAATTTAAAACCTAGGAAAGATCTATATCAGATCAAACACGAAAAATAAACAAGAATTAAATTACTGGAAAGATAAAATTGACGATAGGACATTGACCCAAGATTCACGACGCAAGAAATTGACGATGCGGAATCGGGATCCAAGGTTTTCGAAACACCACAAGGACTTGTCAATTTCCTTTATAAGATTCTAAATTGGAAACGCCACAAATATTCTCGCGAATATTTGATAAGTTCAACGCCACAAATATTTCACAATATTTGATAAGTTAGATTTGTTCTAGAAGAACACAAAAGGGACTCCTCAACCTTTTAATTGGAGAAAACTCTCTCAACTTTATTAATCTCAAAACTCAAACTAAACTGTTTTTTTACAATGAATGAAAAGGAATATATATAAGCAAAAATAACCTAGTTGCTAATTTACTCAAAATATAATTCTAATTAAACTAGAATACTAAACTAGGCAAATAATTAATTAAAAATGGAAAAATAATCAAAAATTCCCTAAAATCCGGAAAACCTCAATTACGACCGTGATGAACACTTTTACGGCCGTAAATGACTTTCTGCTTAAGATTTACGGCCGTAAATATGAAATTCTGCAATTCTTCATCTAAACCCGAGGAGGAGTTACGGCCGTGATAATAACTTTTACGGCCGTGATAGATCTTCGTTACGGCCGTAATGACCTTTATGTCCAAATAACTTCTATCACTCGACTCGGCTTGATCCTTTCGCCTTCTCGGCTCGATTCCAACTTGGAACTTGCTCCGTTTTGCACGTAAATCATTGTCATATTGCCGATGGCTAGACTTCGCCCTTCGATGCCTGGTCCGGATCATATCAGAAAACCAATACATCCTTCCTGCAATGGAAATCAACAGATCAACTTTTGATTGGTTGGTTGTATTCCACCATGACTGCTGAAGGTGCTATGCGTGTTATGGGTGCTACAACTTCAGCTCAACTCTAGCAATCAATCCAAGATAGCTATGGAGTGCAGAATAAAGCAAGAGTTACTTATCTAGTTGGAGAGTTTCAAAAAATTCGAAAGGGAAATCAAAGCATTGATAAATATCTGACTTCAGTCAAAAGTCTTGCTGATAATCTTGAAATAGTCGGGAGAAAGGTACCTGAAGCTGATCTGTTTACTCAAATTCTGGCAGGGCTAGATGAGGACTACACTCTCATAGTAGTCCAACTTAATAGCAGAGAAAATCTAACATGGGGTGAGCTACAATCCACCTTAATGATGTTTGAAAACAGATTGGAGCAACTGAATGTTGTGAGGAATGAAATTGTTGGTTTAAATCTTTGTCAAGGAACTACAAATCTGATCCAGAGGCCTCCTTATTCTCGTCAGTTTCCTAAGAGTGGTTTTCAAAACCAAGGAAGCAGGTCTGGAAATCAATACTACAGAGGAGGTAGAACTAGAGGAGGAAGGTTTAATCAAGGAGAAAGACCTATATGCCAAATATGTGCAAAGCCAGGACACAAACCTAATGTCTGTAACTACAGACTTAATCAAGCATATAATGGAGGGTCCCCTCAAAGAAATAACTTCACAAACCACTCACCAGCTGCCTATGTTGCCTCACCTGCAACTCTTAATGACCCAGCCTAGTTTGCAGACACTGGAGAAAGCCATCACGTGACCACCACTGCTGAAAACCTCAAACAGACTGAACCATACACTGGCCAAGAGCAGATCATGGTTGGAAAGGGTAATCTCCTAAATATTTCTCACACTGGTAATCTTGCACTATCTACTTTATCTAATTCCAAACACCTTTTACTCAAAAATTGCTTGTGTGTTCCAAAAATTAAAACAAAATCTTGTTAGTGTCTCAAAAATTACAGCTGATAATAATGTATTTACGGAATTCCATTCTAACAATTGCTGTGTGAAGGACAAACCAACGAGGGAAATGATATTGGAAGGCAAACTTAAGGGTGGACTCTATTATCTCAATACACCCAACTCAGAAATTCAAGACCAGTCTACATCCAGTTTAAACCAACCTTCATCAACGTCTAAGTTTATCTTCAATGTCAATAAAATTTTCACTGATTCCAGTTTGAATACTAGGCACAAAAAGTTAGGACATCCATCTAGTTCTATTTTAGCTGAAGTTCTCAAGTCTTGTAATGTCAAAATTCCTATTAATGAAAAGACATTTTGTGAAGACTGTCAGGCAGGAAAATCTCACCATTTACCATTTAATCTTTCTAACTCACATGCTAAAGATCCACTTGAATTAATCTACACCGATGTATGGGGACCTGCCCCACTCGTTTCAAACACTGGCTTTAAGTATTACATAGCCTTTGTTGACGACTACAGCAGATACACCTGGTTATACCCCCATGAAAAAGAAGTCTCAGGCATTACATCACTTCACCCAATCAAAACTCTTGTTGAAAACCAATTTGATAAAAAGATCAAAACTCTCAAATCCGACTGGGGAGGAGAATTCAGAAACTTTGATCAAATTCTCAATACATTAGGAATCAACTTTAGACACTCTTGCCCCTACACCTCAGGTCAAAATGGTAGGGTAGAAAGAAAACATCGACACTTGACAGAAACCGGCCTAACACTCTTCTCTCAAGCTCAAATGCCACTTAGTTTTTGTGGGAAGCTTTCCAAACTGCTATATATCTAATCAATATACTGCCAACACCAATCCTCAAAATGAAATCACCATTTCAAACCCTTTATAATAAACCAGTTGACTATACCTTCTTGAAACCATTTGGATGTGCATGTTTTCCGTGTCTTAGACCATACCAACAACACAAGTTCAGCTTTCATACTGTCAAATGTGTATTTATTGGCTATAGTCCAGCACACAAAGGATATAAATGCCTAAGTAAAGAAGGAAAAACTTACATCTCCAGGCATGTCATCTTTAATGAAGAAGATTTCCCTTTCCAAACACTTATAAGTCAGTCATCTGATCCTAACTCATACTCAGACACTTCTAATTCTCACAACTCAATCATATATCTTCCTTTCCTCAAAAATACCTCAGAAATTCAAAGAGCTGATAGAGACATCCGGGGTGCAGCTGTACAATCATCACAAACCTCACAAAACATACTTCACATACCAGATAATACACAATTCCATAGTCCCAACAGAAACTCAACCTCAACACCAACACCAACTTCTTCACCTATACCATTTTCAAATTCACCAACATCTTCACCTATACCTTTTTCAACTTCTCCAGATGATTCTTTCCAAAACTCTAACTTTGATACATCAAACCTTCAGTCTCCAGTCACAGAAATAGAACAACATATTCCTACAGTCAGTCATCTGATGGTTACTAAAGCAAAAGATGGAATCTTCAAACCCAAAGCCTTTGTTGAAACAACCCACACTGATGATGTAACTGAACCTGTCACAACCACTGAAGCCCGGAATTCAGAAAACTGGAAAAATGCTATGAAAGATGAGTATAATGCCTTGATTGAAAACAAAACTTGGAGTCTAGTTCCTTGTAAGAGCCACTTCAATGTAGTTGGAAATAAATGGGTATATAAAGTAAAAAGGAACAGTGATGGGTCAGTACAAAGGCTAAAGGCTAGATTAGTTGCAAATGGGTTCCATCAAACACCCGGAGTGGATTTCTATGAAACTTTTAGTCCTGTCCTTAAGTCATCAACACTCAGAATTGTACTAACAATGGCAATCAATATGAACTGGAGTGTGAGGCAAGTTGATATCAACAATGCCTTCTTGAATGGCGAGTTGGTAGAAGAGGTATACATGGAGCAGCCGCAATGCTTTGTTGCTCCCAAATTCCCCTCCTATGTATGCAAATTAAATAAAGCATTGTATGGTCTTAAGCAAGCTCCAAGAGCTTGGTATGAAAAGCTTAAAGTTACCTTTTTGAAATGGAAGTTCACGCAATCAAAGGCAGATTCTTCACTATTTTTTACAAGGAGTGACAAAGGTATGATTTTCATCTTAAGCTATGTAGATGATATCATAATCACAGGAGAAGATAATACTCAAAAGCAGGAGATAATAAAGAGACTCAACATTGAATTTTCACTAAAGGATATGGGAGAGTTGTATCAATTTTTGGGGATTGAAGTAACGAGAAATTCAACTGGAATGTACCTGACTTAAAGCAAATATACAGGTGATTTACTAAAGAGGTTCAACTTCCATAATCTTAAACCCTATCCTACACCTATTTCTACTAGCGCAACACTATCAAAAGACATTGGTGATCCCCTTGCTAATCCATCAATTTACAGAAGTGCTATAAGAGGACTTCAATATCTATCCTATACTCGACCAGACATCACCTATCCAGTCAATAAACTCAGTCAATACCTACAGTCTCCTACTACTTCACACTGGGTTGCACTTAAACGGATATTCAGGTACCTAAGAGGATCAGCTAACCAAGGATTGTGGCTGAAAAGAAATGAAGTTCTACATCTTAGTGCCTTCTCAGACGCAGATTGGGCAGCATGCCCCGATGACAGAAAATCAGTGGGTGCATATTGCGTCTACTTTGGAGAAAATCTTATATCATGGTCATAAAAAAAACAAAGTGTTGTATCCAGATCAAGCATAGAATCTGAATAAACAGCACTTGCCTCAGCTGTTGCAGAACTGACTTGGACACAATCTCTTTTTAAAGAGATCAATTTCAATCTAAGCTCAATTCCAGTGGTGTGGTGCGACAATCAGAGTGCTAGTGCACTGGCATCTAATCCAGTGTATCACGCACGTACAAAACATATAGAATTGGACTTACATTTTATCAGAGACAAAGTTTTATCAAAGGAGCTTGAAATTCAGTACATACCTACTGCTGATCAGATTGCAGATGTTCTTACCAAGGCTCTCTCAAGTAGCAGGTTTGAAATGATGAAGAGTAAGTTAGGTGTCGCCTCACCGGCACACAGCTTATGGGGGGAGTTGAAGATTCACCTGAAGATGTCTTGAACTCATTTGATAAAGATGAAGGCACCAAAGATCAAGAATTTTGATGAGGTTGCTGGTGCTCATGGAGAAACGTAAAAACAACTTACCAAAGTTGCTATTATCCGATTTTGGCACTTTCTATCCTCTCAAGTTTCTTCAAGTGAGAAACACAACTTTGTATATTCTTTACGATTTATCCTTTATCTCTCACACTCTCACCTTCTTCACGCACTGCTCTACTGAAATCTGTTTTGTACCATAGCATCGTCTCTCTCAGTCCCTTGAATTATGGTAAACCATTGATGCTAGGTTACACATGTAGTGTTAAGATTGTAGGTCTAGATCCTTCCATTTTGTATATATACGGGAGCTGTATATTCCACAGATTATTATTCAATACAAGAATCTTTCTTCCATATATTTAGTGTTAAGATTATCTCAAAGTCATGTTACTTTCCACACAGCATCTCTTATTGTCAACCGCAATTAAACCTGAATTCATGCAGCCATTATCTTCCTCCATATCAGTTTCTATGCTTTCCTTATATAGTGGATTTGCTGTCATTAATAGGTTTGCTGGGGTCAATCAAAGATTATTGATCGTTGAGGAATTGGAACCAAGATTTACGCAATTTCCTTTCTCCATAGATGGTTGATTGGCTGGATTATTGGGATTGATACCATCTCCTTCCATATCATCTTCCTTACCAAATTTAGTGTCTGTCGATGCCTATGGGCCATCCCGAAGCCATTTTTCACCAGCTAGCCCCATACTCCGGTGTGATGGAGCTCGGAGCCAGGGTCCATAAGGTTTCACAACCATCATTTCAATTTAGGCAAATACTTTTTCACAGAAGTGCTCCACATGACCTATCTTACCGCAGAAATAAAAAAACGTAGGCAGACGTTCATATTTGAGTGTTACCCATATCCATTCACCCCTGCCTTCTTGAGCTTCATATTTCTTTTCAGTGGATAGCGCAAATCCAAGATAGCCATGATGCATAAGAACGTTTTCCAACCCTCAGAGAAATTATTAGGATCAGACGCGAGAAAAGAGCCAACATAATTACCAATGTGTTGTAGGATTTTCTCAAAACGGAAACCCACCGTGTTGGAAATTAGATGTAGATTCCCCCTTCTTTAATCCACATGATCTTTTTGATGTTCAAGAAATAATTGAGTAACTAGAAAATAAATAACAACAACGCAAAATTTTTCGGATCGTCAAAGCCTTTCACTATATAATAAATTATTACAATTATATAGAATTTCACTCACTAACCCAATCTCATAGACTACAGAGAAAATATTAATAATGAACTTCTATCTAATCCAGGTTTCTACAAAGATAAAGCTCTCCAATTTTCTCTCTAATTAGTCTCACATAAGATTCACGATATTATAGCTCCCTAACACGCATATTTATAGGTAAAAAACAACCCCTAGAATATGTAGAATTCGTGTCCAAGTAAGTTTCTTTATTGAAGTAGAATACTAAAATAAAGTCTTTTATTTTCTTTCTTTTTCACGATTGATTATTACCCATGGACGTGATCTCAGTATGACAAAAATGGCAGCGGATTATGGATTTTTAGATCTCATTTCCCCATGAAAAGATCCAAAAGAAATTGAAAACTTTGATGATATATTAAAAGGAGAAATTTCAAAATTTACCTAAGGAAGATCCATTTACTTAAAATTTTATTCGATCAGTCCAGGAGTTGATGGAAGAATTTACCACCTTGCTGAACATATTATTACGATTGGATATTTTGCAAGGAATCTCCAAATAAAAGCTGGAAAAAATACCAAGCATGTACCAAATATCACAAGATCATGGTTCAAATCCCGTAGGGTGTTAGGGATAAAAGTCTTTTATAACATTGCAAAAAATCTTTATGACAAAAAATTCAAATGGATATATCAATATGAATGATGGACTCTCCTCACTAATGGAGGAAAGGAAAAATCAACAATTTTGAAAGAGTATATCAAAAAGTTTGACAGACATCAGATCAATGGAAGTTTTACAAATTTACAATAGGCGTGCATTGTCAGAAATTGCCCTGTATGCCAACAAAAATGATGAACAACCGGAATATGCTTTATAAAAGAAGATGTAAAGTGCCAAGGCAAGACCATGTGAGGACCATGTGAAGGTGAAAATAATAGAGAGACAGGTGTCCTTATAATGTAACTTAATGTTTTGAAATTGTTGAGTCCATGATGTAAGTAGTGATGTAATTGTATCCAATGTAGTATTACAAATAGAGGCTTCCGGGCTAGGAAAAGGCAGAGATACACTTGAGCACTCAGTCTGTGAGATAGCCAAACATATCTTCTGTTCTTGAAAATTCTTATACCAATCTTGTATCAATCTTCATTTTATCAATAAAATTCCAACCGATTTATCAAAAAGATATAAGTTTCTAAATCTCTATTTTCTGAATCATATTTCCTACAAGAAGATATATTATTAAGAAAACTCCCTACACGCTGTCCAAAATATTTTCCATCAAAATGTTATACAATGAAAGCATGAAGTCAGGTGTAGCTAATAACCTGTGAATGCAAGAGGCCGTTAAAAGGTATGATAGCAAAAACATGTGAGCCTAAAGATCACTAACATCAGAAGGGAAATATAAAGGTACAAAGAACATGAAAAGATATTAGTATTCTTAATATATCTGTCTTTATAGAATTAGGAGGAAAATGGATTTTTAAAACAAGCTGGTATCATGGAAGAATTTAGGAATATCAAGTTTAATTATCAAAATAGTCCTTATAATAATGAATATCACAACATAATTGAACCTTTATTTATGCACAAACAATTTATTAGACCCAATAATGAAATAAAAAATTTATATCATGTTTATATGTCATGTTTATTAGCTATTTTTCATAAATTAAAGGAATTATTTGGGTTAGAAATTACAAAATCAATCATTTACTTTTGGCTTGATAGTGATAATACTGAAATAAATAATGAATTATATTTAAAATATGCATTTAGTAGTAATAATAATTATGATCCATGTTAGATTATGATAGTAATGGAAGAGATGAGTCTTTCTTTACCAGTTTTTAAAACTTTTGATTGAAACGAATGAAAGAAATTATATCACGAAAAAACCCAAATCTAATAGAGGTCCATATAAAGTTAAAAAGAATACCAAAAATAAAAGAGGTATTGAGTGCCTGTTTGCTAACATAGAAAAGTTTACAACATGGACTAAATTTTTTCTTGTGGAGCCCACGTGTATAAAATATTGGCCACTGTAAGAGCCTTAATGTAACATTTACACGCCACCCGCTCCCTTAACGGTATTAATAAGCAACTTTCCTTTTCTATCCTCACATGGTCGTTGTCTTCGTTCAACTTTCCAAAGTAGAATCACTTTACCTTTTCGTTGAAAACTAGAGAAGGAAGCGGGCAACCCAAATTTTTCAGATTTGCTCCAAACGCACAAAATGGATTCTCACGACTATTCCAAATCCAGTGTAAATTCAGATCCGTCTCCGGTAAGACCATTTCCAACTGCATTTTTCAGCTTTCGTATTCTAATTTCACCCGCCTGTAGCTTAACTATTCGTCGTCGTGCTGTTCTAGGCTCTGGGTTGCACTCTGTCGAAAGCCCAGCCATGTAAGAATAAGGGGGAGAACAAGGGCTCATCCAGTAGGAAGAACAAGGGCTCATAGTGGGGCAGGCACGAACACGTCGTCTTCATAAGCTGTTGTGCTGACGCCATTACCGCTAGGCACCGTGAAGGAAAATGCTTCACCACTACGGATTGGGAGCTAATCATCGCCTGGCTGAAGGAACGCACTGGCCAGGAATGGACTCAGCCTGCGTTGCTTACTCATTGGAAGGCCATGCGTAAGGACCACACCCAGTTCTTCAAACTCCTTAACTGCAACAGTGCAACGTACGATCACAATATCAACCCCATTGTCGCCCCTGACCACTGGTGGGAGTCGAAAATTCGGGTACCTTTCTACATCCTTTATTCCACCGCCAGTGACGAAATCTATCACTTATGTATGGCCTTCTCGCCTTCACACACCGTGAGGAAATTATTAGTAATCAAAATTCCAATTACGAAAGTGATGAATTAGTTCTGTACTGGATCAAATAGGCAGAGTTGAAGATAAGTATATGTTGGAATTGAGATTTGGTTTAATTTGGATAATTATGGAATTTGATTGTTATGTTAGGTTCAATTATTAATATTTTCTGATGTAATTCATAATTTGTGTGTCCTCAAATGCCTGTTTTCGCAGTATAGTAGCTATGCCTACATTGTAGTAACTATTGAATACAGTAGTAGTATTTTCATAATTTATGATTACAAGGACTTTAATTCAATGGGAATTAAAGCAACTTCAAATTACTTACTTGGAATGTTGGTCAGATAGGATGCGTTTTCGCATTAAGAGGGGAGGATATTGTTATGTTGTGTTGATTGTGTTCACTGTCTGACTTTAACCTTTTCCTAGGGTTGCTTTTCTTGCTATTGTATTTCTGTTTGCTGGTCAAATTTGATTGGTTCAGAGCTTGGCCCAAACGATTACTACTGCCAAGGGGGATCACTTCCCATTAGTCAATGTCGAGGGCAATACAAAAAAACAGTTTTCAGCCTATTTGAGCACAACGTACCACCATATTTGTCCACAAATTCATTTGTTATGCCAAATTATATTCATGTTCCATGTGGGATTATGTTCTATGTGCAATTTCCAGAATTAATGACAGTTACAAATATGTGGAATCAAGCTGTCGTTGAAGCATTCATTTTCCCATTTCATCAACTATATTTTAGTGCTGTGTTCAATTCCAATTTTACAGGGTTTTGTTTTATGGAATCAAATGTGATGCTGAGGTACTTATTTTGCTGTGTATTATGTAGATACGGCCATCTTACAAAAAATTCCGGACAATGAACTGCAAAGAGATTTACAATGTGTACTCACAATTGTTCGGGAACATGTACAATTAGGACAAGTTTGCCTCAACACCAACGAACCTTGCAAGGAAGGGTGGTTTCCTTTCCTCGGGCTAAGGAGCACCTAGACCATCCAATGATACGATTCCGGTATTTACTGAGATGAGTGATGAAATCGATGGTGGGGGGTGCACAAGAAAGGATCGGGGAAGGATTTTTCAAATCCACGGAGCGGCGATAAACACAAGGGCAGTTCAAGTGCAGGGAAACCCAAAAAAAGCAGGTCGGGCAGAGACACACTTTTTGAGTCGGCACACAAGTTGGAAAGTCTAGGTGAGGATCTTCAAGCCGAGCGCGAATGCACACGTGAAATATGCCCCAAGTTGTGCTGAATGCATCAAGGAATTGAAAACTGCTGGTTTAATTGAGCCAAGAACTAGGCTTCACAACTTTGCGCTAAGCTTCCTCACTGTCAAAGCCAACTGCGAGGGTTTTGCCGCTTGCGACACTATTGAAGATAAGTGGGACTGGCTTGTTTACTGCTTCGAGGAGTACAGCGCATCGAAAAAACAATAAGGTTGTGGTCGTAGGTTGGCTGTCATTCCCCCATGCTGTTGGTGGAGTTTGGTTTTCTTTTTTTCCGATTCATTGAAAAAACAGTAAGGTTGTGATCATAGCATGGTTTTTTTCTGTTTTCGTTGAATGTTATCTACTCGCATGGATTGTGTCGTTGTATTCAACTTGCATGTGAGTGTACCACCTTTGTGTTGTCCCATGCATGATGTTATGCCAACCTTTATCCAAGTCAAGCACGCTTAACTGTGGAGTTTCTAATGATGAACTTCCAGAAAAGAAGGTTCACCTTGTTGGTATGAGTAGTGCTTATCATTTCTTTTAAGTTTTCTTAATCGGGGTATTACAATCACCCCCTGTTAGACTCGCGACTTCCTCGTCGCGCTTAACCCATCTGAGGATCTGTTGCCAGCGTTGGGATTCTAGAGGTGGCTCTCGCCCTAAGGCGTAGCACTTAATTCCCGGTTTCAGGCTGGAAATCGGCTCTGATACCACTTGTAATGACCCGGGTCCCACTTAACGAGTTGTCCCGACCATTAGATGACGGCGTACTATCCCCACTGTACCAGCACGAGTCTTTTCAGCATGCTTTATCCTCACTCGTACGCTCCCCGAAAAAACTTCACAGGAGGTCACCCATCCCAGAATTACTCCAAGCCAAGCACGCTTAACTGTGGAGTTTCTAACGATGGACTTCCGGAAAAGAAGGTTCACATTGTTGGTATGAGTAGTACCTATCATTTCTTTTAAGCTTTCTTAGTCGGGGTATTACAACTTTGATATGGTCCACACATATTGCGTTGGGAAGTGAATGCATGCAAATAATTAATTATATTCCATGCCCTACTTGCATATAGGAGTAAAGAATCCAACCTAGGCATAATCCTGTAGTTGAATCCTTTCTCAGTAATTCAGATTCCCATTCAACTTGTTATTGTCCAAGTGCAGAAGCTTTGCCTATATATAATGAATTCTATTGGGAGTCCCTAACACCAACTACATAAAAGAAAAAAAAATTATTTACTCCTTGCATATACAACCGGTGTAGCAAATTCAAAAAAAATCAAGGCAGTGGTAAAAGAAATGTCCCTCCCTTCAAATTATGGCGGACTCGACTTCAGTGCAATTCTTGAAGGTGATTCAGATGATGAACGGGACGACGGGGAGTGCATTGACATGTTGGAAGAAGACACAATAATGTGACTCAGGTATTGTAATATGCTAGGAAGTGCTATGCTTGAGTACTTGTCACGACTTCGTCAACCACAACCCTCACGGTTTCCAAATATCCGTAATGGTCACATATTCATGTTGGACTGCCTCGAACAACCATCAAGTCAAATATGCTTTCTAGAATTTTGCATGTACCCTCCCATGTTCAGGCATTTTTCGCACGTCCGACATGACAACTACGGACTAAGGACCGAGAACAATGTTGATGTATACGAACATGTCGGAATATTTTTGAGCATTCTAGCCCATGGTAAGGGTTTTCGTCAAATTCAGGCATGATTTGGGCACTCATTGTACACCATAGGCCGCTATTTCAGGAAGGTGCTTGCAGCCGTTGTAAGCCTCGGTGGAAACTTGATTAAGCCAGACCCGAACTACAATCAAAGTCCAATTCACCATAAACCCGATCCTGTGAAACACCGTTTGTTCAAGGTACACACGATATTATGAAGATTATCACCGCGAATGTTTTAGGCACTGAATTTATATATTTTAAATACTTCTATGCAGGATTACATTGGGGCAATTGATGGAACACATATTGAGGCTGTACTTCCTGCTATCGAGAAACTGAACTTCATAGGAAGGAAAGGTTATCTGACTCAGAATGTACTTGTCGTGTGTGATTTCAACCTTTGTTTCACATTTGTCTTGACTGGCACATCAGGAAAAACCCATGACAGTTATATTCTATCGAGGGCAATCCATGATCCAAAAATACATTTTCCCCAGCCAAGTCTTGATAAGTACTATTTAGTGGACTCTGGATTTGCACACAGACGTGGGTACATGGCTCCTTTCAAAGGCCCTGATGTGAGACATCATTTCCAAGAGTTTCGGTCTGCATCCAACTCATGTTCACGACGATTTAGGAACTACCATGAACGCTTTAACTTTTACCACTCGTCATGTAGGAACTTCATCGAGAGGTCGTTCGGTGTACTCAAGGAAAGGTGGAAAATTCTAGATAGGATGCTGCATTATCCGTTTGAGATTCAGACGACATTTGTTGTTGCAACGATGACCATACACAACATGCTTCGTCATTCGGGTCATACTGATCAAGGTTTTCGATCAACTGAGCTCCTAGATGACGTGATAGAAATTGATCTTCCAGGACAAGAGGAACAGGACACAGCGGATCAAGAAACCGAGCTGCATGGCGACACGTAGTGGAATGCGCTAAGGGAACATATGGCCCGACAATCTCAATAAAATCTCATTTGTTATTCCTAGTTAACATGCAAAATGATTATGAGAACCCATAAATAAAATATTTTTATAATTCCTTGGGTAATGTTGCTATCAACTTCACGTCAACAAAAGATGTGTAGTTGGGGTCGAGTCTAATTGCAAATATTGTTAAAATATATGTTCCAACGGTAACGTTGCGGCTCGTTGAAAACCCAAAAATCATGAAGTCGTTAGAAAAAAAATTTGTTCACATCAAATTTAGTTCGAAATGAATTATTGGCCAAAAGGAAATCACTGCCAATGTGAAATACAAGTACATTAATGGTTGAACAGAAGAGATGTGGGCAATTTGGGAAAAGATATTTGTTGCACTGTAGCCATATTCCCTTCCCTGATCAGGTTACAGAATGTCGGAAGTGTTTATTAATATTTTAATGATGGGTCCCACTTTTTCATCAAATTTGTACAAAATATGCGAACTTTTCCTTCAGCAAACAGCCTCTGAATATGAAAATGACATTGATAAAATAGGATATCAAGAACAACTTTATGTATCACATGAAATATTAAGAAGTTTTAAAGAAAATATGATAGAAAACTTTGCTAGAGATACTGTAAGATCTATAGTTGTAATACCCTGGTTCACGTAATTTTTTTTAAAAGGTTACTAAGTTTAGAATTATTTTCTTGTGTCTTGATTATATGTTGTAGAGTTTTTTTTTTTTTATTATTATAGTATATAAAAATGGAATTGGTGAAGGTAAAGGCCAAAATTATGGAAGTTCCGGATTTGTCGTTTTTTTCCGGTATTACATAGAATCGCATAAAAGTTTCAGGGATTAGATTGAACGGGAGCCTAAGGTTGAGGACCAACTTGTAAATGGATGAAAAAAAGGGGGGTAGCTCTATGTCGGTTTAGTGAGAGAGACAAAAGGATAAATTTGGATAGATATTTTCATTTCTTTAACCACTCTTTTAATCATTTTCTCATCATAAACCACCACATAAAAATAAAAGAAAAGAGAGAGAGGGCCGAAATTTTGAGAAAAAAAGAAAGGAAAAATTTTAAGAAAATTTTAAGAAAAGAAAAGGAAGGGAAAGAGAAGACATCTCAACAAGGTAAGAAATATTTTTATTCTTTGAATTCTTTGATTTTCTTACAAGTTGGAAGGGATTTGAAAACCTAGGATTTATGAAATTTTGGGATGGAATTGAAGAATGACTCATAATCTTGTTCATATGTTTCTTTTGGTATATAAATTTCCTAGAAATTAGAATTTAGCAAATATGATGAAATTATGTTAGTTTCCATATCAAGTGGGTTAAGAAGCATGAAGGTGAATTATGAACTTATTTCTTATAATGTTGGATCTCATGAAATTGGTATGTGAATGGGGAAATGATATATGTGAAGGAAGAAATGAAATTCTTGATGAAATTGGCTAGAATTCCAAAAGGTAGAAAAGGGGGGTAAGCTGAATTTTTTTAACAAAGATAGTGTTTGGTTTAAAAATTATAGAACCATCACCAATTACATGAATTATAGGATTTATGATGATTACCAATGTAAGGAAACCATATTTACATGTGGAATTTGGAAATACATAATATAAGGTATAGAAAAGGGTAGAAAACTCTTGGAAAGATTGGAATGTAAGTTGGTTTACATTGTGCATTACAGGTGAAATTGAGGAGATGGGAAAAACATACCAACCAAACTAAAATATTGAAATATGAGTGGAAAACTCTCTTTCTTACTCTTTAGAAAAGAAATTATTTATGATGTTTTCTATGGTTTAAATGTTATGACTTATCTTTTAAAAGTTTTATATGATATGAATGACATTTCATGATTTTGAGATAATGTGAAAATTATGAAAAATGATGTGAAGTGTGAATTGTTAATTATGATTTTAATGCAAAATTTTGCTAAGTGATACTCGATATTGATAAGTAAATGCCTCCTACGGGAGAAGGGGCCTAGGGCTCAAGCTGTTTAAATATGCCTCCTAAGGGAGAAGGGGCCTAGGGCTCAAGCTGTTTAAATGTGCCTCCTACGGGAGAAGGGGCTTAGGGCTCAAGCTGTTTAATTATGCCGCCTTGGCGAAGGGGCCACAGGTTACCAATGGTTCAAGCTGACACATTACTTGCTTGTGGTTTGATATGATGAAATACAATCGATGAGTTATGATATGAGAACTTTGGGGAATTTTGTATGATTATTAGATAATGATGTCTTCTTGTTTTATTTGTAAGAGTGAATTTTGAAAATAATGATAAATGATGATTTCTTGATTTCTTACGCAAACAAATTTTGGGAAAAATGGTTTGTTATTGGGTTTTTCACTCACTGAGTTTATTAGTTCACCTTTTTTTTCATATAAATTTCTTTCAGGTGATAACTGAAATTGAGCAACTTCTGGTACGCTGAGCCTGTGACATCAAGTTTTAGAAAAGAAAATGTGGACATGATCACATGATGTTAATTTTGAACACTTTTGTCTTTTGAAAACTTTGTAGATTTTATGGGTTGTAATTATTTCATATGTCAAGTAAATATAGTTGAGCTCCTCCACGTGTTGTTTTATACGAATATAGGGAATATGTTTTGTAAACTAATTTCATCGATATTGAACCATGGGTGGAACTACTTCTATGTTGAAAATTGTGGTTTAAAATATTTTTGAAAAAAAAAGTAATATATGTGTTAATTATTAAAGGCAATATTATCAAATTATTTCAGAAAATTTTAGATTTTATGTGCCTTGATGATAGGTTTTGAATTTTTATTTAAAATCTATCGTCGGCGCATGTCTCTCTTCAAGTCTAACAAAGGTACTTGAGGCGTGGCATGTCAATAGTAATAAAAGATATTCAAGATATTATTTATAAATTAGAAAAAAGAAAGAAAAACATTTCAAAATATAATATACCATTTGAACTTAGCATGGATATCATGGCTGATATAGTTATTATCAATTCCCAAACACTAATAGAATTTGAAAAGTTACTTGAAATTTTATAAATTATTTTACAATTACTTTATATCTCTGTGTTTACAGTTTGATTTCCATATATAGAATGCTTGGATATACAATTAAATGCTTGGATAATTTGTTAGAAAGAATAATAGGAAAGATTGATAACATTATATCTCCATTAATAGATATGGATGAATCATCTGAAGAATATTATATACTTTCAAAAAATCATGATCAATATATCATGGACTATTCTAATATATTACACCTTAAAATGGATTTAGGTAATTAAATTATGACAAATGAAAGTACAGTCCAAAGCTAATGTCAGGATATACAATCAAAGGACTAGATAATCTTTTAGAAAAATTGACAGATAAAATGGAAGATATCAAACATCAAATGAGAAATGAAAATATATCTTCTGAAGAATACAATAGACTTTCAAGAAATACGAACAGTATGTTACAGATTATTGTATTTTACTAGATCAAAGAATGGAATTATATGAGAAAAATTGTATAATAACTTATCAACACTATAGTTTGAATTTATGGACACTTCACAAGAATCAACTTCTAATGGGTATGATCATAAAGTGTATTTAGAGGATAAAGGTATTTCATTTTTACTAACTATTGTTTAAAAGTCTGGAAATATACATTTTGTTGGACAATCTAAACTAAGAAATATATATGAAGATATTGACTATGCTTGCTCAAACAATATAGAATTCGACTATGTTGAAACAGCTAAAAATATAAATGTAGCCCATAGAATTATAAAATAATACGAAAATATAGAAGAAGAAGTTTCAGAATGAATAAAATTAGGATATATAACTAAAAAAAGATCATTAATGGTTATACAGACAATTTACAAGGGGATAACCATTTTCACAACACAAAACAAAGGTTTGGCGTGGCCAATTCGATAAATCCCCCGATTTCTGACGTACTTGATGCGTGAAAGATCAGAGAATACACCCCATGTGTTAATTGCGGGTTACATGGTTCTTCCACTAGACCTTCATCTCCGATTATGGAGCTTTATAATGCAAGCTTATGATTTTAGATTGAATACATCTATTCTTTGTGAGATTATTTAACTTATGGTGGATGTGAAATGTGATTCTTGTAAATCCTACCTCGTGAGGGGAACGAAGATGCTAATGTTGGAATATTTTGTGTATAGTGACGCCAAAGAAATAGAATAATTATATGAAAAGTAGTGCCGACAAATGGATAGAGTAATGACAAGGAAACAAGAAAAAGAAAATAGAATAAAAGATGTAAAGTCGAAGCAAGGGTTGAACACTTTGTCCTTAAATCGAATTTGCCCCGCAATGGTACCTACGGTTAATGGAAATCAATTACAAATGGACAGAGTAATGGCAAGGAAACAAGAAAAAGAAAAGAGAATAAAAGATGTAAAGTCGAGGCAAGTGTTGAACACTTTGTACTTAAGTCGAATTTGCCCCCACAATGGTACCTACGGTTTATGGTAATCAATTCCCAAAATACAACTACTACTACTTGTGTTTGTAGCACTCCAAAACACAAGCACAACGAATCAATATATGGATTTGTACTCCAAAATGAAAATGTAGAAGAAGAACCAAAATTATGCAACAAAAATACAAAAATTTTGTTTTGAGAGAAGAAGAAATAATGATATTATCTTTGTATATCATTGGTGTGAGGAATAGACATCTCAATGGCCCTATTTATAGATGATGAAGAGTTGGGAATGAAGTGGTGTGGAGTCAAACCATACAACACTTCGAAAAGTCGTGACTGTATATATTACCATGTGATCGCATGATATAAGCTGTGCGATCACATGACTTTGAATGAAACAGAAAATAATCAAAAATTGTTTCATGCGTGATCGCATGGTCAAGATTTTAACCAAATTTTTTACCTTCTCCGTAATTTTTCATTCATCCGATATTGGTTTCGAACATCGAATATACCTTTCAACACATGCAAAGAAATCTGAATTCTCTTTCGGGGGAGTTGCCCCCAGCCCTCAATAAATTTGGTCGGGTTTGAATATTTGGTCGAAATTAACACGAAGTCACTTTAGCTGATTTTTCAACGCTTAATCAATTTCTCAATTTTTTTAAACCAATATTCAATAGCCCACGCCATTGCCTATTATGTTGTTACGTTTTCTGCCTTTATTTTGTGGACATAATGTGTTACTATATATATCAAAAATATTTGGCATATAAACATTTTCTAAAAAATATAAGGTGTAGCCCACACCTTGAGGGCTCCAACCGACCATGCCCTGAGCCATTGATTGATGAGGTTAATCGCAGGTTATGCCTCCCAGAGCTAGGGTGGAGGATTTGATGACAAGCCCAAAGTTTGAGTAACTCCTACTGACGACAAGACATAAATCCAACATTTTAGGATTCGAACCCTGCACACCGCTGCGCTGAGCCTTACCAGCCCCCCCTTTGCCACTAGGAGATATGCCTTGGGGGCCCATATAAACGTTTTCTATAGAAAGAATTGTCATTTTTAAATTATTGGTTTGCACTAGATATTTCGTGGTATTGATAGGTAAGATTTGATTATTAAGGCCCGTTTGGCACTACTTTTTTTTCTTAAAATTTATTTTCAACCACATATTTATATAGGATCCACAACTTTCACATTTTTCAATCACTTTCCAACTACACATTTAGAGTAATTGCTTGCTTGAATTTATTATTGTGAAACACTGCTTGCTTGTAGTTGTATTTATTAACGTAGTTACTTATATTTACATCTGTTACAAAAACAACCAATAGAATTGAACATTCAACTGCAGAGAACAAATCAAAGACTGCTTAAGGTTCCGGCCTCCGGCTAAAAACCTTTGTTTATAAAGGATCGCGTAGGGATGACAATTTAAACCGCCTGAACCGAAAATCGCAGTGAACTGAACCGAATGGTACCAAAAAAATTGAACCTATGGGGGCAATGGGCGCGAGTATGGTATAAAAATTTAATGACCCAAATTTTGATGGGACGGGTTAGGTAATTGTGCCAGTGCGCTAAACCGAACCGAATACCCGATTTAAAAATTGATTTTGGGCTATATTTTAATTTAATCAAAACTCACGTTTCTTTTAGTAGTTTAGAACGGACTTTTAAGCAATTTTCACATGCTTTCAATTAATTTTGATATAATTTATATTCAATTGTTTGTTTATCTTAATTATTTAATCAATCTGTGATATAATTGTTGATGTGAATTGACTGATTACTTATTTATGTTTCTACTTATCTCTATAATATATTGTCATTCCACTATCAAGTTTGAAGTAAAATTTGTTGCTACAGTATAAGTAGAGTGCTGCATAAATTTGTAGATGGAGCATAAAGGATGTTTTCTTTTTTTTAAATAAACTGCTTTTTTCAGTTCGACTTGCTAAAATATATTTAAATGATTATTAAACGCACTGAATCGCACTGAACAAACACACTCACTGAAACCACACCAACTTGATTTAGGCATTTATGGGGCGGTAATGGTATGGAGTATTTTTTAAAATATCAACAATTTCGATTGGTCGAAGATTTTCAGCCACATTTTTTCACACTAAAGGAAATGGGCCAATGAAATAATGTCATGTCGCTATTTATAAACATATCATAAACAACCATTTATAAACAAATTGCCAAACACATTATTCTCTGTTTAGCGGCCACAAATTGGTTTATAAATGAAATCTTTTTGTTTTCGAGGTAAAATATGTTATTAAAAAATGTTTTTAAAAATGTGTGTATTTAGAAAGTTGTTTGGGAAATTGTGTTATTTATAATTTTTTTAAGAATAATTTTATATTGATATTTTTAATTGACATTTTGAAGTGATATTTTGACATGTCGAACATATATTGGATGATATAAATAACTGTCCCACTACTTATTTTTTCATCACCCAATGTACGTGCGTTATGTCACAATGTCACTTTAAAATATCAATTAAAAATGTCTCCCTAAAATTATTCTTTAAGACTTTATTTTAACTGAAAACCACACTTTTAGATTCTTGGCCTTTTTTACCCCATTATTAAATAATTTATTTTTCTCAAACTCATTTTCAATCATACATTCTATCAATAAAATAATTTTTTAAACAAATCCAAACATTTTATCTATTTTTAATCATACATTTTTTTTTCTTCAAAAAATCACTATTACATAACTCATTTGTTGACAAAATGTGGCTCAATGTCACTACCCAATTTCCTTTTCAATAAAAGGAAACATAACCCTTCAAACAACAAAGAGATCGAGTGACTCGTTCACAAAGAATGAAAAGAAAATACAAGGAATTTCATGAAGAAAATATCAAAATGGTCGAGAGAAATAAAATTCGGAAAGAAAGGGAGAGGATGAAAGTGAAAAGTGAGGAAGATCTAGGATTCCTTTTATTTAAATGATGATCACAAGGGCTTGATTGGGGGTTTCAGTCTATCAATCACAAGCATTTTTTAAGTGCCGATATTTATCGTTTACGAACGAACAAATTTTGAGTGGTTTTAATAACGATTTTTAAAATAGTTCAACCTATGTTTGAGATTTTATTATTCAATGGCTATTAAAGCTTTTTAAAAGAATAAAATTAGATATATGTCCTTTGGTGAAATTTTCGTTATATAAGTTCTTGTATTAATATTGTTACTCATAAGTGATATTTTACTTACAGATAATTTTTTTTTTTTCACATATAAGTTAATATTGAAATTAAATTGTTAAATAAATTATTTAAAAACTTAAAATTTTAAATTAGTATTTTTTTACTTACAGGTGAAGTCTAGAATTATAAGTTTATTCTGTATATTTAAATAATCTTAGGTGATTTTTACTTATGAGTAACTTTTTAAGGGGGATTTATTCAATTGGAATTTTGAAAGACATTTAAAGACTTTTTTTAATGGATTTTATTGGATTTTATTGACTTTTATAAATTTGTACAGACTTTCAAAGACTTTTATGGACATTTATTTAAAAAACTTTCATGAACTTTCAATAACTTTTGTAGATTGTTTTAAAAGACTTTCATAAACTTTTAAAGACTTTTACAGATTTTTATTAAATCAAAAACTTGAATATGTCAAGTGAATTGGCAAAAAAAAAAATTACAGCATGAGAGAAAAATAGTTTTAGGACAAATAATCATTTGTGATTAAAAAAGGGAGAAAAATAAAATCAATATTGTACTATGTTCATAATCGCACTTAGGTAACATATTATTATTAGTCAACTAAATAACATAAATAAATAAACCAAGTACCAATATTTGTAAAAATAATCTTTTATGAAGAAAAGGGAGAGAAAGAAATCAATGAATCCTTTAGGTTGGATGTTGGAGAAATGAAATGAATTCTAATTTATACTTTCTACTAAAAGTCCATCAAAATTTACTATATTTCAAACTTCTATAAGATTGATAGATAAATTGAATACTAGTAAATTTCATAGGATTTTAAAAAGTCTTGATTGAATAATGCATGACTTTAAAAGACTTTTTAAGAGTCCGTTAAAATCTATATTGAATAACTCAAGATTTTAATAAAGTTATAAAAGTCTAGATTGAATGCACCTAGACTTTTAAACTCCATCAAAGTTTTTAAATATCATTTGAAATCACAATTGAATAAACCCTCCTAAATTTTATATTGTCTTATTAGTATTATTTTCATTTTATAAAATAATTTATTTTTTTACATAAAATTGATTTTTAATCTTATAAGTAATATTTTACATACAAGTAAAATTTATAATTATATGTTAATTTTGTATATTTAAATAATTTTTATTTTAAGTGAATTTTTACTTATAAGTAACTTTTATATTTTATAAGTGAGTTTTTTCTTATTAGCAGTAATTTATCTAATAAAAAATTATGTTTACGTAAAATTGATTTTTTTATCTTCTAAGTAATATTTTACAATTATAAGTTAATTTTTTATATTTTAATATTTTTCAAGTGAACTTTTTATAATTTATAAGTGAGTTTTTATCCTATTAGTTTATTTTTATATTATAAACAGTTTTGAATCTTATAAGTTATATATATAAGTTATTTTTTTAATCATAACATAATTTTTTTGGTCATAAACAATTTTTAAGTTCATATATTTTATTTACAAGTTAGCTTTGAACGTAATATTTTGATTGGAAATAATTATTTCAAAGGGTAAAATTAGAAGAATTTATGAGAAACGGCCAAAACCCGTCAATTTGGTGGATTGAGATAATTAGTCAAAATAACACTATACTTCACCAATTTTTAGTTGATGGTTTGAATCCTGAGGACGCGTCCATTCATGTCTAGGACAAAATCCTCAAGAGGGACTATTGTATATTATAGGGTACGATCGATGTAGCTGCCTAAGTTTCCTTAGTGGTACCGGGAACCCCTCTTACAATCTTAAGAGGTTGAGTGTTTGACTTTTGGAGGTAAAAAAAAGTATCATCATTCTTGCAGTACTTATTCCTGAAAACCTGGTTGGAATGGAGGAATCATAGAAATTCTCATATAGTCAACAATAATAGTTTTCACCTTATCAATCGGATGTCTTAGCCAGAAAGCAACAATACCAATTAAACTATTAAAGCCCTATCTAAGTAAAACTTCATCTGTTATTGAAACGGGTACGGCATTCCCCCCCCCCCCCCCAATTTTTAAATAAATAATAAATAAGTCTCGTTCCCTAAAAGAGTTTGGGTCAAGAGACATTCCCCTGAAAACCTACCTAGAATTAGCCCTTTTTTTATTCCTGGGGATGCGTATAGCCTAGCTTATGACAAAATCCTCAAGGGAACTGAAACTTACGTTCTTTAAAAGTATCGTTGATTAATACTTCAAAAAATTTTAATTACTAAAATTTAAGTTCTTCAAAACAAGTATCATAATATGATATTTATGATAGTTTTAAAGTATCATAACACGATATTTACAATACTTTTAAATTTATTTCTATCAAAACATGATAATATTCAAATTTTTATGATACTTACGTCATAATTTTAGTATTACATCTTGAAACTTTCGAATTTTTATGACACTTCACCATTAACAAGTCAAGCAATTCGTTGAACACTTGGTAGTGCCCAAATCTTTTTGTAACTGAATCAAATCATAAGTCCAACGTTATGTTGAGAAATGCTCGCACCAAAAAATCATCAGCATATGCACAATTCAACCATTAGAATTCAATCATCTAATAAATTTTTGGATAAGTAAAAAATACACCATTACTCCACAAGGTTTCAATGATCTGAACTAGACCACCATAATTTATATTCATAATCCATGTGTTTTGGTAAAGGTCGATATCTAGTCGGAACTAAGTCTATTCAAAAGAAGATGACGATGGCGTTGTGAAAAGAAATGAAGAAGATGAAGGTGGGTCGGTGATTGAGGAGTTGAAAGTGTAGTAGCGGTTGAAGAGACGAAGCTGGAGCAACAACATACTATAATTTTCAGATTCACGTAATTTTCAGTTGGTATCTCTGAAAATCGTGTACAGTGCAATGTATTGTTTATAAATTTGCTTATTAATAAATAAAATTACCAAATAGAAGCTAAGCTATGCCCGTAGTTTTGTTTTGTTTTGTTTTGTTAGTTATGGAAAGAATGAAATATATTATGTAGTAGGGATATGACGGAAAAAAAAATGAACAGTAACTCTTAGAGTGACTTTTAAGTTTTAAGTGATTAGGATAGAAAAAAGATTAATGTACTTGTATTAGGAGCTTAACCAAGAGGTTGGCATAAATGAGAGGGAAACTTTGTGTGTGTTGATTTAGGACTTGATGTGATGAGTAAAGTGATATAATTTGCCACGTGTGCATTATCTCAACTTCTTTATTAAGTTCCTAGTACAAGTAATATAGCTCTAGAAAAATGTATAAACTAGTTGTTTAGAATGTGAAATAAAAGTGATTTTTTACCTTTAGTGAAGGGACAAGGTTATGTTTATAGAAGAAAACTAGGGGGGCCCGTGTGATGCACAAGATGCAATAGGAATTGTGTAGAAAATAACGTTGATATTTAAGATTTACTCATACCACCACTATTGTTATTTTTAATTTGCAAGATCGAAGGGTAACACATTCAATTAATAGAAATTCAAAATCTTAATGGAAAGCGCACCGATATCACATCAGATAACAATGGGTTGATTAAATTGTTAATGGATAAAAAACACTATAAGATAGAATACATTGTTAATGGATCATTTTAAAAGGCTGTAATTTTTGCTACGGTTTAATAATTCGAAAATAATGTAGTAAAGTATTGTGTGAAAACTTCACATCGATATTAAGATATTGGTATCACGACTTTATTTGAGCTTGTTATGACCATGCCTAAATGGATTTGACACGTCACAAGTAAGGACCCATATAGGGCCTACGACACCCATCAATACTCAAATTCTGTGACCCGTGGTCCTTCAGTCCAGACTAACCCACTTGTCCGTAAGGGATATTACTTTAGACGTATCTAGTGATCTTGATTCTTGGCCGAGGCCCAATGTTATCCGAAGTCCTTGTGACCGGACTGGTTATGTCAAAGTCGAACTGGTATTGTCCAGAGTCAATGCACTGGACTGGTGACAAGACTGGTCAATGTGTTAGAGAGACGTGACCCCTCTACAAGTTGCAGCTTGATGGGACAACACATTTGATGAGGATGTGATAGCTATTGCAAGCCTATAACATGTAACAACGATTATGACTAAATAAATGGTTAACCTTACAAGCAGTTAGGAACTTGCCGCTTGTAAAGTGTAACACGTGTCAAGATCAAGTACGACTATTATCACTATAAATAGACTACATTTGCCTCCAAGTAAAATGTTATAAACTGAATATTCAAATTCTATATACAAATCTTACTCCCCTTTCTCTCTTTTAAACACTTGTATTTCCCGCACCTAAATTATATTTACTTGAAATAAAGTTTGACTTGAGCTTCGAAGTACATACGAGAGCTACCCCGGACCCCGTTGCACGCTGATTGTTTGTCCAAGTGTGAATGAAGTCTCCATGTACAAGAGGGAGGAGCCGAGACTTGCTGATCAAGGTCCTAATAGATTTTGTGGTCAACACCTCAAAATTAACCAAACTAAGGAAGGAAGCACATAATAATAATAATAATAATAATAATAATAATAATAATAATAATAATAATAATAATAATAATAATAATAACAACAACAACAACAACAACAGAACGTTAAGGAAATATTTTAAACAGCTATAATTTTTACTACGATTGACAATTTTGTAATTAAAAGTTATTGTGATAAAGTACTATATGAGATTTTCATATTGATATTAATATCTTTCTATTATAACTTCATTTGAGCCAAGAAAGCCAACCAAATGAAAGAAAAAAACCATTGAAAGACTGAATACATTGTTAATAAATCATCTTAAAAGACTATAATTTTTGCTGTGATTTAATAATTCAAAATAATATAGAAAATCATTTTGCGAAAGCTTCACATTGATATTAAGATATTGTTATTACAACTTGATTTGAGCCCTCAAAATTAATCAAACGAAGGAAATGAAGTAAAAAGAAATTAATGGAATGTTAAGGGACCATTTTAAACTGCTATAATTTTTTCTACAGTTGACGTTTTGTAATTCAAAAATAATGCAATAAAGTACTATATGAGATCTTTATATTGATGTAAAGATTTTGCTATATGACTTCATTGGAGGCTAGAAAGCGAACCAAAAGAAAGATGAAATATATTGTTAATGAATAATCTTAAACGATTATAATTTTTACTACGTTTTAGTAACTCGAAAATAATGTAGTAAAATATTGTGCGAAAACTTTACATTGATATTGAGATGCTGCTATCACGACTTTATTTTAGTCCTCAAAATTAACTAAATAAAGGAAATGAAAAAAAAATGACTAAATGAGGGTACGACCACAAATGAACAGTGGCGTCTCCCACTCACGCTTATTATATAGATTAGTGCAGCCCGTGCGATGTACGGGATACAATAAGAATTGTGTATAAAATAGCGTCGATATTTGATATTTACCCATGCCAATATTATTGCTATTTTTAATTTGTAAAATTGAAGGATAACATATTCAATTAATTGAGATTCCAAAACTTACTGAAAACCACACCAATATCACAGCAAATAAAAAAGAGTTAATTTAAACTCATTTATAAAAACTTTTTAAGTCTTTACAGGACCTACATTAACCAAGATAGTTAATTTTGAAAATGAGACGAAAGTTAACCCGTAAAAGGATAATCGAAATATAGATGATTCTTAAGAATCAATAATAACAAGAATTTAAAAAAGATGAGTGGTTATTTTTTTATTCGTGTTCGCCTTATTTTGAAAGTTGTTATATGATTTTGAGAATGTAATTTTGTAATTGTTTATGAGATTTTCGAACGACCAATTAAAATTTTAGTTTTGTCTAGAGTGCATACGTCGAAACAGAGAAAAAAGTATAATCGTGAAAAAAATGAAAAATATAGTGTTAAGGGATAATTTTAAACGGCTATAATTTTTACTACAATTTATGATTTTGCAATTCGAAAAATAATGTGATATTTTACTATGTAAGAGCTTCATATTGATATATGGCTTTAATGGCGTCGAGTTTCTTAGCTACAGTGGGGGTTACTTCCTCTTTCATCCAGGGAAATGAAATCATTGGTGGCTCCATATCCTTTGGAGAGTCGAAGGGAAGAATGGGGAAAGTAGAGAGTGATCTGTCAGCAAGAATTGAAGTGTCCCCTTTTCCTTTCTTCGACCTCTTCAAAGGGACAAAGTCAGAATCTATCACCTCAATGACATCATCCTCTTCACTTTCCTAATCAAAGTTCGCTTGGGCCATTTTTCTCCTTTACGCTTCGACCTTTTTTTCCTTCTCCCTATCGGAGTCCAACTTGGAACCATGCTCCTTCTTCACAGCCATGAGCTGTTGAGCAGATGTGGTTGAGACAGGGAGAGTTATCGCCTTAGAAATGTCGAGGCTAGAGTGGTTCGTAGCTGTTTTACTGACTCCCTTGGCAACATCCACTTGGAGACTAGTAATGACAGTCTTCTGCTGCTTCTCTTCTTCGCTTCTGGGCCTCAACACTTGGGGAACCTTTTTGGCCGTGAGACTTTTAAAGAGATATTGGGAAACTCTTTTGAACTAGCATATAACGAAGGAGATCCCTTTAAGCTAAAAGATGAAAATAATCAAGGAAGAACCAAAAGACGAGACAACAATGGATAAAGTGCTTACCCATCTCTCGTATGAAACCGTACTTGATGAAGAGTTTGTTCTTCTTGAAAATCTCCTAGTAAGTGTCTCGATAGGGAAAAAGTTTCCTCACCACGACCAAGTCCTCTTTTGGCAACTTGTAAGTTTACCTTTGGTCTGCAGAACGCATACACATGAGCACTTGAAACATGAAACAATTTAAGTACATCACATGCATTCACGTAAAAAACATAGAAACTCATGAGGGTAAGAAAGAGTTCGGGGAAAAATTATTTCTGGGTCAAGATTAGAAGGGGAGCATTGCCAATCTCCAAAAACCAGAACTATTGAGTCCTCCAATTTTTCAAAGATTGGGGATGTCCGATGACTGTGAGAGAGTAAGGGCCCCTTGGTGTTAAGTAATACCAGTCCTCCACCTCCAGTCTGGTGTCTTTACCCCTCTTGGTGGACTTCTTTAGAGTGTATAATATATATATGATGTGTAGGGGCAGGGGGTAGTCCGGACTAATCTCCTAAGAAGCGCTCTAAAAAATGGATGTAGAGGAAGCCTCATCCTACACTCCAAAGCATCACGAAGAATAGCCACTTGACCCTCTGGTGGTCTGCAGGGTCTTCATGCAGGACTAGAGTGTATAATCAGGACTTCCGTGTGCACACGGTATTTTGAGGAGACCCTAGCCAGATCACCACCCCTAATCTCATACTCAACTTCATTGCAAGCCCACAAATCTGGTTGAGGCTACGGATCAATGTGATACCCAAACAATTTGTTTACATAATCAACCCATCCTTTTACTTGGGTGATCTCCTCCTCAGTCATCCTCAGTTCTTCCCTATGTGTCCTGAAATTAGCCCTAATAGCAAAACCAGATTCCTACGCCCCTGAAAAGGAGCTCGCATGCTTCATTTCCCTTAATTCTTTGCTTGTCCAATCCTTGTGCTACTGCAGCGCTACTTCTTCCTCCACTGATAGTTTGGCCATAAAGAAACTTGGCAAATCTCTTTCACTGTCAAAATCATCCAAACAAATTGCACTAGAAAAATTTCTTAGCCCATCTCTTTCTAAGCTTTCTGAAATAACTGGAGGTGAAGGTTAGGTTGGTCCTTGAGCAGACGCCCCTAATTGGGTTGGCCATAACCACCAACTACCCAGAAGTCACCCCCTCAACTTATTCCATTTCATCAAAGCCAAACTTACCCAGGCGAAAACGCAAAAAGAAAACTTTCAAAATAACACTCAAGATCGAAAAATGGGAACAACAAACACGCAAAGAGATAAGAAGTTACCTGAAAGAGGAGAGAGGAAGATCCTTCTACTTGGCTGAACGGCTCGGATGAAACTGTAGTCGTCAGAAAATTGTTTGTCGGTTAAAATCTACGATAGAAAAATAGGAGAATTTCTTAATAGGACAATGAGGATGAAGTGATGAACTTATGCTCAAAAGAAATTTTGATTTCGCATAAAGAAGGGAATCATAGAATGTTGAAAATCTTATAAGGGTTTCCAAATTAATCCAGGCCATCCACTCCTAAGCTTAAAGTTAATCTGGATTGTCACGTGTCCACCAACGCTAAAATGAAGCGCCAACAAGCGAGAATTCGAAAGGGATTTGACTATTCAATTGCGCGGTATACTACACGCACAGGGAAAGAGCGTCACTCTAAGGTATTCCTTTGGAAATCGTAAGTCATCATTACTTTACCATGAATGAGCCGTAACAAGTATACAAATACATGTAACAACTACTTTAAAAGGAAGACAAGTCCAAGAGTCTCTCTTAGAGCAATAAAGACTCCATTACAAGCACTATGTCTTTAAAAATCGAAATACATCACCCATGTAGAACTGACTCTAGATTTATGAAGACAACTTAAAAGCTTCATACCATTCCAAGATAAATATTGTGCCCTCACCATTGACCTTTCAGTAAGCCCATTTATTTGTTTTTGACAACTCTGGTCTGCACATAAATGAATCCACCAAATTTGAGAGATTAGTGTTATGATCGTATCTACATGGACTTGACACGTTATCTGTAAAAGGCCCACGTAGGGCCCACAGGTATCCAACAACATTCTGGACTCTATAGTCAAGAGTCTATCAATTCGGACTCATCCACAGGGGTCATTACTCCGGATATGTCTCATGACTTTAATCAAACGTTGGGGTCCAATTTTGTCTGGACTCCAATAGTCAGAATGCTTATGGCGAATTGGTACTATCTGAAGTCCATACTCCATAAAAGGTAATAAGACTAGTCAATGTGTCAGAGAAATATGTAATAACGTGTTTAGTGGAATGTGATAGCAACTTTACCCTAAAGTAGAGGGTGATGATTAAAACCAAAGAAATGTGTGTGTGTGTGTGTTTTTTTTTTTTGGAAAAAACCAAAGAAATGTTTTAACTCATGAAGAGTAATGAATTTGCCACAAGTAAAACACGTGTCATAATCAGGAACAATAACTCTTTTTATAAATAGATCACATTTACTTCCAAGTAAAATGTTAGTTACTTCAAAATCAAACACAATATATAAATCTCACTTTCCTTTCTCTTTTTTACATTTATATTTCTCGCATCCAGTTTATATTTACTAACAGTGAGTCCTTACTTGAGAGTCGGAGTGCAAACGGGAGCCACCCCGACCCCCGTTGCATAGTGACTGTTTGTTAAAGTGCGCAGAAAGTTCACATATTTAAGATGAGAGAGCTAAGACGTGTTGATTCAAGTTACTATTAGATTTCGTGGTCAACATATGTTATTTACCCAATTTTATTCTACTTTTCAACAATACATTCTCCAAAAAATTGTTATTCTATACTCATTTTTTGATAAATGGGGCTCAAATAAATGCTAAATTCTAATTTTAATTTACACTTGGACTTATTGTGTTAATCTAAGCCAAACAGCGGATTATTCGTTTTACGACACAATATGCCAATGTTGACTTTTGTGTTCCATCTCGAATTGCACTCCTAACATTAAGCACGTTGCTTCAACCATCAATTATTGTACTATTATTATTATTATTATTATATATATATATATATATACACACACTATTATTGTTATGTCCCTTATTAAAATTTTTAATTTAAAGTCAAACTCAATAATTAATTTTAGTTACACATTTTATGGGATTAGTTACACATTTTATGGGATTCAAATAATTTGAATTACACATTTCATAAATTTTTATCAAAAATTAATAAAAATTTAACTTTAATTTATACCAAATCGGGGTTATATTTAAATTAGAATTAACCAAATTAAATGACATAACTAAAAAATTGTGAATTTCATGAAATATATTATTAAAATTAATTGTTGATTTCTCTTTAATTTTTATTTTAATCCAAATCAAACATGGCTTTAGCAATTTCCGTAAAATCTGAGCACTAATAAACAACGGAGTTTACAAACAAATACATACAATTATAAACTCATCATTTTGAAAAATTATTTGACAAAATATTGACCCATCTAAAAACAAAGCAAAAAATCATATCTTAACATTGAGAATATTTGGTTTTTGAAAATTTCAGATTTTGGTAAATCATAAATAGCTGGAAAGCTCTATCAATTCATAATGTGTTCGGCAAGTTAGTGCTATAATCGACATAATTTTCAACATCACTTTTTAACCACACATCTTACTTAGAAAACGCAAATAATACCAATCATGAGATATTATAATAGCTGTCGAACACAAGCTCATTTTAATATAATGAATACAATCTTTTAATTGGGGACATGTGGATCGAGTAATAGTAATTTTATAAAACTAAGAATATCTACAACGCTACACTTTTCACAATGAAAAATATTTGCCACATCATTAAAAAAGACATTTTGCCAATATTTTTATCTCTAATACTTTAAATTTTGGAATCCATCATGATGACATAGAAATTATAAATGACATTTTCTATCACTTGAAAGAGTACTTAACATCATGACTAAGCACTTTTGGTTAAATGCTATTTTTTTAGTTCATATATTTAAATTTAAATAAAAGAAATACCGCATGGACAAGACTATGTGATTAGAAATAATGCATTGAAAATGACATTTGACATTCTCTTACTTTTAATTAAACATTCATCATATGTGGAAAGAAATTCTATACATTTGTCATATGGCAAAATTTATTCAATGTTAAGGTCATGTTTTCTTTGCTGTTTTGAGGTCATTTTCTATTTTTATTTTCGAAAATATTAAAAACGCGTTCTTTTTACCATTTTTTAAAATGCATTTTGAAAGAAAAAAAAAATTTGTACACAAAACATAAAACCCCCAAAACCTCATTTGGGCGTTTTGTGTGTATTTCAACTAAAAATGTTCAAAACGCGGAAAACGCATTTTGGGAATTTTTTTTTTTTTTTAAGAATTATCCTAACTTGAAACTAAGCTTAAAATAAAGTGATTTTTTTTTTTTTTTAATTATCCTAACTTGAAAGTAAGCCTAAATAATTTTATTTTTTTTTGGAAAATTATCTTAACTTGGAACTAGACCTAAATAAAGTTTTGTTGAATTCAATATCATCATTAAAAAAAAAATTAAGTGAGAATTCTTATTGTTATATTTAAAAAAATGCCTTAATAAATTGACTCTGCTGGTTTTGAAAGAACTTGTATTTTCTGAATTTTAATAGAACCAAAGTTTCCTCAAATCCCGGATCTGACCCAGCTGTGTTAATATAGACTCTTAGTGCTCACATTAGTGTGTTGCAGGTAACCATATTTTCAGTGTATTGTGAAAGAAAATTTGAGTTTGAGCCAGAAGTATTCTGCAAGCAAATTAATTAAAAATAGTTTAAGTAATATTCTGCAAAATTTCAAACAGAACGTGTTTTCTAACTTTTCATTTTCAAAAACAGTTTTCAGAAATGACAAATCAAACGCGTTTTCAGCAAATTTGAAAACAAAAATAAAAAACAGGAAATATAAAACATTTTCGAAAATGAAAATACAAAATAAAATACACCACATAAAAGTTTTGCATTGTAGATTTTTAACTCAAAAGTCGTATATTTTAACCTTCAAAATTCATTTATTTATTTATTTTTTTTTTCAAATTTGTAGATTTCAATGAATAATATATTATTGAAAAGTCTATCTACATTTGATAACGAGAGTGAAATATAGATGAAAAGAAAATAAATTTTAGGAAATTGAATTTTAACGAATTGAATTCTTGAGAATTGTATGTTTTATATGTTTGATTTGTTTAATTTTCTAGGTGGAAAAGTGGAGGATTTTCCAACTTTTATTGTTTGCTTGACATTATTTTTCATGAAAAATAAAGCAAAATTTGGTTATTTTAATAAAAAAAATATTTTTTATTTTTATTTTTACACATATTTGTATTTGATAATAATAATTTTAATTTTTGACAAAAAAATAAATCAATTAACAATAAAAATGATCAAACATGACGAAAAGTGTTCAATCTTTTGCTTAGAAAATAAATCATAGTAAATGGCTGGGAAAAACAATTCCCTTAATTTTAGGAAAATCAGCGCGTAGAGGAATTAGCTAGAAAATCAATTACTTGAAAATGGATTGCAATCAAACGCCCCAAATATGGAAAAATGTATGGAAAATGATATTTTCCCTGGAAAAGAATGATAATCAAACACAATTTAGACTGTTTGATTTTGCCAAGAAAATGTCACGCGGAAAATATTTTTCACTTTTTATGTTTGTTTGTTTGTGTTTGATTGAGAAATTTGACTTGTAAAATATTTTCTATAATACAATCAATTAAAACACATCTTAGCCATTTATTTTGAAAAAAAATTCTTACCTATTTGGTGAGAAAAAAATTCCACCATAGGTAGAAAAGTCTTTTCATCATATTTGATAATTTTTGTTGTGGTTAATTGACTTATTTTTTCTTCAGAAATTAATATTACTATTATCAAGTACATATAAGTGAAAATCTAGCAATTTTTTTAAGCCCTTATTTGTTTTATTTTTTTCTACAGTACTCAATCTTAACCATTCATTAAAAGTCAAGTCCACAATATTTGACTTTTCAATCAAATCTTAACTATTCATTCTCCAAAAAATCACTATTCATTACAAAAAAAAACTCTTTTTAAACAATACAAAACACACACGTCTTAAAATAGTTAAATTTTTGCTTTATTTGTCATGAAAAATAATGTCAATCAAATAACAAAAATAGGAAAATTTCTCATTTTTTTCACTTGAAAAATTAATCTAATCAATACTTTCAATTGACATTTTCCACGCAAATAATTTTCAAACAAATCAATTCCTGAAAAATATTTTCTTATCACTTATTTTTCATTTTTCAATTAAACACAGCCTTAGTTTATTTTCATATGAAAAACTATTTCTCATTTCAGTTCCCTTGCTTGATTTTTTTAATAAAAAAAAAAATAAACCATAAATTATTAATAATCTGATTATAAATTCTCGTAAGTCACATAATGTTATATATTAATATTACTGCCCAAATCTACTTAAATCTTAAAATAATTGCATTGTCTATAAAAAAGTGTGTTTGATGTGCATTATTTTGAAAAAAAATTATTTTGAATAGTGATTGATGTGATATTGTATGGTTGAAAATGAAAGGAAAATTTTGAATTTAAGTGTAGAAATATTTTAATATTAAAATGTGTGGATAAAATTGAGTACTGTAAAAAAGTTTTTTTAATGAATACCAAACAAAATAGGGGCTAAGTAAATCATCCAAACCTCTGTTTGTAAAAGACTTTTTATAGAAAAAACAAAGAATGTAATATTTTTGAGGTAAAATATGTGGTTGAAAAGCGATTTGAGTAAATATGTGGTTAAAAGTGTTTTGAAAAATATTTTGTTTATAAACTTGATTATTTTGTGAACTTTTACTATTTCTTTTAATTTTCTTATTACAAAGGGATCGTGCAGGAGGGGAGGGTGGTAGAATTAGAACTCGAGACTAGATAAGAGAAGTTTGAGCACATGACAATCGTAAAATGTCCCTGAATCCTTTGTAAACTTTTACTTATAGAACATGATTGAGTTTTACTAGAAATATAAATTACCTAAAATAAAATCGAATATTTTAATAACGATCGTAGAGAAATTCTCCACTACTAATATTAAAACGTTCTCATAGAGTTTCGTATGTCTTCACCCCAAAATCATCTCTTCAATCACTTCTCCAACCTCTTCTCTCCAAAATACACTAAGTAAGTGTTTGGTAAATAATTTATAAATCAATTTATAAACTACACAATTTTCCAAATCACTTTTTAACACACTCATTTTATCTCTTCAATTTTTAAATACACATTTTACTTCAAAATTATAAATAAATCGATTTATAAACCGTTATTTCCAATTTACTCCAGTCTTTCCATAATTGAAAGTTTGGGAGTTTCACAACAATTCTCTCCAATTTACATAAATCTCCATCATCTTCCATGGTCGAGAATTTGATAATTCAAGATTAAAAGCTGGTTTGATAATGTGTTTTTTAGAAGTTTGTGTGTGGGCGTGTTTTTTTTTTTGAAAGTGTGACTTCAAAATATTTGAAAAGTAAAAAATTGTGGTCTTGACTAAGAATATATCGTTACGATTGGATTTAAAAAGTTGAGATGAAAAAAAAATATTTTACCAAACATACTCTAACTGTGGTGTAACCAAAAAATGACAACAATCAAAAGAATCGAAAACAAACCCTACAATCATATTTCAATGTGGAAAAGTGAAATACTAATTATCCTAAATTCATTTTGCACATCTATTTAATATATAATACTAGAAGAGTTGAGAGATGATTTCCCGCCCATGAATTCCCGCTCAACAGCAAAAAAAAAAAAAAATTGTCCGAAAAATCCCGCCTAAGTCTTCTATAACAAATAGTGGGACCACCACATTTCTTCTGACCGACATTTTGGGGGAGGGCTCTCTATTTTTCAAAATTCAAACCACTAATTCTCATCATTTCTCTTTATCTGGGTCGACCAGAAAAAACTGCTGTTGGTAGGAGAAAGCCATTGACGACAGCAGGTAAGAGAAAGGGTCCAATGGTTTATCAAACAAATTAAGTACAAGTCCATTGTTCCAAAGTAAAAAAATCATATACCTGGAAGTCGAGGGATTGGAGGCCGGAGACGGTGGAGTCAAGAACGCTCTTCCAGCTGCAGCTTCCGACCATCTCCGACCAGAAAAGCTGTAGTTGGTAGGGTTCGATTTAGATCTGTCGAAGTCCCTCTCTCGAAGTCCCTCTTCATTCGACTCTTCGTCTATTCTAGTTGCTGTTGGTAGGTTTGAATCTTCTTTGAATAATGCTTCAATCCTTCAAAGTTCGGCCATTGACGATGAAGACATCAGACCCCTCCCGTAACCCCGTCTCGTCGCGTCTCCTCTCTCCCTTGCGGCACTGCAGCTCCTCGATGGTTGTCTAATTTTTTTTGGTTTTGTAATGTAAATATTGATTCCTGATTACTCAATTTTTTTTGGTTTTGCAGCTTTCCTCTTGATTTGTAAGTAGAAAGGGTATTTATTTTATTTTTTTTTCTGGTTTTGAAAAAAATCAGAAGATGTCTTTATTCTTCTCTTCTCTCTGTTTTGTAAATTTATTGGGGTTGTTGTTCATATCCTTTTGTTCTTAATGTTTGAGGTTAACTATGGACTTTATTTCTATTTGATATTTCATAACGTTTGCAGGTTTCATTGTTACCATTTGGATTGTTGTTGTAATGTTCAAGTCAAATGATTTTTTACGGAACCAGACAGCACTTAAGGTACCATTAGATACCCTTATATATCTGCATTCTCTTTTAGGAGTGATTTGCTGAACGAAAAATCTAATCCTGCTTTGTTCTGTATTAACATAAATTTAGTTTTAAGCAAGAAGTGGTTTATATTTCTGTAGAGTAAGAGGAAATACTAACTTTGGTTGAGTACCTACTTCTACTTTATCGTGCTTTGCTGCCAGCTCCTATATGGTATTTTTTCTTTCTGAACAAAGAATATGGAAGCCTTTTTCATAGGCAGGTATGTTTATGTACCACTAATAACTGTGCTACAGATTTCAGTAAACTATGTTGTTTAGTGCTCTTTGAGATTGCTAGCTAATGAAGAGATACGTAATTAATAGGGTCAAATGTTGACTTTGGTTGAGTACCTACTTATGCTTTACCGTGCTTTGCTGCCAGCTCCTTTATGGTATTGTTTCTTTGAAAACAAAGAATATGGAAGCCTTTTTTATCAGTTATGACCGGGTTATACTTGACTTTCAAACTCACATCTATTGTTGAGAAGGTCACTTATGTTAGTAGTCGTTAGAGCTGTCATCTGTTCATGGTTCTGCTTAATCAATTTTTTAATAGTTTTATATCAAATTATTTGGTTTGTATTTTTAGGTTAAATCTTTCTTTACTTCCTTGAAACCATTATCATGTAAAGATACCCATTTTTAGCCTTCTGTCTATGTTACAGAAATTTTGTGATTTCTCCATTTTTCCTTTGATAGGTAATAAGTGATTCAGTTTTACTATGTTTTAATTTTCTTTTCTCTTTTTTTTTTCTTTTGCATGAAAGCAATTGATCTGCGAGTTCATTTCTTTAGGTTTGAAGAAGGCGCGGAGCAACTTAGATTATATATTGCACAAAATCTAAATGATACTGGAGAGTGTATATGGTGCTTTGTTTGTGAAGCTAAGCTATATGGAGTTGATGAAGCAAGAAGAATATTTGTGCCAGGTATTAACTTATTCTTTCTCTTTTGTTATATTTCAATTTTTGGGATTTTTATTTATCAATTTGATTTTTTTATTTAATGCATAAAAGTTTAGAATATAATACTTCAATTCGACCTGTAGTTATTACTTTCATATAACACTTCAAGCTAAAATGTCTCTCTTTATTTTGAAATTAATAAGGTCAAAAGTTCACAATATTGCTTTTAGCATGATTGATCTGACCATTTTCAGCCAGGAATTCCTTTTTCTTTATGCATTAACTATGCAAAAACTTAAAAGAAATGATTTTGATAATTTTTTCATTGAATCGAATGAGTCCAGGAATTTAAAGCTTGACTGCTTCCATTTACTCTTTATCTTCTATATAGGATAGTTTAAATTTTATGATTGCAAGTTTGTGGTGCAATAGTTCTTAGTTCTTACAACTTTGGACATATAGTTATTAATTTTGATTTATTTTAGTCTATAATATCAGAAGAAATTATATTGTCCAAGTCATTTCCATTTGAGCATTTACTGAAGCTTTGTGTTATTTCTCAAAGTATGAGAATTCTGACATAGTTTAGTTTCATGTACTAAGATTGGATGGACATGCATAGTTTAAACTTTCAGTGAATTCGATCAAATATGGATTGTTACCAAAGAAATTAAGATGATGTCTATAATTTGTTCATCTTATTTCAATTCCACCTTTATCAAATTTGGTTGAAGCTTGGTTGTGAATTGCAAAGTGAGTTGTTGTGAAACCTCATTATTGGTGTGCTAAGAATGTTGTAAGCTATTCTCATTTCCAAATTAATTTATTGTCTTAGAAACTGCATTTTTGATAATTATAATATCCCGGAACATGAGCTATTTTTTTATTCTTTTCATTCAGTTATATTGCTTAAATTAACATTCATAGTGTTCCAATTTTGTAGACAACAATTTCTGCTTCATGTAAATTTTACTTCTCATAATTATTAATTACATTTGTCCTTTCAATTTATACTTCATAAATATGTACAAATCTGTGAGGAATATCTCGTATTTTAGAATTTAGCTTTTTCTTACTAAGTCTAAATTTTTTACATCTTACTTCAAATATTTTGTATATATCTACTACTGTGCATCGCACGGGTGTTAGTTTTAACAATTTTCATCACGTTTGATCAATCTTGGAATGATTCTTTTGATAAGATGGATTCGGAGGATTCTTTTAGAAGGCTTCTTTACCAGTTGTGGAATGTTGGAAAATATGGACCATGTTCAAATGCTGCTATTACTGGTATCAAGCTCCCACCTATGATGGAAATCCTGGTAGTTTTTTTTTTTTTTTAAATATTACAATATTTTCTATTTTGATCATACGTCTGAAAAATTACCATGATTTAAGTTGCCTCAACATTTTCATATATGTCTCACATTTCACTGAGAGTTTAATGTTGTTAATCACGTGGCTAAATCATTCCTAACAAGTTGTCAGCAAAAAAAATTGTGCAAGTCGTAAAAAAATTGTTCTTTATGTACAACTTCTTTAAGAACTATTATATTGAATACTTGGTAATTTTTTTATTTTTCAATGAGAGACGTGTTTTAATTTTTAGGAAACGGAAACAACTGTTGTTGATGGTAATGGCACTGAGACAGGCACATAATAGAGACTTGCTGCTATTATTGAACACTATTCAGAGTTTCAGGGCAATGAAACGAAGAGATTTGCTGCTTTGCGTTTTTGGAGAAGAGAAGATGATGGGACATACGGTACTTTTTAACTAACAATTTTGAAATGAATGTATAATATGACAAAATAATCAATTTTTCTCGTGCATTGTTTTGTTGCAGTTATCCTCTATCATTTTGTGTTTACACAGAAAGTGTCCCCCTCAACGTGGATATATCCATGCTTATGTTAAAAGTAATATATTCTTATATTTGGAAATTTTTAATGCCTTTTACTATCAGCAATGCTGCCTATGCTTAATCTCTTTTGTTTAGTTTTCTATTATTTTGACCATAAATTCTGCATTTCACACTTCCTTAGCTTGTGAGAAATATAGGAATAGATGTTTCTATTTTTCATATTACTGTGAAAATGTTGGAGATATGATGTGTATTGAAAACAATATAAATGTTTCTGCTAATGATACTTAGTGTAACCAAAATTTTTTTTCTCTATGAATAATAACTTCTCCAAGGGACAAAGAAAAGATAGCAAAATCTCATAATTTTAGATCAATTTATTCATTTATTGAAGTTCACTCATTTAATGTCATAGAGGGTTGAAATACTTGGGAAATATGTAATTATGTTGTGAAATATTTTCTCTTCACATTTTTAATTAGGTGGTGTATTTGTAATAAGTCCTGTGAAACAAGGTAAAAAGTATGTTGTAAAACACATGCTAGCTATTGATTGGAGAATATGGAAATCCTATCAAAATCCGGATTAAGCTAAACTCTACTTTAGAAACCAATGCAAATCTTAGAGGGTAAGAAGTCTTATTTATTTATTTACACATTTTTGGGTTTTTTTTTTGTATTGTAATATCTCCTTCGTCTATTCCTGTTTATAACTTTTGTCTTTGGTAATCTTGAAGGTACCATTAACTTTTACTTTAAGAGAGGAAGAGCAGAAAGAGCACAATTTTATTACTAGACTAGAAGGGTTGTACAAATATATCTAGCACCTTAACTTCTCTGATTGTCTTTAATTTTGTTTTATAATTTTTTTTTTTTTTAGAAATTGATTATGCCTACATATTTCAGGAATCAGTAAAGGAATTTTCAATTTTTAGCAATCAAATAATATTGGCCAAGGAGCAAAAGAAGGGCCAAACTAGGTACGGGAATCTTATGACACACAAAGAATATATTGTAGATTTACAACTGGAGTTGGACATTTTGAAAACTATTCTTAAAGAAGAGAAGTCAAACTCTTTTAAATCAGAGGAAATGGCACAATTTTTGAATAGAGAACTTTAGTCATTTTTTTCTTGACTAGAGTACTCATGCATTATTGGTTGAGCCACCATCCTTCCACACGGCATTGTTTGATCATTATGGTCGTCTTCTTTCATTCTTGACCAGTAAATGTTAATGAATCATATTAAGTTGACTGAAAAACTATTTATTTCTCCATGTAAAGGTGTAATCACCATAATGATTAGCAGCAGTTATACACTCATTGAATGAACATCCAACAAAGGAAGAAATTCAAGAAATGATAATGGAAGTTGACAGTGATGGAGATGGCACCATAGATTTTGAAGAGTTTTTGGGTATTGTGGCTAGAAAGATGAAGGTAATATTAATGAATCAATTTGAAATTACATATTGATTTATGAATGGAATTAGTAGTTGAATGCAATTTTTATCAATACCAGTTTGTAAATTTTTTGTTGGTAAAATAAAAGAAAATTCATGTTTGTAATTTTTGGTTGAAAGAAATCAAATGAGATGCTTTTTCTTGATGAAGGTGGAAGAGTTGCTTTAGATATTAGTACTTCATTTGGTGTCGAAATACAATTATTGGGAGAAGGTCTTAACTCAAATTTTACTGTTGAAATGATAAAGTGGTTCAGGTCTGGGCATTCGTTCTTTTCTTTTATTTATTAATTTTAATGATTCAAGCCATTATATCTCCTGAGTTTTGGTAGCACACTTAAAATTAGGAAATAATTTATTCTATACAAAGCTATTGATGGACATTGATCATAGACATGCACGTTGTTAGTTTGTAAAAACTAGAGAAGGAATTGACTTCATATATATGCCTTTAATGCTTTCTGCTATTTCTGTCTTATGAATTGCTTTATTATTGTTTTTTCTTAATTCATTATGTTTTCCACCGTGCTCTTATAATTCACCTAAAATCCATCATGATAGTCTGCTTCTTGGAACTAATTTAGAGCAGAGTACCAAGCATAGATTCGTACAAGCTGTAGCTCCCCACTTCCTTTTAAGACTTATAAGAAAATATTATCAGTTTAAGTTTGAAAGCTTTGAAATATAGATCATGACCGTCTACGCTTACTGAATCTCATTTAAGGAAAGATCAATCCATCCATGTGCCCTTCCTTTTGGTTATTGGTTGACTGATATCTGGCCTCTATTCATCTGATAATTCTAGAAGCTGTAAATGTTACCTCTTTTCAAGATTGTGTACCCCTTTTGACCTTCGAATCATTTTGCAAAATCAGTTAGTTGAGTTGTTCTAAGAGAAAAAAGAAGTTACTTTTAATTGATTGTAAATCTAAGTGCTCGACCTTTCGGAATTATCTTGAAAAAAAATGTGGAGGAATTCAAGTTTTCAAGCATGCACTTATTGATGCCCTGGCTTCGTAATGGGAGGTCTGTGTAATAATTGTTTTCATAATGCAATTGTACTGAAAATTTGAAAATAGACTAAGGAGTTTGGTTATACTTTACTAAGCTATATTTTTAGTTTTCTACTAGCATTACTAAAAATATCTATTGTATATATTCATCTTTTATGCATTCTATATCAACAGGAGATATATGAGTATGCTTTTGACCGAGTTTTTTTTAGACCTCTTTAGCTTATGTTGTTGGCTCAGACTTATGATTGTCTTCATCTAATGTTCTTGTGGCAGAGAAAGAGGTGGTGCCACAGCCGAAGCTGGTGGTGCAAGAGGCGATGAATGTTGAGAAACCAGTGGAAAAAGCGATTGAAGGTGAGAAAAATGAAGCTCTTGATGAGAACAAGATAACGAATCTGTTTCATTCAAGGAGGAAAGCAATAATGTTGATGAAAGCATACCATAATCTTAATTACAGCGTAAGATAAAAGCATGCACCATGTAAGAGAAAATGATAATATATTTAAATATAAAATACCTATAATATGCTTTTTTGATTTGTTAACTACAAAAAATCGGTGTGGAGAATAACAAATCGTTAGGGATGCATTAATATGGTATAGTTTGAGAAAACACGGTTTCACATGTGAAAAGCCTATTGTGAATAGTTATGAAGGTGTTAAAAAGTAGATATTGTAGCGATTTTATTAATGAAAGATAAAAACTGTTGACATAGCTTAAGTTCGGAAAAGACAATTTTTTTTTTTTTTGTTTAATGAGGTATTTATGTGAATCTGACATAATTTGTCCTTTTTAATTTATTTTTTATTATGTACTTTGTTCATTGATACTTCCTATTACAAACAAATATAAAGATAATGTAATCCGTGCATCGCACGTGTATATACTAGTATTTGATAGAGATAAGACTTCGATAAAAGTTGATTAAATATATGATTAAAAAAATTGTAAGACCCACAAAATATATGATTATAATTAATTATTAACTTAAATATTATATATCTATTATTACATATATAATACCAATTGAGCTTGGGGCCCACTTTTTCCCGCCTAAATGAAAATCTGCTTTTTATCCTTTTTTTACATAGATTTTTGGAACAGATTTTTATCCATGTGAAATAGTCAAATACATAATTACAACTTGCCAACTTGGGAATCTACATCATGGCCCACTGCCAACTTTCATGTTAACCTTTTTTTAAAATTGATTTCTGATCCGATTAATTTTACAGGTATTTTTCACTGTTTTCAAATAATCTACAATGCAATTAAACGCAAATCATTTTTTTTTCACCTGAGTTTTTTTCCATTTTTAATCACACATTTTCTTTGTCCAATTTTTAACAACACATCTTACCTTAAAAAATAAAAAAAATTCAAATAAATCAAGATTATAAATTACTTTGGCCGCCAAACAAAGCCTTAATTTAACACTTATTTTGCACATTTTTCAAGGAAGATGACAATTTTTTTAAATTTTCCAACTTTGCCATATTTGATTGCAAAAATTTTCTTTGGAAATTATTTTCACATGTATTTTGCACATTTTTCAATAATCTCCAATGCAATTAAACGCAAACCACTTTTTTTTTTTTGAACTGCATTTTTCTTCCTTTTTTGGTAATAATAACAAATTATAATTTATATTATTTCTCAAACCACTTTTAACCACACACATTTTCTCTGTTCGGTTTTTAACCACGCGTCTTACCTTAAAAAAATTAAAAAGTCAAATAAACCAAGATTCTAAATTGGTTTGGCCGTCGAACAAAGCCTTAATTTAATAACACGTATTTTGCACATTAAGATGGAAAATTTTTGAACATTTTCCAACTTTGCCACATTTGATTACTAAAATTTTCCTTGAAAAATATTTTCCAACTTTAATTAACAATGTCTCATTTCTCTTTTCACGACAAATGAATTTTTCAACTTTTTGAAGGAAAATATTTTCTATATATACGTTCATGACTGAATGCTAGTTTCTTCAAGAAGAGTCCTACATTCGACAATGATTGACCTTAACTTTTATTGATAGTTATAGCATTAGAGACTCTACTAATGGAAATTGTCTTCTCTAGAACTTGAAAGACAACCTCACATCATATGGAGTCAATGACTTTTTTAGGATAAATACTTTGTTGTTTGACATTGTCCCCAGTATTATTTATATACAAAATTTTACCTTCTAGAATATGATGCTCAAGCTTTTAATGATTAGCATTGTTCCATTTTCGATCAAGATTTTAATGTGATAGAGATGGGAAGCAAACAAATGAAATAACAAATGTTGTGTATAAGGAAGTTATTCAGAATTTGTAATATTATCAACATAAGAATGATTTTTTTTTAATTGGTGCATGCAACATTACTTTTTTTTTTTTTTTTTTTATATTCTTTTTTCGATCTTCATTTGTTTATGTATAATCTATTTAAAAAGAAATATGTTCGTGCAACGCAGGGGTGTGCAACTAGTTATATAATAAAAGATTAAAATCTCTCTTGGGCACTATAAACCCTAAAACATAAGGTGGCGTTCTGTTTGTATTTTATTTTGTATTTTCATTTTTGAAAATGTTTTGTATTTCCTGTTTTCATTTATGTTTTCAAATTTTCTGAAAACGCGTTTGATTTGTCATTTCTGAAAACTATTTTTGAAAATGAAAAGCTGGAAAACACGTTCTGTTTGAAATTTTGCAGAATACTAGTTAAACTATTTTTAATTAATTTGCTTGCAGAATACCACTGACTCAAACTCAAATTTCCTTTCACAATACACTGAAAACATGGTTACATGTAACACACTAATGTGAGCATTAAGAATCTATATTAACATAGTTTGATCAAGTTCGGGATTTGAGAAAGCTCTAGTTCTATTAAAATTCAAAAAATGCAAGTTCTTTCAAAACCATCAAAGTCTATTTATCAGTGCATTTTTTGAAATATAACAATAAGAATTCTCACTTAATTTTTTTTTTGTAATGTTGATATTGAATTTAATAAAACTTTATTTAAACTTAGTTCTAAGTTAGGATAATTAAAAAAAAAAAAAAATCTTTATTTAGGCTTAATTTCAAATTAGAATAATTATAAAAAAAATAATAAAAAAATAAAAATTTTATATTAAGCTTAGTTTCAAGTTAAGATAATTCTTTAAAAAAAAAAAAAAATTTTCAAAACGCGTTTTGGACATTTTTTGTCGAAATACACAGAAAACGTCCAAAACGAGATTTTGGACGTTTTGTATACAATTTTTTTTTTTTTTTTCAAAATGCGTTTTCGAAAATAGTAAGAAAACGCGTTTTTAGCGTTTTCGAAAATAAAAACAGAAAACGAAAATAGCAAAGAGATCATGGTTTAATCAATTCACATATACGACGAAATCATACACCCAAACACGACTCCCCCAAAAAATTTCCAATCCCTCTCTCTCTCTTTCTGAAACCAGAATCTCTCTCTCTATCTATCTACATCTTCTCCTGCGGATGGAGGTGAGAGCCTCCATCGAAAGCAAATTCCCTGCATACACACAAACACACACGTGCATCAAAACTCCTAATTTTGAGAAAAAAAACGAAAAAATTGAAACTTGCTCGGATTGAAGATAATTGTTTAGAGATTCAGGGAAGATGTTTTCGTGGAATATTGCAAAGTCGGCGGAGGCGATGTTCTCCCGGTGGGCGATAAAGAGGTTGTGTAAATTCTTGTTGAAGAAAAAATTAGGAAAATTTATACTGGGAGATATTGATCTAAACCAGCTAGATGTCCAGCTCAGCGCCGGCACCATTCAGCTCTCTGATCTCGCAATCAACGTAGACTATATAAACCAGAAGGTGTGTGTTTTTTTAATTGTCGTTAATTTGAGGTGAACGTAGACTATATAAACCAGGAGGTGTGTGTTTTTTTAATTGTCGTTAATTTGAGGTGCACTTGTGGGTAATTAGTCCATAACGTAACATGTTTGTGGAGAATGCTGCGTGGTGTTGGTTTTCTACTTGGAATAGCATGTTCTTAATAAACTAAGTTTCATTGACTGCAAGTTAAGTTACTCGTTGATTAAGTTGATTCATACGCTAATTCTTTCTTCCTCTGTTTTTTATAATTAAATATTCCGGGTGGGTGGTTGGATTTGCGCACTCCTAGAGAGATTTTCTGTTCCTGGATGGTTAAAATTTGAAACGTGACAGTTATTGGACAAACCGGAAGATTTTTAGAGTTGATAATTAAATAAAAGAAATGATAGATAGGGGCAAATGATAATGGCAATTCAGATTATTCAAAATTAGGAATCAGTTTAACATTTCTTGTGGACCAGGTACATGCCATCCCCCACCCCCATCCCGAGGCTATTTCGAACAATTGTACTGCCATTACATCTCTTTTTTTTTTTCTTTCTCCCAGTTCAATGCAGCAACTGTTTCTGTGAAAGAGGGATCTATCGGCTCATTAATGGTAACAATGCCTTGGAAGGATGTTGGTTGTCAAATTGAGGTAGATGAACTTGAGATCGTGCTCACTCCTCGATTGACAAATATTTTTCAAGACGAATCAGAAACTATCAGTGCCTGTCAGAGTAACAAGAATAGTTTCAGCCATCATCAGAGAAAGCTTGAGAATGATGCAGATAATAGCGGATTGGCTAATGCTTCTGTTGATGTTCATGAAGGAGTTAAAACAATTGCCAAGATGGTAAAATTGTTGTTGACTAGTTTTCATGTAAAAGTTAAAAACCTGATTGTAGCTTTTGATCCCTCTACATGGGAAGAAAAGAAAGAAGGATTATGCAGAACAGCAGTACTTCGAATATCTGAAGCAGAGTGTGGAACACAAATTTCTGAAGATGCTTCTCCTAGCAGTGGAAATGCAGTACATAACTTTCTTGGTTTAAGTCAATTGACAAACATTGTAAAATTTGAGGGAGCAGCGATTGAATTACTTCACAAGGATGATGTTGATCAGACATCTCTTCAACGTTCTTCTGTGACACCTTTTGGTGACTGGTTTTCAGGAAACCATTCATTTGGTTCCATGACTACAATTATTACTGGGGAAAAAGGAGGTTTTTCTGGGAATCTTAAATTAAGCATACCCTGGAAAAATGGTTCTTTGGACGTCCACAAAGTAGATGCAGATATTTATATTGATCCTCTAATATTAAGAATTCAGCCTTCCACCCTCAGATATTTCATTAGTATTTGGAGTTTGTTTAAAGGTATGGGTGCAAAGGGTGAAGGTCATAGCGGAGCATCGAATAGCCATTCATCAAATCTGGACTCTTGTCTACTTGCTTTTTGTCAGGAGCCATTAGGCAATGAAAGCTTTGTTACTGGATGCAGTTCTCTTATAGAGAAAAAATCATCAACAGATGCTCTGCTATCAGAGTCACATCTTATATCAGATTGGGTGAGTAAAAAACAGAAAGACAGAACTGAAGAAGAACCAGACTTCGGGGCAAGGTTAGTACCCGATTTGGCATGATAATGGTTGTGTTTATTTAATAATTATAAGATTGCTTTTTAACGCAGTACAATGAGGTAGAGGTTTATACATGTTCTAAATGCACTTGCACTTGCACCTGCATGGTATATGGGTCTATTAACATCTAATCCTCACCCCGCTGAGAGAAGATTAAAGAAATGAAAAGGACATAAAGAAAAAAGGTGAATTGATTAAAAGTACTCAGCAAAATAAATTTCTCTTGAACTAGTAGTCTTATTTAAAAATAAAAGAAGAATAAGGAACACTAGTGATGCATCTAAATTATTTCTCAAAATTTCTCTTATCTTATAATTATTTTCTCATCTTCTGGTTCAAGATATTCATTTATTCGTTGAATCATCTTTATGCATTGGCTCTTCGTAATTCCAGACTCTCTCCCTCTCTTTTTATTTCAAGTAAACCACTTCTGCTGTTGGTGTTTAAAGAAACCATACCTATAGTTGTCCATTGGAAGCAAAACCTTCTATACATTATCTAATAATAATATGTCTTTCAATTTTACTTCTTTAATCTCATTTGGTTTCGGCCGATACTGAAATATTGCCTGCATTTAACTGATTTATTTGCAGCATGGACCAGTTCTTTGAATGTGTTGATGAACTGAGAAATTCACAGTCTGCTTTAGGGAATAGTGGTGTGTGGAACTGGACAGGTTCTGTGTTCAGTGCAATAACTGCTGCATCAAACCTTGCCTCTGGATCTTTACATGTTCCATCTGGTAAGTGCTTCACTGAATATAGTAATTTGTCTCTTTCTTTTTCCTTTTTCATAAGAGGAACTGCTGCGGCACTTAGCTTTGATTCATCGAGTGTTAATGCTACGGTTTTTCCTTGGCAATCAGGGTAATGTTCATTTAGTAGATCAAAGGTGGAGTTATTATTAAAGATAAATGGTTAGAAGTAGTGCGATTAAGAAGTTCCTAGGTTAAGCATGATCTGTTAGAATCACATAGTTTAGATCAACATATCCAATCGATTCAACTATCAAGCCATCCACGGAGTAATGGACCTAAGGAACTTTGGACCACAATCCTCCTTAGTTGATTAATGAATTAGTCTTGGTGAATTTTGTGCTTTTTTCTCTCTCAAATGAATAACATACTGTCATTAGCCTCAAGTGAGGGCAACCTTTACAGGATTACATTATGGAAATCCATAAAATCGGGTTGGCTAGTGTATGGTTATAAATGCTGCTGAACTTGGTTATACCTCGTGTTCCTTGTACTAAACAAGGGATATATCACCCTCAGATGCTGTTGCACTTTATAAATGGAAGTTTCCAGACTTGAGCCTTGAACTCATTAAATTTATTATTCTAAGACAATTCCCATTTTTTATTTTACGTGACCCCAAATTTTTTTTGGAATAACACTAGAGCATGTTTGGGTGAACTATAAAAGCTTGCTTATTTTAACTGTAAGGAGGAGGGAAAAAAAGTATGTAGACACATCTTCTTATAGTTAAGCTCATATGCCCGAATAAGGCACCCAACATGCTCTTGATTTGCTGTTTCCACTTTCCACTGTTTGGATTTTGATCAAAAAGTGAATCTGAGAGCACTCTATTGTCCAGAATATGTTTTTAGAGGATGTGTATTGACTTGGAAGTTTGTGGCAAATCCACGTGCTTATAGAGCACACTGTTTCATATATTGGTTTTATAGTCTTACAGCTGCATGAATGCTTTCATTGTCTGAGAAACTAATATGTTATTCTTCCTACCCCTTGGTGCAGAACAGCAGCATGTTGAAACCAATTTTAGGGTCACAATTGATAAAATCTCTCTCCTTTTTTCCTTCGCTGATGAAGATCAGAAGGATTCCTGGAATGCGAAGGATGCTCAGGCTAATGCTGGTCATCAGTTTCATTATTTATGTGCAAATTTTACAGATCTATTCTTTATCTTCCAGGTAAATTATTGTTGGAGCTGATTGTTCTCTTTCCTTTTTCTCCTCTCAATCCATATTAAGTTTTCTGCATTTACTTAGCCTCTGCATGGTAAAAGTTTTTTGTTTATAAACAAAGAATGTTATGTTTTCAAGGTAAAATGTGGTTTTGGAAAATGTGTTGTCTATAAACAAGTTTACCAAACGGAGCCTTGGCATTCCACCACATTAACTTCAATATGTTGGCAGGCACGTCCTCGAGAAACGAATTTTGAAGCGACAGTGCATCATATCGAACTAGTTGATCACTTTTGGGATAAGAATGACTTGATGGATTGTAAGTTTCATGGTCATGATGGCAATTTGGAAAGTCAGATGGTTTTGATCCAGCAAATGCAAAATGGAGTTCAAAGCACTCTTCAAAATTTTTGTGCATCAAGCAAAGATGCTTTTGATCATCCTTATGATTGCAGTGCTGATTTCCTGCCGAATCTTCAGAACATGGATGGTTGCTGTCACGTGGCAAATGGAAAAGAAGTAATCAGTGTGACTTTTCTTAAAACCTCAGGTGTCGGTCAGGGCCAAATCACGATGAGCTCACTATCTTCTGATAGCTCACTTATGGGGCCGACATCTTTTTCCTTGAAGCTGCCCCAATTTATTATCTGGGTGAATTTTGGTTTACTTAGTACGCTGTTAAATTTTATGAAAGAAATGGAAAATTGTATTGAAACAACAAGCACTGGGAATTCTTATGCATCCAAGTTGCAAACCAACAAATCTTTGGGGGAGTCTAGAAAAGAAAGTCTGAGGGGTAATGTATTCCTGCAAGATGCAAGGATAATTTTATGTTTCCCTTTCAAGGAGGGTGAATATTTTAATAGCTACATTTCTTCTAACCAGTTTATAGCTATTGACTTATATTCGCCAATCCTTGGGGAAAAAGAAGTTCAAGCTGCCAAGCCAATGACTGCCCCCCCTATGTCCAAGAAAAGATATGTTGTGGCAGCTTCATGCTCCCTACATTTAAATTTTCCTGACCTTCATGTCTACTTCATTACCTCAGCCTCAAAAAAGAATGTTGAACGTGGATTCTGCAGTGGGCTTGAGCCCAGCTTTTCTGTTGATAAGATTATGTCCATTGCTCAAGGAAGTTGCTGTCAGTCGGTCATTGGTATGTTTTGGCAGGAGGGTATCAGGAGTGTTCCTGGTATGGCAACGAAAGCCAAGCTTTTTGCTGAGAATACAAATAGAGAAGATAACTTTATGGGAAGGGACCATGAGTTTGCTTCTGTGACCACTATTAAGAATATGGCAGACTTTGATGCTTGTGCTAAATCAGAGATCATTTCAAGCTCTAGATTTATTTTGCATGCACATCTATCTCCTGTCACAATCGATATTGCCAAATCTCATTATGAGAACTTACATGATCTTGTACATCAGGTGATCGATTGTTTCTCATGCACGGTTTCTGATCCAGGTGGCATTAATAAAGAAATCCCTGTGTCTCAAACATCCATTTTAATGGAATGTGACTGTGTAACAATCTCAGTTACTGCAGAAGCAGTAGAGGATGTCAAGCCATCCATCCAGTATGAACTTCCCGGTTCTTGGCTTAGTTTTGCTCTCCAAGTTCACAGGTTTGAGTTGCTGTCCGTAGAAAATATTGGTGGAATGAGTAGTGCCAGCTTCCTACGTGTGTCCCATGGTCAGGGAAATATGTGGGGTTCTATTACGGAAGGTCTACCCAGAGAGTTTCTTCTGATCTCATGCAGTGACTCTTCCATGGGGCGTGGTGACGGAAAAGGTTCAAACGTATTGTCTTCTAGGTATTCAGGTACTGACTTTGTACACTTCTGGGATCCAGAGAGCAACGAGAATTATTCTTCCACTACTGTAAGATGTGCCACTATTGTGGCAATAGGTGGTCGCCTGGATTGGTTGAATACAATAGTCTCCTTCTTCAGTTTGCCATCTTCTGAATTGGAACAAGCTGTTGATAATAGTCCGAGGCAGACCCATGGATCTTCTTTTCTTCTTAACTTGGTTGATATCTGTTTGAGTTATGAGCCGTACCTGAAAAAATTGGAGGCTGAAGATGACCCCGATCCCAGTTCTTCTCCACAGAACATCAATGAAGTTATGCCTGAGCAGTATGTTGCCTGTCTTTTGGCTGCATCTTCCTTGATACTTTCTAATAGAACTGTTGTTGATTGTACAGCTGCGGAGTATAAAATTATACTGGAAGATCTAGGTCTTCTTCTTTGTTCATTATCTGAGTCGAAAGTTGTTGGTAATAATTACAGTGCAGAACATCTTAGCAAGATGGGTTATGTTAAAGTTGCACAAGAGGCGCATGTTGAAGCATTTGTAAGGACAAACTGTCAGAATGGCCACATGTGGGAAGTGGAATGCACACAGTCTCACATTGTTTTAAATACATGCCATGACACTGCTTCTGGTTTAATTAGATTGGCTGACCAACTCCAAAAACTGTTTGCACCTGATATGCAAGAATCAATTGTGCACTTGCAGACAAGGTGGAATAATGCCCAGCAGGTGCACGAGATCAATCATGGTCGGACCTTGAGTACTAATTTTTCTCCTCCAGTTTCTGAGATGTGTGGTCCATGTATAGATGGACAGAATAAACAGGGCCCATTCAACTTGATGGATGAAATTAGTGAAGATGTATTTCACCTAGATGGAAACTCCGATGGCCAAGCTAAATTTTTTGAATCTCATCTCTGTGCAGTAGTTGCTGGTAGTTCTGTTGGTGAACAATGTAATTTAACTGTCAGTGACTGTTCATCCTTTTCTGATAATAACTTGTTCCTTGCTGGATCTGTACCTGTAGTTGGACTGGAAGCTGGTGGGACACCGTTACAGGAAAACTTTCCTGAGTTCATAGAAGAATATTTCCCGTCAAAATTTCGTCCCCTCCCAGAACTGACTCTTAAAAGCCAGCCACCAAATGATGTTCCTAAATGCAAGACTGGTGCCAAAGAAGAAGCACAATTAGAAAATGGTCAATGGTATGGGGAAACCTCATTAAGAATTTTGGAAGACCATGTTTCAAAAGTCAATGAGCAGACTAATGTCCTGCAAATTGTAGAAGGCGAGTCTTGTAGCAGTGATACTGAATATGATGACTGTAGGAAAGTTGTGGGTTGCGTAATTCTTAAGAACATGAATATCAATTGGAGAATGTATGCTGGTTCTGACTGGTCCAACTCTGAAAGTACTGTTCAGCAGTATGCAAATAACAATGGGAGGGATACAGCTATATATTTAGAGCTTGTGTTGCAGAAAATAGGGTTCCAATATAATGTTTTCACAGATGGTGGAATACGTGCATCTAGACTCTCTCTCTCTATTCAAGACTTCTACCTTAATGACAACAGCCATAATGCATTATGGAAGCAGGTAATGCTCTACTGCCTGAACTCCAATGCAGATTTCACTTCTATTTTTTGCCAGAAACTGTTGTCTGATTTCATAATTTGGTTTGACTGCAAGGTTCTTGGTCTTCATCATTCAAAAAAATATCCGAGAGAGAGCTCCTCAAAAGCATTAAAGCTGGATATGGAAGCTGTTAGACCAGACCCTTCAATCCCCTTGGAAGAAAACCGGTGTGTGCATCTTGTTCCAGATATTTTTTCCACTTCTTTCTCATTGAAGGAAATTTCTTGCAGTATATATATGTTTATTTCTTGTTCTGGAATTTGTTTCAATAGCATTAATTAATTATTTTCTTTTTATTTATGGAATTTCATACTAAGGCTCCATAGAAATAGAATTTTTTTTTTTTTTACTTTGGTACCTGATGGACTGCAAAGATATTATTTTGCAGTACTTTCCTAGTGGGGAGCAAACAAGTGTTCTTGCTGATGCAAAAACATAGTCCCAGTGTTTGTTCATTGACCTGTATAGAAAAGAAAAAAGAAATCTAGGGTTGTGTTTGATTGGAGGGTGGAAAAGGAAAATGAAAATCATTTTCCATGGAAATCATTTTCCCATCTCCACCCAAAGAAAATAAGGCTGCGTTTGATTCTCCATATTTTCCATGGAAAATATGATTTTCCACGTGATTTTCCAACTTTGCGCTGTTTGATTGCCTAAGTTTTTCATGGAATTCATTTTTCCACTTGCCTCGAAATCCGGTATTTTTCTTGTTTTGGATGAATTCGTTTTCCAAGGGGGGAGGACGTTTTATTTTTCATGGAAAATCTTATACCATTTTTGTTACGTTTGATCATTTTTGTTGTTGTTAATTGATTTATTTTTTCCCCAAAAATTAACATTACTATTACTAAGTACAAACTTGTTAAAAAATGAAAAAAAATAAATAAAAAATATTATAATAGCTAAATTTTACTTTATTTTCCATGGAAAATAATGTCAATCAAACAACAAAAGTTGGAAAATTCTCCACTTTTTCTACCTAGAAAATTAAACCAATCAAACACATTAAACTTTCAATTCCCAAGATTTTAATTCCCTAGAATTCAATTCCCTGTAATTCATTTTCTTTCCACCCAAATTCCACCCTCACTATCAAACGCAGCCTAAATTCCTTGATTTCAAGGATAATTTGTACTTTTTGGCTTTAGGTGGAAAATTATTTCCATGGAAATTTTGTCAATCAAACACTCAAAGGTGGAAGTTGGTTAGAAAATATTTTCTTTTCCATCTTTTCTCATGCAATCAAACACACTAAGTGTTACATGTCAGCCATGGCTCACAGTTGCATTTTTGGGGGCCATGTTGCTAGGACTTTCCATTTTTTATGATGTACTTGTGTCTGACACATAGATATGGGATAAATGTATGAGATTCTTCTCGAATTCTTTAAACCAAAAGATGATACTTTATATCATTTAAATCAAAAGATAATCTTTTATATCTCCAAGAAATACATCTATAATTACTAATACATAAATTTCTAAAGTAATTTGATGTTTATAAGACGTATTCATGTACCCATGTCAAAATTTTGTGTCATTTTTAGTCGGTCCCCATATCCTAGATTTTGAAAAAAAGGTCCGATGCTTAGATATGTACCCGTACCCGAGTCAGGACAACATAGTTTGGTGTACTTGAAACACTTGTGAGCTCTATAGAACTCTTTAGTCTAATCAAGAAAAGATCTCCAAATATTTATGGAACAAAATGACGATTCAGCATTTGTGACCTGAAGGCTGAATTATAACTGATGCCTATGTATCTTTATTGTTTCCAATGGGCTCTATAATTATGTTGTCAGATTCTATGCTTAATGGTTGTGAAACAGAAGCAGGGGCATAAGCACTTGATGATATTTCCCTTCTTGTCTGTACATGTTTCGTACATGTCTCTTAATTGTATGCTTGCCTGTGCATTTTTCAAATTATATTAACCAGAATTCTGGATGTTTGGATGAAGAATGCACATCCTTTGTTCGAAATTTCTCATCATAAATTCTCATTTATGCGCTGGAAATTGAATGTCCTATTAATTTTTAAATCCAACATTGACTTATATGGTTATTTTCTTATTATTGTGTTTCCTTCTCCAGGTTAAGCATTGCTCTACTTCCTTTGCGTCTGCATCTTCATCAGAACCAGCTTGATTTTCTCATTAGCTTCTTTGGAGGAAAAAACTCATCAGCTGATTTCTCCCAGAGTGCTTCTCCAGGACCAAGTGAAACAGGAAAGTCACCAAAAAAGAGTGCAAATCTAAGAAGCAATACCATAAGTGAGGAGGCATTTCTTACTTATTTTCAGGTAGATTGTATGAAATAATTTCTATTGGAACCCAATTTTAACCTCAATCTTTATTCGGTGATGGTTGGTTATCTTATCAAGTGTACAGCGAGCGATATTTTAATCAGAACTAGTCCGTTTTGTAGTATCTGTGCCCTGATCTTGATGCTGTTGCTTGGAATATTTTTTCACCCGTTGCCCCTGGATTAGATCTGTGCACATTAGGATCATTGCTTACCCAATCAATATCCATTTACTGGTATTTCTTTTCTGCAGAAATTTGATATTCAGCCTGTCCTTATTCGTGTTGATTACTGCCCACACCATGTCGACTTGGCTGCATTAAGGGGTGGGAAGTATGTGGAACTTGTTAACCTTGTACCTTGGAAGGTAAGTTCTGTGTTCATCAGTGCAATCTGATAATGCCTGGTTATTTGATGCTCGAACAACATAGCTGATTATGAAGCATTGTGTATTGGGTTTGAAACTAGTTATGGGCCAATGACAACATCCATGTGGTTAGTCCATGTTAAAAATGAACTTTATCAATTATCAAAACTGCTGGTTAGCAGGCCCCCCTTCCTTCGTAAAGCCCCTTCTCCAGCACATGCACATCACCATGAAGAAGAAATATATATATATATATATATATATATATATATATATATATATATATATATATATATATATATATAGCCCCTTTTTGGTATAGATAAAAATCAGATTTTTAGTAGATTTTGATAAATAGATGAGATGTGTGGTTGAAAAATTGTGGGTCCCATAAAAGGTGTGGTTAAGATTAAATGTTGACTCCGACTTAGATAAAATTCTAAAATTTTAGCTGTACCAAAAAAGGGCATAATATGAAAACAAACGTCAAAGAAAAAGGAAACAAATCTGGCAGGAATTGCATCTAATGAAATTTATGCAAACTATTTATGATTTGCATCTTTTCTTTGTTCACCTCATGTTCTGTTAACACATTTTTTTGATAGGATGGCTATATTATCCATGTGGACTCTTCTAACTTGCCAATAGGTGGGCAATGCCTTTATTATTCCCCCTAAATTTTCACCAAATTTCTTATGGCTAATTAATCAGGATTTATCTACTTAAATTTTTTAGTGCATTTGTTGATGAATTCTCTGGTTCAAATGGAAAACTGAATCACTTTAAGTGCAAATCTGTATGAGTTGTGAGAAGTATCATCTTGATCATTTTTCTCCTGAACCTCTTAATTCATAGCCCCTGTTATTGATAAAAATCAGATTTTTAGCAGATTTTAATAAAAATTGATGAAATTTGTGGTTGAAAAGTTGTGAGTCCCATAATTATGTTAATGACTTGATCCCTGTTATATGTAAAAATCCCTTCCCTTCCCGACTCTTTTTAATCATAAATGTAGTCCATAAAAACCCACTAATCAATCTAGAATAGGCATGTTGCTAAAGTGAAGGTTAGAATTGCCCGCCCTTGCAAAGTAATTATTACTTTTTTGAGATCCATCCTATGTATCAGTAAAATTCTATGCATAATGATCGGAATAATTTGGTCTCCAGTAGCATCTCATATATAGTTTCAACCATCGCAATCTTACCTTGCATTATTTTATTGAACTCACTGCCTTGCTATTGCAAGAAAGATACTGACCCACTTGAAGTTTTATTTGATAATGAACCTAAAAATGCAAGCCAGTGAATTTTTCTGATTTTAAGATTAGAATCTTCAAATGTTAAGCTCCATTTGCTATTGACATTTAATACAGGGGGTTGAGCTACAACTCAAACATGTCCAGGCAGTTGGCATTTATGGCTGGGGCAGTGTTTGTGAAACAATAATTGGGGATTGGTTGGAAGATATTTCTCAAAACCAGGTTTTGAAATATTGCTGGCATTGGAATAGTGTCATTTATGAAATCATGGGTATTAACTAGTCACGGATTCTGCAGATTCATAAACTATTAAAAGGCCTTCCTCCTATTCGGTCATTGGTTGCTGTTGGTTCGGGTGCTGCAAAGTTGGTGACTCTGCCTGTGAAGAGCTACAGGAAGGATCGTAGATTACTGAAAGGAATGCAAAGAGGTCAGTTGTCAAAAATGACATTTTTGAATTTGTTGGTGATAATGTGGGTGGTTAAAGACGCAAACTCTTCAGCGCTACTTCCCTTTGCATGTGGTTTAGACGTGTCAAAAATTATTTGTTACTCCGTACAATCTTCAGAAAGAAAAGATACTTGACTTTGATGAAGTGCAAAGATGAATTTCAACACTTTTTTTGCAATAACAAATTCAATCTAGAAATATGATGTACAGCATCTGATGTTTATGATTCTTTAAACAATGTAATTGTAAATTATTTGCAATGGCTTGGATGTATATATTTTGTATGACTGTAATGTAGGTATCATTTCTAGCCCCCCCCCCCCCCCCCCCACACACACACACAAAACCACCACAGTCAAACAGTTTTTCACAGTTGAAGGTCTTCGGATGAGAGTTAAGTTGTAGTTCTGGATCCTTTGTGAGATGATTAATCTCAGTTTGGTGAATCAACATGCTCGGTAAATTATCTGCACACATGATGTTTGAGTTACACTGGTTTTCTTGCTTATTTTGATAATCATGTATTATTGTATTATTCCCAACTCCCATTTTGCAAAACCTATATCTCCAATAGAAATTAGAAAAAGAAAAAAGATACTCTGTGTCTGCATGTATGTTAGAAGCATTATTCCATTCTCTTGGTCAAATAGGACTGCGAAGAGCTTCAACTTATCCCTGATATATGAATTAATAACTACACATATTTAACAAGGCTTATGCACCCTTTTGTCACTTTTTCATCTGGTATAATTATCCCAATATACAATTTTTTGAAGCCCCTCGTGCAATTCTAAAATCCAATACCCACTCACTTTGGTGGAAGACTGATTTTAAGCTGGTGTTTCAGGCACAGTTTCGTTTCTTAGAAGTATTTCACTTGAAGCAATTGGGCTAGGAGTTCATCTGGCGGCAGGAGCTCATGATATCCTCCTCCAGGCTGAGCACATTCTCACAAGCATTCCACCTACTGTACCATGGCCTGTTGAAAACAGGATAGCTACCAATGTGAGATCAAATCAGCCCAATGATGCTCGACAAGGAATTCAGCAGGTTAATATTGCCTCTCTTTATGTTGGGAATTTCCGACACGTCGATTCCCACTTTACTTTTCCCACAGGATCTTTCGATGTTCAAAATAAAATAAGCAAACAAGAAAATAAATACGAACACAGAAATTTACGTGGTTCAGCAAAATGCCTACGTCCACGGACCCTCGCCAAAGCTTTTCACTATATATTAAATTGTTACAAATATATAGACTTTCACTAACCAATCCAATCCCACAGATCACAGAGAAAATACTACAAACGAGCTTTACCGCATATAATTTCTACCCTTTGACTTACACTACAAAGAGTTACAAGAAACTTCACAATATGCTAGGCTCACAATTTTCTCTCTTTGATCACAATGTGACACTAATTAGCACTCTCTCATATGTTTGTGATGGTGTGTTTCTTCCTCTAATTCCTTCTCTATTTATAGAGAGGATTCTACATGAAATTCTCTTAACACCAAAACATCATGATTAGTCAAAACTAATTATCATTCAAAGACATCATAATTAGTCAAGACTAATTATCATTCAAAGACATCATAATTCGTCAAGACTAATTATCATTCAAATACCATAATTAGCTCCACCATCTTCTGTTTCAACTAGGCACTCATTATGTTTTACTAGGCACTTGATTAATTTGGGTCAAATACCCAACACTTTAGACTTGGTTTTATAATGCCACTTTTCACTCTGTAAAGTTTATAATTTCCATTTTTCCAAATATTTTGGAAAATGATGTTTTGGGATATAAATCTTCATCATTAAATTTTTTTGATTCACTACTCTTTTCTTCGTCTATTTTGCTCTCACAATCTTATTTCTTCTCTTTACCTTCCATTATATTGCCATCTGGGGTGATGGGTGGTGATGGTTAACATTCAATGTTGGGGGGTGGTATTGCGGAAGTTTTACTTCATCATTGTTTTCTGAGGAAGAAAATGAAAAATGCAAAACATAACATTTTCCAGTATTTCCTTGTTGGACCTGAGCGAACATTTCTAATTGCATCCTTCAAATGCTTGTTAATATAAATACAGGCTTTTGGTAGCATAGGCGATGGACTTGGCAAATCAGCCTCTGCTTTAGTACAAAATCCCTTGAAAAAATATCAGCGTGGTGCTGGTGTAGGATCTGTTTTGGTAACTGCCGTCCAGGGTGCTCCAGCAGCAGCTATAGCTCCCATCTCTGCTGCTGTCCGTGCAACACATTGTGCTCTCCTTGGCTTGAGGAACAGGTTCTCCCTCCCTCCCTCCCTCCCTCCCTCCCTCGTATGACTCTTCACTTTTCCTCATTTAGAACAAAATGGTGGTAATTCCTTTGTATGTGCAGCGTTGACCCTGAGCATAAGAGAGAGTCTTCGGAGAAATACCTGGGGAGAAGTCAGTATCGGGATTTCAATCAATAGATGGGAACCAAGTCAGTAAATTTACTCTCACATTTGATCAAATGTTAATATGATTGACGGCGACTTGTTTATGCTATTATTTTCTTTTGACATCTTGTAAGTTACATATTGATGGAAAACCAATCATTCATTCTTATCAGAGCCAACCTAAAGTCCCATAGCTGCAGAGCAGAACAAATAATTTTGAATCCTTCTATTTGGTTGTTATGGTGACTATCCTTTGTATCATGACCCGCATTTCATTCAGGTAGCAAATTCTCTGTGCAATCATACTCTTATTTTTGCCATTCATTGAAATCTAACTTGACATATACATAACAAATATTACAAACTAAGATGAGTTACTAAGAATGCAGCAGGAAGATAAATGAGCTTGTCTAAGTCTGATCAAGTGTCTAGAAAATTCATCAAACTACCTCTCTTTTGCCCATATTTTAGATTTAGCAACTCATAATTGAAATCAATTTTAAAACCGGGAATTGCGGATTTGCATTTCTTTCAAGCTAATTTATCTATATATTTGCTTGTTTGCAGGTGTAGATAATGTACATATAGGAATCCAGTTGCCATTTTTTTCCCCATCATCAGAAGACAAATCTGAGAGATGTAAATATGTAGTTTGGATTTTAGGTTTTAGCACACGAAATTCAACCTCGTAAATACTGTTGTTTTATTGACACATTTGGCATTCTTGTGTTGTAACATGTGCGCCATAGTAAGTTTGTTTGAAATGATTCACCATTGTATAATTTAACAGTCAAGGATCACATTCTTCACTGATGATTTTGTATAATATACTTCAATTTCAGTACTAATTTTTGTAGTAACCTCTGTTCAGTGTAGTGTTTATAACTGACTTTGTTGCCGGGGTATGTGTATATCTGAGCCTGTTTACAATTAAAATTTTTGTTGTGTGTGAATCCGACTCGTTTATATAACCGACTTTGTTATAGCTGTTCAGTTCACCTATCGTCGGGGTCGGTTTGGCCACCACACGGGTCAGCTTGGTTCAAGGAAGCTCTGGGGTCGACCAAGCAAGCAGGTTTACCGGAATTTCTTTCGACCAAGCAAGCAAATGGGGCGATTCAATTAGAAATGCTGGAAACGACCTCCCAAATCATGCTTGCAAGTTAATTTGTAAGGTAGCTTCGGTTGAGTTCTATTCTTCATTTGTTTATGCATTCCACACTATAGTTAAAAAATAGCTACTGAGATTTTAACAATCTGTTTCTGTTGGGATGTGATGAGAAATCTAATGGGGCCCACATTTCTACTCAGCTGTGTCCGAGATTATGTTTGGTTTTTCTATGAACACTTATAATTTTTGGACTTGATTTCTTTTCGCTTGCCTGGATATGGCCAGGGCACAGTTGTACAGTTTGCTTGATTCGTCTGTGTTTTCTCGGGTGGGCCCGGGACACCTTACTCAGATTGTGGTAGCATTGCTAGTTTTGTAGGGGCATTTGTTTCCCTTCGCCCCTGGCATGCTCGACCTTTTTGTATCATTTTTTATTTATTTATACATATTTACATTTGGAGAGAGATGGATTCATACAAGTACACGTACACAGCAAAAACACCCCACGCATGAATGAAGAATAAAACTCGATTACAAATTAGTATCCCTTAATGAATATTCGTAGTACGGGTCATCATGGTCATGAACTCATCCGAATCAATGACACCATCTCCATTAGTGTCCACAGCTCTCACCATCCTCTTGCGATCTCTTAGGCTACACCTTTCCCTGAGCTTATGCAGTATCTCGTAAACTTCCTCGACAGTTATTTTCCCGTACCCGTCCTTGTCAAATGTACGAAATGCGCTCTGCAAATCCACTTTCTTCACTCTACCTCCCTTCTGTACTTCCACGAACTCGTCGAAATCAATGAATCCATTGCCATCAAAATCTGTAACCTCGAATATCTTCTCTACTTGCGTAAGAAGGTTTCCGTTCCCAATGGCTTTTAATATCGCCTTGTATTCCTCTGGTGAAATCTTGCCATCTGTATTGGCATCAAATCTGTTGAATACTTGCTTCAACTCTTCTAAAGTTGGCGAGTAAATGGGCAATAAACCAGAGTTTTGTATCTCTAGAAAACATTCTTGAGGGTTTCTGCAAGAATTTCTTCTTCGAGAGGTAGTGTTGCATATCAAGAAAACTCAATTTCGACATCTTTTTTGCTCTCTCTAGGGAGTTGAAATGTTAGCTGACTCTGGTTCGAAGATTTCATCTGAGGAAGAAGGCGTCGAGATGAAATAACGTATTCACTGCATATAAAAGTGCAAAAGACAAAGTCACACTCTAAAGCAGAGACACGTTTTTATAAGTAGAAATGCAACTCTATTTCCTTAGACTTTACTCTCACGTTTTTACTGGTTTTCGTCTCACACACTAACACATCTTTCACACACTTATATGTCAGATTTCTGGTACAACACAGGAATAATATTCTTTCCTTATTTTTTGGATTGCCATTGATCTTATTGACACCTGTACAGTCTAGACAGTGTTAACCCAAGATAAACTAATCAAGAGGGGGGTGAATTGATTTATAAAACTTTTTCGATAAATAATCTTAAATTTAAAAACCAATGAGTATAAGTATGAGCACTTAGTATTATAAGTAGCTAAACTATCAATGTAGTGTGCTATAAATGTATGAACTTAATTGATAAAGCAAGTATAACACTTAAATATAGTGTTGCACAATATAAATTGATAGAAAAGAGTAAGTTCAATGCAAGTAAGTAAAAGGGATAAGAGATTGTAAACGCGATTTAGGGAGGTTCAATCAACCAATGTGATCAACGTCCTCCGTTACCGAGCTCTCCGTCACGAGCAATGCCAAATCCATTATATTGATAACTTACAACAAGGAGTATCGAATCCTTAGGTGACTTTACAACAATGAGCACTTATCCTTTACAATCGAGTTTTCACAAGGCTCTCGAAACCACAAAATATAATGAATTGAATTTACAATTGAAATAACTCTCTTAACAAATGATATGATCAATACAAGTATCTTGAGAGTTTTAGGATAACACTTCAATAGATAGCAAATATTTAAAGCTCAAGTGTTTATGAAAACTTTGAAGAAGGATATGAGATAGTTTTTCTTGAATCAAAGTTTTTCAATCAATGATCTCTCTTTCCAAATAATACTTAGTTAAGTATGAAGAGAGATATACACTTCAATAAGTGTTTGGTGATATGAACTCAATCAATGATCAATAATGAAGTAAGAGTATTGAGTTTTCTTACAAAATGGAATTCTTAATAAAAATATGAAATATTTTTGAACAATCAAGAGATTCCTTGCAATAAATGAAATATAATGTAAAATAAAGTAAGCTCAATGATTTTCTCAATAAATTTCTCTCTTAAATGCTCTTGTAAGTTGGTAGTAATGAATGCAAGAGAAGTGGCTATTTATAGATCAAGAAATTTGAGCTGCAGGAAGTTTTGGTCGACCGGTTCACACTTTCGGTCGACCGAAAGCTCAAAAACTAGCCGTTATACATTTGAGCCGTTATACTTTCGGTTGAGCAAATATTTCGGTTGATCAAAGTTTCGGTCGATCATGTGTATTTCGGTCGACCGAAAAAGGAAAAATTGGAATTTTTATTTTTATATCGAAAAGTTTATTTTTCTAAAAACTATTTCATGTTATGATTTGAAAAATCATTTTTATGCAATTAATGATTTTTAGAAATATTTTTGAGCTTTATAAACTTGCTAAAAATTGATGAGTCGATACCTTTACAAATGAGTTGAAATTTTTCAACATGAATCTTCTAAAGCTTTAATCTTCGGTCTTCGACGATCTTGTTCACTTCAAAACTCTTTTATGATTGCTTTGTAATTCAATGGATGACGATTGTGATCTCGAAGTATCCAAATAACACATATATGATAAAACTCAAGAATTGAAACCATTAGTAATACGTGAGATCTTGTTTGTTATAATCAAAACAATATATACGTGAATAGTCATAGGTCAACAGATAGTAGGTCTAGATCCTTCTTTTCTTGTGTATATATATCACTGATGTAAACATTCTTTATATTGAATATAATTTTTCTGAGCAAATTGTTACAAACTTCATCTTGGTATCAGAGCAAAAATGGCCGGTAATACCACCAACTTCAAATCAGATTCTGCTTCAAACACTAGCCTAAATACTCAGGTACCTTCATTGATGGGAGGTAACCAAAACTCTCCTTTTGGTTCTAACCTAAACCAAACTCCATCTGTGAAACTGGAGAAAAACAATTACTTATTATGGAAGAATATGATCCTCCCAATAATAAGGGGACATAACTTGGAAGATTTCATCACAGGCAAAAGTGTATGCCCAGCTGAAACTATTACAGTACAAGAAGGTACTGGAACAGAGGCTAGAATTGAAGAGAAAATTAATCCATATTTTCAAAAATGGAAATCAATAGATCAACTGATGATTGGGTGGCTATACTCCACCATGACAGCTGAAATTGCAATGCGTGTTATGGGAGCTGAAACTTCAGCCAATCTGTGGAAAGCTGTAGAAGACAGTTATGGAGTTCAAAATAGAGCAAGAGTAATCTATTTAACTGGAGAATTTCAGAAAATCAGAAAAGGAACTCAAAGCATAGATACGTACTTAACTTCAGTCAAGATGTTGGCTGATAACCTTGAAATAGCTGGAAGAAAGGTTTCAAAAATAGATCTATTTACTCAAATCTTAGCAGGGCTAGATGAGGATTATACACCTGTTGTGGTTCAGCTAAACAGCAGAGAAAATCTAACCTGGGGTGAACTACAGTCAACCTTGATGATGTTTGAAAATAGACTTGAACAACTAAACACTCTGAGAAATAATATGGCTGGGATAACTCTTGGACAAGGAGTAGCTAATATGGCACAGAGACCTTCTAATTTTCATCAGTTTAACAGGAGTGGTTTCCACAATCAAGGAGGTAGATTCACAAGTCAATACAACAGAGGAAGAAGAGGTGGAAGAAGCAGAGGAGGAAGGTTCATTCAAGGAGACAATAGACCTATCTGTCAAATATGTGCTAAACCTCGTCACAAGGCTAATGTCTGCTTACATAGAATGAATCAAGCCTACAATGGAAATACTCCCCAGCAGAACAACTTCACTAATTCACCTGCAGCTTATGTTACTTCAACTACTATTCTCAATGACTCCACCTGGTTTGCGGATACTGGAGCAAGTCATCATATCACTTCCAGCAGCAACAACCTCAACCAGATTGAACCATACACTGGACAAGAGCAGATAATGGTTGGAAATGGTAATCTTCTAAACATTTCACACACTGGAAACCTCACACTACCCACTTTATCTAAGACTAAAAACCTTTCACTCAAAAACTGTCCGTGTGTTCTAAAAATCAAAAAAAAAAATCTTGTTAGTGTATCACAAATAACCTCTGATAACAATGTCTTTATGGAATTTCATCCTAATTATTGTTGTGTGAAGGACAAATTAACGAGGGAAGTGATATTGGAAGGCAAACTTAATGGTGGAATCTATCAGTTCAATGCTCCAACTCCTGAAGCCAGAGTTCAACTCTCAAACACTCCAAATCAAGTGCCTGAGTCTATGTCTGTCAATAAAGTTCCTGCTATATCGAGTCTGAGTACATGGCACAAAAAATTAGGACACCCATGCAGTTCTGTTCTTTCTAAGGTTCTTGAGTCATGTAATATCAAAATTTCCATGAATGAAAATCTATTTTGTGAAGACTGTTAAGCTGGTAAATCACATCGCTTATCTTTTAATCTCTCTAACTCTCATGTTAAAGATCCACTCGAACTAATCTAGACAGATGTATGGGGACCAACCCCTATTACATCTAATTCTGGATTTAAATACTATATTGCATTTGTTGATGATTTTAGTAGGTATACTTGGGTATATCCTATGAAAAAGAAATCCGAGGCATTACATTATTTCTCCCAGTTCAAGGTCCTTGTTGAGAATCAGTTTGATAAAAAAATAAAAATCCTACAGTCTGATAGTGGGGGTGAATTCAGGAACTTTGGTCATACACTCAACTCAGTAGGCATCATTTTTAGACACTCTTGTCCCTATACTTCAGGCCAAAATGGGAGAGTGGAAAGAAAACATAGACATCTAACAGAAACTGGTCTTACCCTACTGTCTCAAGCCCAAATGCTACTTACGTACTGGTGGGAGGCATTTCAAACTGCTATCTATCTAATAAATAGATTACCAACCCCAACTCTCAACATGAAATCCCCATTTCAAGTTCTATACAAAAAGGATGTTGACTATAAGTTTCTAAAACCATTTGGTTGTGCTTGTTTTCCTTGCTTGAGACCTTACCAGCAACACAAATTTAGTTTTCACACCACAAAATGTGTATTCATGGGATATAGTCCAGTACACAAGGGGTATAAGTGCCTAAGTCAAAATGGGAAAGTCTATATCTCAAGACATGTAATCTTCAATGAAGAAGACTTTCCTTTTCTGACACTCATAAATAAAAAAACTAACTCCAATAATAATTCAAACTACAGCAACTCTATTATCCAACTTCCCTTCCTCAACAGAATCTCTGGAGATCAAGGAACTGATAGAGACATTCAAAGTGAATCTCCACAATTATAAAAAACCTCACAAAATCATCCTCACACACCAATCACAGTCTCTCCTAACCTCAGTGAAGATCTAATTTCAACACCTTCACGTTTACACAGTCCTCAGTCTCCTGTCATACCTTCAGATGAAACACCTCATATTTCACCTTCTGAAACATCTTATATTCCATCTCCTATACCTCACACTACAATAACAGAACACAATACACCTATCCCTACAGCTACTCATCCAATGATCACCAGAGCCAAAGATGGCATTTTCAAACCAAAAGCTCTTTTTCAGATGGTTCACACTGGTGATGAGGCAGAACCCAACACAGTCCAAGAAGCCTGGAAATATGAGGAATGGAGAAATGCAATGAAAGCTGAGTTTAATGCACTAATTGAAAATAATACCCGGACTCTTGTTCCTTACAAGAGTTGCTTCAATATAGTGGGAAACAAATGGGTGTATAAAGTGAAGAGGAATGTTGATGGTTCAGTGCAAAGGTTGAAAGCAAGACTAGTTGCAAAAGGGTTTCATCAAACTCCCGGGGTTGATTTTTATGAAACTTTTAGTCCAGTACTAAAGCCATCAACACTTAGGATCATCCTAACATTGACAGTTAGTTTAAATTGGTCAGTGAGGCAAGTGGATATTAATAATGCATTCCTGAATGGTGATTTGCTGGAGGATGTATACATGGAGCAGCCAGAGTGTTTTGTTGATCCAAAGTTTCCTCATCATGTTTGCAAGTTAAATAAAGCTCTATATGGTCTTAAGCAGGCACCAAGAGCTTGGTATGACAAGCTTAAAACCATATTCCTAAATTGGAAATTCCTGCAGTCAAAGGCAGACTCTTCATTGTTTTATTCAAGAAGTGACAGAGGAGCTGTATTTATTCTAATCTATGTTGATGCTATCATCATCACTGGAGAAGATAATATTCAGATACAGGAGGTAATTAAGAGGCTTAATGCTGAGTTTTCGCTTAAAGACATGGGTGAGCTACACCAGTTTCTAGGAATTGAAGTTACAAGAAATGAACCAGGGATGTTCCTTACTCAAGCTAAGTATACTACTGAACTACTAAAAAGGTTTAATTTCCTAAACCTTAAGCCCTGTCCTACTCCTATTTCCGTAAGTACAGTATTGTTTAAAGATGGTGGTAAACTCCTTCCTGATCCCTCAGTCTATAGAAGTGCCATGGGAGGACTTCAATACTTGTCCTATACTCGTCCAGACATTACCTACCCTGTCAACAAGCTAAGTCAGTACTTACAGTCTCCTACCACAGCTCACTGGGTTGCTCTCAAACGGATCTTTAGATACCTAAAAGGCTCAGCTAACCAAGGACTGTGGTTAAGAAAAAGTGAAATTCTACACCTCAGTGCATTTTCAGACGCTGACTGGGCTTCATGCCCTGATGACAGAAAATCAGTGGGTGCATACTGTGTGTATTTGGGGGAAAATCTAATTTCTTGGTCGTCTAAAAAGCAAAGTGTTGTATCCAGATCAAACACTGAATCTGAATACAGAGCACTTGCATCAGCTATTTCTGAATTAACTTGGACACAATCTCTCTTTAAAGAGATCAATTTCAAATTAAATTCAGTGCAAGTAGTGTGGTGCGATAATCAAAGTGCAAGCGCACTGGCATCAAATCCAGTTTATCACGCTCATACCAAACACATTGAGCTTGATTTACACTTTGTTAGAGATAAAGTTTTGTCCAAGGAAATTGAAATCAAATACATACCTACAGCTGATCAAATCGCAGATGTCCTCACCAAAGCCCTCTCCAACAGCAGATTTGAAATGATGAAAGATAAGCTCTGCGTCGCCTCACCATCGCACAACTTATGGGGGGGGGGGGGAGTTGAAATGTTAGCTGACTCTGGTTCGAAGATTTCATGTGAGGAAGAAGGTGCCAAGATGAAATAACGTATTCACTGCAGATAAAAGTGCAAAAGACAAAGTCACACTCTAAAGCAGAGACACGTTTTTATAAGTAGAAATGCAACTCTATTTCCTTAGACTTTACTCTCACGTTTTTACTGGTTTTCGTCTCACACACTAACACATCTTTCACACACTTATATGTCAGATTTCTGGTACAACACAGGAATAATATTCTTTCCTTATTTTCTGGATTGCCATTGATCTTATTGACACCTGTACAGTCTAAATAGTAGGTCTAGATCCTTCTTTTCTTGTGTATATATGTCACTGATGTAAACATTCTTTATATTGAATATAATTTTTCTGAGCAAATTGTTACGAACTTCATCTTAGGGCAGTGGCTTCTTCAGACTGCAGTTGGTTTCAAACAATTATTCCCAAATGAAAATATAAGAATCTTGTCTAAAGTGGATAGTAAGATGATAACCTAGGAATTTTTTATTTTTTTCCCATAAATCTTATGTCAATGTGCAGGAATATAGAATAAAGTGCAAAAATTGGTTTGAGCATTTAGAAGATAAGTACATATTCTTATGTTGGATTCTATGTACATGTTTATGTTACAATACTTTTACTTGATTCTATGGACTGTGACTCAACGAGGTAATCTTTCTTAATCCTAGGCAACAAACATAATGATGCTGTATATTCCACTGAAATAATAAGGTATATGATATTGGGATGCATCGTGCATGAAGTATTTGGTATCTTTTGCCTCAATTTTTTAATATTACATGGATATATATAATAGAGTAGGACAACGAACAAATGACATACAAAAATATTAGATAGAATAAAGGTTGACGAATAAATTATGAAAAGGCAATTTAAGAAATGAAAAGGAGGTAACGTACGAAGAATAAATTCTTATTCTTTTCTTCATGGAAAGGTCTCAATGCATTTGCCCGATTCCTTAGCAAGATGGGGACTCCTAAGAAACAAATTGAAATTCATACAGATAATAAAGTTTTCAAGCACTATTATTATTATTATTTTTTTTTGGACTGTTCTTTATTTCTAGCAATAAGTATTGACAGGTTAATAGAGATAATACTACAACTTTTTAAATGGAGGGAGTGTCCAAAATGACCTTTTCAAAATGAGGAAATCAATATCCGGCTAAATGCTTCGATTCATGTCATTGTTGGCTTTGGGACCCTCGCAGCCCACTGATAGCTGCCCCGGCGTATTCTCTCTTTCTCAACCCTAGCCCTCTCCTCTCCAATAGCAGACTAGACGATGTGGTGGCGTGTAATAGAGGATATTGGTATATCTGTGTTCCAGTTGACATATATTTAAGGTATTATAACAGTTCCTAGATTTCTGTATTTACTAAATTATTATGGAATTAGACGATTCATTGAAACCAAATATCCGTAGTTGCAATAAAACGAGGGACAATAATAATGAAATTTTTTGGGATTTACCCTATGGTATTTTGATGGAAATAATGTTTAGGCTACCCGACAAGCCCCAGCACAGATCTAAGTGTCTGTCCAAAGAGTTGTGCTTTTTGATTGAGTTATGCTACACAACCCACCGGGTGAACCACCACTAACATGGGTGGCGGAGCCCTTCTCAAAAGGTGTATCCCGAGAATAACATTGTTACCTACTACTGCACGGCCGAGGCCTGTTGTTAAAATCCTCCATTCCTCCATAGAAGTAAACGACACCATTTGTTATACTATTTTTCGGGTGATTGGATACCAGAGTATGGTCGAGGAAGAATAGTAGGTCATTATGCATCTATAAAAGAAGAAGAGCGTGAAAGAGGACGGCTCTTTGGGTGGTGGGAATGCGTTGGTTCTTATGGTTTGCCATTTACAGTTTACACCCATTCCAGATGAATAACTCGACTGCTGTAATGCCTTGCTTTTATTTTTAGATAATGATTCTCATCAGTATTATGTTTGTAACCCAATCACCAAACAGTGTGTGTTTATTCCTGGACTGCGTCTGCGTGGGCATCCACACGAATCCTTCTATGCAGCCCTGGTGTTTGATCCATCTAAATCGCCCTACTACAGAGTCGTTCCATTTGATAGGCATCATCTGTTTGATAGGGTTCAAAGGGAGAGACTATTTCTCGACATATTCTCTTCTGCCAATAAAAGTTGGTCTAGACGTTCGGTTGAAGAGTCATGGTTCCGAAGTTCGACATATTTTAATGGGTCATTATTTCGGTTAGCTTTTTCTTGGCACCTCGTACAATTTGATCTTGACGAGGAGGAAATAAGTGTTTGTGTGACCAAACTTCCATTGACATTTAACCTCTACGAAGGTCTGATGGGATGCATTGGGGTACTAATGGGGGGCAGCTGTGTTATGCGAATGAATACTGCAACACGATTTACATATGTTTACTTGAGATGAAGGAAGGTTCACGTAATAATGTTGGAAGATGGATTTTGAGGCACAACATTAATATTTATGATTTTGATTTGACTGGTGAGTGGTCTGGATCTGTTTAGAGAAGGTGGCTTTCCGATAACTAAATGGGTTGTGTCTGTTGCTTTCCACCCAAGTTCTAACATAATCTTTCTGGATCTATTTAGAGAAGGTGGCTTTCCGGTAACTAAATGGGTTGTGCCTGTTGCTTTCCACCCAAGTTCTAACATCATCTTTTTGGGCACTCCTTATCTTAAACTTTATCGTTATCGTTTCTAATTTTATATAATTTATATATATAAATAAATAAATAAATAAATAAAAGATAAAAAATTTTATAGGAAAAATTATTATTTATTACATATTCGTAAGAGTTATAATAAATGTACTATGTGTAAATTTGTTACATTGAAAATAAAAATAAAAAAATATATTAATATATTTGAACATATATAATGTGATTTCTATGTAAATGTGTTATGTAGGAAATGAAAAAATTAAATTAATATATTTGAACATAAATAAATATCATATCTATGTAAATGTGTTATATTGAAAATGTAAATTTTGGATTAATATATTTGAAAATAAATAAATACATGCTATATACATTTGTTAAATTAGAAATGAAAATTTTGAATCAATATATTTTGAAAATAAATAAAAAAAATCATTGAAGTTTTACTTCCTAATATGTCAATAAATGAGTAGTTTCTTCAATAAGCATATTACAAAAATAATTAATTATTTGTTATCAACTTTTTACCACCAATGATAAATTGATAGAAAATTTAATCATTTCATCATTTTGATAAAAAATAGTATTTTTAAAAAACAAGAAAAAATAAAATATATTAATTAATATATTAAAAAATAAAATTAATTAAAAATAACATATTAAAAGGAAAATAGGTGATAATGTGGTAAATTTTTAGAGAAAAACGTAAAAAAAAGTAAAAAAAAAATTATATAAAAAATTTAATTAAGTGCCAAACTTTGAATGGCGCGATACACTGAGTGTACATGTAAATTTTTTTTTTTGATTTGTTTTTTTTTTTTTTTTTTTAAGTTTCAAATTCAATAACATGTGTTATATAGGAAATGAAAAAATTGGATTAATATATTTGAATATAAATAAATGTTATATCATATCTATGTAAATGTGTTACATTGAAAATGAAAAATTTGGATTAATATATTTTAAAATAAATAAATATATGCTATATAAATTTGTTAAGTTAGAAATGAAAAAATTGAATTAATATATTTTGAAAATAAATAAATAGAATTATTGAAATTTTACTTCCTAATATGTCAATAAATGAGCAAGCTCTTCAATACGCATGTTGCAAAATTAATTAATTATTTTCTATCAACTTTTTAACCACACATATTTTTTCTCTCCAATTTTCAGCCACTACTTTTTACCCCAAAATTATAAATAAACAAGTTTATAAATTAAACATTATTATCAAACAGAGGCTTAATCATTTCATCGTTTTGAAAAAAAATTGGCATGTTTAAAAAAAAGGAAATATTAATGAATATATTTGATTTCAAATAAAATATCTGTAAGCAACACATTAAAAAATATAGTTAATAAAAAAATTATAACATATTAAAAGGGAAATAGGTGATGAGGTGGGCTAATTTTCAGAGAAAAATGTAAATAAAAGTCAAAAAAAATTTTATATAAAAATTTAAACGAGTGCCAAATTTTAAGTGACGCAGTATACTTAGTGTATATGTAGCATTTTTTATTTTGAATAGTTTATCTTTTTTAAAGTTCAAATTCAATAACATTTTGTATTGAAATTTTATTGAAATTATGTTTTTTTATTTATTATGATTCAATCAAGATATTTTCAAAATTATGACTTAAAAATTATATATTCCATTCATCGCACGGGTAGACAACTAGTATATATAAAAATAGAATAGCCGTCATTAAAATACACACATAGTTTTTCACCAAAAAAACTTTCTAAATTTGAATTTTTTTTGCTAAACTTTCTAAAATACACAAATATTTTAATAACTATTATTTTACACGTGTTATTAATTGCATTGATATCCGTGCTATGTTATTAATAACATCAAAATGTTATTTTTTCTATTTTATTATTATTATTTTAATAATTATTGTATTTTTTTGAAATCGAAAAATATGAAATATGTGTGTCAAATTAAAGATTACAGTGAGAAGTTTAATGCAAGCTAACAAGTGAGAGCAAATTGTAAATATATTATCCGTAAAATCATATAAAAAATTAAAGGTAAAGTTTTATATTATATTTTTTATTTTTCCTCAATATCTAATTCATTTTAAATTATATTATTTAAGTCCTATAATATTATCTATAATTAGTTAACTAAATTTATTTTAATCATAGATAATTAATTTATGTTCTAATTTTTTCTTATCAAATTAAAATAAATAATAACTATACGAATTTTTAAGACAAATCCAATTAAGTTGGGTTAATTTTACAAACTTAAGATTTCTTCAATTCATTCATCATTTTCACATTATTTTTATTTATTTACTGATTTTGTTCATTTTTCCATTTCTCATTATAAATTTAAATAACTAAAATATGCAAAAATAAATTACAGATTTTAAGAATTAGTTCATATAATTTTTATTAAACAATTGATCGATTAGTAATTTTTATTAAAATAATAATGTAATAATATGAATAAAGAAATTGTTAGTACGAAAAAAGAAGAATTAATTAATGTAACAATATTTATTAAAATTAATGATTTTTTTTAAAGAAAAACACTTGAAATTAATAATTAAAAAATAAAATCTTAATAATAATCTTAATCTTAATCTTAATATATTTATCTTTATATTAATAAAAGTAAAAGTGTAGCTTGCCATAGAAGTTATTATTTTTCCGCCTAAAGTGCACATCCCTCATATGGTTTGGTTAGTGTGAATGCAAAAACGAGATTAATGTGAATACAAAATAGTTATACGCCAAATGTAAATGCAAAATCTACATAGATATGAATACATTTATTGCCTTTTATATATAAATACACACACACACACACACACACACACACACACACACACACACTCTAATAGTCTACTGTCTACTATTATGGTAAATAATGGTTAATATTTTTTAATTTTAATAATTGTGAAAAGATTATATGATATAATAGTTTCTTGATCTTCAACGTTGTTCAATTGTGGTATATTAAGATTAAACACTTATTTTTAATTATTGTACTGGTGTTTTTGATTGAAAATTGAGAAAAATATTAAATATGTGATGAGAATGAAGAAATTATTTTTATATTTTTTGCATTTGTGTTGATTATGTATAATCATTAAATTTTAATGAATGCTTATCGATATTACAGATAGCAATTTTAATTCATTGCACTGGTGAAAATCTATACTATATATAAAAGTATGATAGTCTGACAGAATTAATTATTAAATTATTTATGTTTTAGTATTATAATAAAATGTGTGGTTGAAATTTCTTTTGGAGAAATATATGTGATTAAAAAGTAGGTTGAAAAAATGTGTTAATTATAAATAATTTATCGAAAAAGTTATTAAAATAAGGTTAATATTGAAAAGTTAATACTTTGATTTCTTTTAAGTTAATAATATTAATACAATGATTAATATTTTTTAACCATACTTATTTTTTATAAATTTTTAAAGATTACATGATATAAGATTTAAGGGACAATTTCGTGATTTCTAAATTTTCTCGATTGTCGTATCATGATAATTGCGAGATTTTCTAAATTATTATGTTGGCTGCTTATTTTTGTAAATAAAGTTTTATTCATTAAATTCAAATATTTAAATATATAAATTGACGTTTACTATTCAAAGATGTTTTTAATAATTTGAATTAGGTATATTATTTTTTAAAATCTAATAATTATTGAAATAGAAAATCATTTTTTATGCATTTATATATGTGTTGATTATGTATAAGCATTAAAATTTTATAAATATTTATTAAAATCGATATCGTGGATAACAACTTCCGTGCATCGCACGGGTGAAATACTAGTATTATATATAAAAGTAGAATAGCCATCACCAAAATCCACATACAGTTTCCCGCAAAAAAAATTTCTAAATTTGGAATTTTTTGTTAAAAAATAGTATATTAAATATTTTAACAATTATTATTTTACACGTGTCATTAATTGCATTGACATCCGTGCTATGCTATTAATTAATAATATCAAAATGTTATTTTTCTATTTTATTATTATTCTTTTAATAATCATTGTATTATTTTGAAATCGAAAATATGTAATATGAGTGTCAAATTAAAAATCACATTGAGAAGTATAATGCAAGCTAACAAGTGAGAACAAATTGAAAATATGTTTTCTGTAAAATTATATAAAAAATTAAAGGTAAAATTTTATTTTTTATTTTTCCTCAATATCTAATTCATTTTAAATTATATCATTTAAGTCATATAATATTATCTATAATTAGTTAACTAAATTCATTTTAGTCATAAATGATTAATTTCTGTTCTGATTTTTTCTCATCAAATTAAAATAAATAATAACTATACGAATTTTTAATTAAAATGAATTTCTTCAATTCATTCATCATTTTCACATTCTTTTTATTTATTTACTAATTATGCTCTTTTTTCTATTTTTATTATAAAATTAAATAACTAAAATATGCGAAAATATATTACAGATGTTAACAATTAGTTCATATAATTTCTATTTTACAATTGATCAATCAGTAATTTTTATTAAACTAATAATGTAACAATATGAATAAAAAAAGTTGTCAGTATGAAGAATTAAGAATCAATTAATGTAACAATATTTATTAAAATTAATGATTATTTTTTTAGAAAATCACTTGAAATTAATAATTAATGCTTAAAATCAAATTATACCAAAAATGTTTTTCCTGTTTATTTATTCATTTTGTCCATTTATTTATGTTAAATACTATAGGTTTAAATAATAAAAATATGTAAAATACATATTACTGACTTTAACAATTAGTTTAACTAATTTTTATCAAATAAAAATAAAGGCATGCTAGAAAATTCATAATATTTCAAAATAGGGTGTGGTGAAATACATTTATTTAAAACGTGTATATATATATATTTATTTATTTATTTTTTGTTGATAACATAACACTTTAACTGCTCGGTGAAAAATGAAAAGTCACGTTATATTGAAAATTATTGAATAAGTTTTGAATATTTTGATAGTTCGTATCTATAATTTTCAAATTTTTTAAAATTCTCTAATTGTGGTGGTTTCACGTTTTAGACGGGTTTATACGAAATTTAACTATTTGATTTTGATATTTTTCTTTTTCTTTTTATTTTAATAAAATTCTGAGCTTATATCACAGATATATGTACTTTTTTTACTTATTACAAATTTTATTTAAATGTAATTTTTCTTTTACATGTTAAATGTTAAGTCAATTCAAATTACAAAATTTAAAGAAATTCTTGGAAGGATAAACATACGAACCATAAAAAAAATGTAAAAAAAAAAATTAAGGTATGTTTAATATATCTTTTTTGTAATTAATTGTGTTCCTTCGTTTCTCATTTTTAATTAAATATTCATTTCATATGTTAATATATAAATTTAATATATATGAGTAATAAATGACAGCGCATCGCACGGATGTAACACTAGTTTGGATAATAGAAGGGTGAAAGAGCTAATAAGAATCGAGAAGGATGTGATATATCCTGGATGTCACTATCCTGCCTTCCCTTATGTGCCCCATTTAATGAAACGGGTAACATTGGGACTTTGACTTTGCCCATTTGTTAGGTGTAGGTATCCTCTATCTAAATCTTTTAATAATTGATTTTTGTTTTGTGCTTGTAATTAATTACAAGTTGTTGATAACTATTTATTCGAATTTGTTTGTCAAGAGAAATAATCTTTTATATAATTTTGTTGGCCTGGATCTTTTTGGACTCTTGAGAATAAGGAAATCCATGTGAATTCAGGTTAAGACTTAAGAGAGAATGTTATACTTGATTTTTTGTTTAAAAAGAGTGAAACTAGACATTATATGTTGTTTATAATCAAACATCATGTTTAGGAAATTTTGTTAGAATATGAGTTTGATATGAGAGATCTAGGCTTAATGAGGTATTTTCTTGGTCTTGAAGTCTTGAAACAATCTTATGATGTCTTTATCATTCAGAAAAAAACTATGCATGGGAATTGAGAAGTGCTACCACTACAACAAAATGAGGCTTTTGCAACACTCAAACGGTAACATTCAGTAATTAAATGTTGCTAAAAGGGGTTAACGGAAACATTTAATCATTGAATGTTGCCTTTGGTTCATATTTTTGAGATTTATATCTTTTTGCAACGTTTAAAGATTGTTGCAATAAGTTGAAATCTCACTCAAATTTAGCTTTTGCAACGTTTTACAAATGTTGCAAGTGATTTGCCTTTTGCAACGTTTAAAAAACGTTGCAATAGCAGTTTTGGGGGGTTAATTCATATTATTTAAACACGTGTTACTAAATTGCAAATTATAAAACTTACAACCTAATACCCGTCCGCAATTTATGAATGTTGGGGGACTGGGTTGCAAATTATCAAAAGTTATATTTAAACCTAACCTATCCAAATCTCACACCCGACTCTCAGTTCTCTCGACTCCCTTCGCACCCGCCTCCCTCCCTCGGCCTCCCTCTCGCCGACGTACCCCACCGTCGTTGACAACCTCCACCACCGGTAAAGACATTCTCTTGCATTATTTCTCTGATTTCTCCCATAAAAATCAAGTTTTTGGGTTCGTGAATTCGGCCAATTTGGGGGTTCTTGAGCACCTGGGCTTCGAGATTTCTAAGCAAAACTTGGATTTTCTGCCCAAAATCAGCATGGAGGCTTCACGTCACTACTCACATATAGAGAGCCATTTCGACTGTGCTTTGAGATTTTCGATTGCTTGCTGGATTTGGTTGGAAAATTGGGATTCAAATCAGGGTCGTTCATGTTGTAACTGGAATTGAAATTGGGTTCTGAGGGAGGTAAATTAACATGAGAATGAAGGTTTGATTTTATAAATTCATTTGTGTTTTATTGAATTTTTTTTGTCAATTGATGAAAATTTTCTACTTTTGATTTCATGAATTTAATGGGTAATACATGGTATTTATGTTTCATCATCTCTCTCTCTCTCTCTCTCTCTCTCTCTCTCTCTCTCTCTCTCTCTCTCTCTCTCTCTCTCTCTCTCTCTCTCTCTCTCTCGCTAGTGCAGTTTTCTCACTCAGTTCGTCGACTAGTCCGCCTCCTCAGTAAAACCCTGCTGCCTCAGTTTGCTGATCAGTTCTTACACTGGTCCACCAGTCCACCACCTACCGCTTGAAAAAGGTTTTTCTCTCCATTCATTTTCTTTTCTTAGTCAATAGGAGCCGATGTTCTATTCAATCTAGAGTCGGATGTGCCATTACACCATGGTTTACTTGATATTGTATTACACCATGGTTTAGCTTCTAACAATACGTAACAGATTAAATGAAAGCTTTTCTGTGTTTTTGTGCATAAACGTGACTAATGAGGATGATAGACGGGTATGGGTAATATCAAAATGAAGGATTTATAAAAGGCTTCTTTAAGAACTCTTGGAAATGCATTTCTCAAAGATTTTTCTGTCATTTGGTTCAAAATAATCAAAATGAGATGTAGGGACGAAAATAGAATCAGATTTTGGGAGATGAATGGTTGGGTGATGCTTATTTTATATCATCTTTATCCTAGACTGCAATCACTGTACAATACCTTGAGATTTAATAAAATGTTCTCATCAATTTTTTTGAATGATACTTTTAAATCAATATCATCTTGAATCTACAATTTTTCCTTGATCTAAGAGACAGTGAGATCTTACATTTGTCCTCCTTTGTCTCCGTTACATTTTCTTCTCTAAGCCTACTCTTCTTCGTCTACCATGTGCATTTGTCTCCGTTCATTTTGCCATTTTCCTGTGATCGAAGATCATCGTCATCGGGTTAGAAGATCTGTTTCGCCGTCTGGGGATCGTTCTTTAGTGTGCTTGGTTCTTTGAGTAATTTTTTTTCTCTAGATTTCTAATGGTTTTTTAAGATCAGTGCTTTCTATGCAATTTTGCAAATGTGATTTGGGATTTCTTATGCGCTTTCTTCGATCTTCGACCAGAATGGCGTCTCAAAAGGTACTAAAACCCATGTCCAAGATGCTTTCTTTAATTGTAAATTGAACCCACCAGCTTCCTTGCAAGATAATTTTGCCATTCTGTTGATTCTCCATTTCTTCCATTCTCATTTTTCTCAGATTTCTTACTTGCTGATTTTTTAAGTAAAAAGGCATGGAAGTTCTTCTCATCTCATGCATCAAACAGAAACACGATCATGATGTTGTGGGTGATTACTCTTTGTTTCAATTGGATGTTGAAGGGGGGATATAGGATGGTAGTGATTATACCATTTCTTAGACATTTTTTTATGAAAGTGGGAGCCCATTTTTTCTATATGCCACCCTCTTAATATACTTCTAATTTTAGTGATTTACTCGTGCACATATAGAATAAAGTCTGGGGATGGACAGAAACTAATTACACATTTTTAGGGATTTTTTGGATCATCATATGGCCATAAAAAGGAAAAGTTAAAGGAGTAGGGTATGTTAGTTGGAAAAAATTGGGTAGAAAAAAAATGGGTAGAAGAAAATGTATTTTAAAATAGTGATTTTTGGGAGAACGTGTGGTTTAAAATGAGAGAGAAGTATAATATTAATTTATCGGAGAATGTGTGGTTAAAAGTAAGTTAGAGAAATATGAATTAAAATTTAATAGGTCTCAAAGAAAGGCTAAATTGTGTAGCTTTATGCATTTTAGACAATTAGTAGAGATTTCACAGAGATATATTGAAGCTAAGCTTGGGTTAGAGGTTTGGAGTTGAAATTAGATAAACTAGCATTTAAATTTGAATTGGTTGTCCCCAATTCCAATTGCAAACTAGCATATAAACTTGAATTGGTTGTTTCCAAATTCCAAATATGATATGATAAAAAACGTTGTTTTTCTCATGTAATTTCCTTTCCAGTAAATATATGTAATAATATTGTTCCTTTTCGATACTTGCTCCTTTACTTTCTATTACTAGATTTGAGAACTTGAACAAAGTATAGCTGTTAGCAATTAATTTCAAGGTTGAGAATAAAATATTAGAACTTTTAATTGAAACTGTTATAAATCCTTATAAATTTGTTTGTATGTAATTATTATACAATGATCTATTGAGCAGTGACTTAATTTCATGGCAGTTAGAATCTGTATGTTTTCTTATCTTAATAACTAATAAAGTTATAACGAAGGTTGTATAATGAACAATATATCGGATACTGAAAAGAGGGAAATACGAAATCAAAGACGGAGAGAGCTATATGCTCAAAAGAAAAGGAATATTGTCGTTGACAGACGTTCTCGTCGTTCGATTACCATCACCGGTGAGATTTGCAAATACTTTAAATAAGTTTATTCTTTATGATTTTTGAAATTCAATCTTCCTTTTTTTTTGATATCTGCCTCTTTTTGTATCTTTAGAGCTATCATCATCAAATTTTATCTCTATTTCTTATCTGTTGAAATTCTCATGCGCATTTTACAAATTTACTTTACTATCAAATGCAGGACAAATTTGGTTCAAGCTCTAATTTTCGTGAAAGGTCATGCATTTAACATCTTTAGTCATATATACTTGCTTTCTTTTAATATTTTCTCAAATCTATTTTATATTAACATCACCAATGAAATTGGTCAATAACTTTTTTAACTATTTAACATATTAATAGCGATTGAATTAATTTTTCTCAAGAAAAAACTCCAAAAATTCTTGATTTTTATATAATTTCATGCCAATTCTTGTATTTTACCTTGTCATAGGTTGATGCATTGGTGATAATTATCTCGACATCAGCAGCCTCAACTTGTTTCTTGAATTCTGATGAATGCGCATTAGGATTTGCATCTGAAAAGATACCACAGACAACCATGATTTCGAGGGTAGTGATAACAATAATTTGTTGGTCTTAGTTAAGCAAGTTGGTACTTTGAAGACATCAACTATTTCTTTTATGATATGATGATCTGGTGTAGATTTGTTAAACATTATTAACACTATTTATTATGTATGTGTTATGTGGTTCTTTTGTGAATTTATTAAATATTAAAATGCTATTTATTTTGTATGGATTCGAGAATTTGTGAATTAATATTTTACTGAATTACTTTTGTTGTTTGTACAAATTATAGTTTTAATAAATCAATGAGGAAATACAGGTTTTATAAATATTTCATAATTTTTTTTAAAAAAAAATATGAATTATGTACAACAACGTTTAAAAAAAGTTGCAAAAGGGTCTATCGCAACACTTAAAAAAAACGTTGCAAAAGGGGTCTACAGCAATATTTAAAAAACGTTGCAAAAGGATCTACTGCAACACTTAAAAAACGTTGCAAAAGGGGTCTACCGCAACACTTAAAAAACGTTGCAAAAAGGTCTACTGCAACACTTAAAAAACGTTGCAAAAGGTCTACCGCAACACTTAAAAAACGCTGCAAAATGTTTTTGCTCTACGGCAACATTACAATTTGCAACACTTGAAAAACGTTGCAAAAGCCTTTTGGCAACATTTTTTGAACGTTGCAAAAGACAGTTTTTGTTGTAGTGTACAAAGGTTTGGAATGGATAAAAGTAATTCTGTTCATAATCCTATTGTTCTTGGCTTTAACCTTGTGAAGGATGGAGGAATTAAGTTGGAAATGAGTTACTATAAAAAGGTTGTAGGTAGCCTCATGTACCTCAAAACTACCCGATCGACCGAACATGATGTTTGCAGTAGTCTTTTAAGTGGATGTATGGAGAATCCTGTTGAACTTCATTTACATGTTACAAAAAGGTTGGTGAGATTACAACTTCTTGTGCATGCATGTCAGGCAATATGGTTAAAGAGGGAGGGTGTGGGAAAACTGGTCAGAATCAAGGCAAGTCAACTATTATTCATTGTCACAGTAGTTCTGCAATCAAACTCTCAAGAATTATAGAAATGCATGGTCTTAATAAGCACATAAATGTGGGTTTTCATTTCCTCCGAGAGCACACAAAGGATGGTACTGTGGAGTTGATACACGGGAAGAGTTAGGTGATGTGATGATTAAACCACTCAATCCTGAATATTTTCTTGAAGCTGCGAGGACTTATAGCCTATTTTGTTCTTCAGATTATCAAGAAACCTCTCCCAATTTTTCTATTTCTTCTCCAGTTTTTCTATTTCTTAACATTCTATAGTTTCATTTGCGAATGTTAAAAAGATCGCTCTAATTTTGGATGGTTGTTGAAATGTTAGATGACTCTGAAAACAAATTTTACATTTAAAAACAATTTATTTTTATATAATTTTAGCTTCACCTACATAATGTCGATCTAAAAATCCGGAAAGGAAGAGAATTTTCAAAAAGCATTTAAAAAAAATTTGTGTGTGACTTGTGGTCCGATTAGGGCCGTGTGCTTAAATGAGCCCGAGCTCAACTCGTCCCCATTTCAGAGCAGCTCGTGTCGTGACCTACCATGAAATATAAATGTAAATTTAGCCCTTGTTTCATCCTCCTACTTTCTCATAAAAAAATACAATTTTTTTTCTACAGTAATCAATTTCAATTATCCAAAAAAGTCAAGCCCACAATTTTTACTTTTCAAACCACTTTTAAACCATTAAATTTCTCAAACATTTTTTTTTTCTCAAAAAGTATGAGCATCAAACACACGCTTAATATTTAAATTGTAACAAAATAATCATGTTATCCTGTATCAATATTGGTGGGTAAACAATACAAATGGTCCCTTACATTGGGATTTCTTGCAAAAATATTCCCCAACGTTAGATTTTAACATTTATATTCTCATATTCACTAAGCATTGCGAAAGTGATCCATGTCGTTATATTCTATTAATTCCAACCGTTAATTGCACTATTTGGCCTTATTTTTCATATTTACATAAGGGCATTTATGTCTTTATCTAATTTCCAACTATTTTACATCCAATTGAAAGGTTGTATGCAGATAACATCTCTGTAATTAAAAAGTTTTGGTGTATTAAGCCTCTAACCTACAGATGCTTGACTTATTTAGTCCCTAACCTATAAACGTTTGGCATCTTTAGTCCATACACATATTAATTCATTGTTTGAGACTCATTATTTCAAATAATGCGATTTGTAATTATAATTTTTTGAAGAATTTTTGGTTAAAAAGCAAGAACTTTTTTTTTTACATCTAGATTATTTTATTGATTGAAAGCATCATTTTTCTCAAAACTCATTTTCAATCGCATATTGTAATTATTCTAAATAATGTGATTTGTAATTGTAATTTTTTGGAGAATTTGTGGTTAAAAAGTAAGATTTTTTTTATTTACGTCTAAATTATTTTATTAATTGAAAAACTTCATTTTTATTTAAAACTCGTTTTAAACCTCACATTCAATAAATAAAATTATTTATACATAAATTTATAAATGATTTAACAAATAGCGCTTTATTAATTTATAGAGATTGATTAATTAAAATTCAACAATAATATGTCACACTATTTGATTTGGATAAAAAAAATTAGGAATTGAATAAAAGAAATTTAGGAGCTGACAAAAAAGGAAACTGAGCTGATCGAATTGAAATCGAACCGAAAAATTTGAAGTTTATTCTTGATTTTAAAGTTAATAAAATATTTAACAAAAACTCACCACAATAATAGTTCAACACATCGGTAAAATAAAAATAAAAAAATCATAGATTGTTTTATTAATAGAATGTGCGGTTGAAAATGAGTTTTGAAAAAAATAATGTTTTCAATCAATAAAATAATTTAAACGTAACTAAAAAAATATCTTGATTTTTAACCACAAATTCTTAAAAAAATTACAATGTACGGTTGAAACTGAGTTTTGAAAAAATGATGTTTTCAATCAATAAAATAATCTAAACGTAAATAAATAAATAAAAATCTTGCTTTTTAACAACAAATTTTCTAAAAAATTACAATTCACATTATTTGAAATAATGGGTCTCAAACAGTGAATTAATATGTTAGAAACTAAATATGCCAAATGTTTGTAGGTTAGAGACTAAATACGTCAAACGTTTGTAGGTTAGGGACTTAATACGCCAAAACTTTTTCATTCCAATGATGTTATCTGCATACAACTATTCAATTGGATGTAAAATAAGTGAAAAATTGAATAAAGACATAAATGCCCTTATGAAAATATGAAAAATAAGGTCAAATAGTGCAATTAACAGAATATAACGACATAGACAATTTTCACAATGTTTGATGAATCTGAGAGCATAACTGTCAAAATATAAATGTTGAGAATTATTTTCGCAAATAATCCAAACGTTAAGGACTATTTGTGCTGTACACCTCAGTATTGGCTGCTTCTAAGCTTTTGGTGATTAAATGTGACAATGATGTGTAACCTAATAATAATTAAACCAAACACCGAGTAGATAGACGAGTGAGACAGTGCGCGTGACTCATCAAAGATATAACATCAGAATCAATCCACACTGATTTGACTCAACTGTGGAAATTGAGTCTACAACTCGGTGTGAGCCCCACTAAATAAACCAACAGTCGAGCCGTCGAGGAAATAACATTTTTGGTAAACAAACCTTAAGCATGTCTCTAATTCTTTATTACTTCAATTTAAGCACGTGGCCTTTTAAACTTTTATTTATTTAGAAAGCACGTTTGAAATCTTATTAACAACATAGGAGTAACAAATACAATTAACAAGTTAAAATTTGTATTATTATATTCCCTACTTCTCACAAAGGTTGACTCTTTTTTTTGTCATAAATTATAGTTTACTTTCCTTATTAATGTCTTAATATATCCATAGATAAAGAAAAATAAAATATATTAATTAATATATTGGATTTCGAATAAAATATATGTAAACACCATATTAAAAATAAAGTTAATTAAAAATTAACATATTAAAAGGAAAATAGGTGATAAGGCGGGTAAATTTTTAAAGAAAAACGTAAATAAAAGTTAAAAGAAACTTTATATAAAAAATTTAATTACATGTCAAACTTTGAGTGACGTGCTATAGTGAGTGTACATGCATAATTTTTTATTTTGATTAGATTTTTTTTTTTTTTTTAAGTTTCAAATTCAATAACATGTGTTATATAGGAAATGAAAAAATTGGATTAATATATTTGAATATAAATAAATGTCATATCATATCTATGTAAATGTGTTACATTGAAAATGAAAAATTTGGATTAATATATTTTAAAATAAATAAATATATGTTTTATAAATTTGTTAAGTTAGAAATGAAAAAAATTGAATTAATATATTTTGAAAATAAATAAATAGAATTATTGAAATTTTACTTCCTAATATGTCAATAAATGAGTAGGTTCTTCAATACGTATGTTACAAAAATAATTAATTATTTTTTATCAACCTTTTAATCACACGTATTTTCACTATCAAATTTTCAGCAACTACTTTTTACTTCAAAATCATAAATAAACAAGTTTATAAATTAAACATTATTACCAAATCGAGGTTTTATCATTTCACCATTTTGACAAAAATTGACATGTTTAAAATACAAGGAAAAATAAAATATATTAATTAATATATTGGATTTCAAATAAAAAATATGTAAGCAACATATTAAAAAATATAGTTAATAAAAAATTTTAATATATTAAAAGGAAAATATGTGATGAGGTGAGCAAATTTTAGAGAAAAACGTAATCAAAAGTTAAAAAAAAAAAAAAAAAAAATTATATAAAAAAATTTAAATGAGTGTGAAATTTTGAGTGACGCGTTATACTTAGTGTACATTTATCATTTTTTATTTTGAATATTTTTGTCTTTTTTAAAGTTTCAAATTGAATAACATTTTTTATTGAAGTTTTATTAAAATTATGTTTTTTATTTGATGTGATTGAATCAAGACATTTTTAAAATTATGATTTAAAAATTATATATTCCGTGCATCGCACATGTAGACAACTAGTCTTATTAACAACATAGGAGTAACAAATACAATTAACAAGTTAAAATTTGTATTATTATATTCCCTACGTCTCACAAAGGTAGACTCTTTTTTTTTGTCATAAATTATAGTTTACTTTCCTTATTAATGTCTTAATATATCCATATTTAATGTACATTGTTATCAACAAAAATAAACAATTCATTATTTAATGTAAGGGTATATTACGTAAAATATAAATAAATTTATAGTTCTGACATATACTAATTATATTTTCTTAATCTGTGTGAAAAAAATGAATCTATCTTTATAGGACAGATGGAATAATAAACCAAACATCACTTAAGAAAATGCCAAGTGGGACCCATGCATGTCACAAGGATATAATATGGACATGTGTTATGTTGTCTAAGTATGATGTTTACACATATTCCATGAAAAATTATGTAAGAACACATGTCAACTTCATCTTCTTAGGGAGCGTCATGACACATGCTTAACTTATCCCTTCTAACTACACATTAAGTCACGTGATGAAATTAAAAACCTACGAGTTACCTTCTTGAGATCAATGATAGTCTTAAAATCTATTGTAACACAATCTTAATTGTTTACAATGAATGATGTTTTCAGACAAGAATAACGAAGAAAGTTAAAAAATAAAAAATAAAAAAAATATGCAGAGACATTTCTCAAATATGCTGTCTGCGCTATTTATTTGGTATAGGAAGCCCAAAATTGATTAAAAACTATTCAATGGGCAACCGTAGTTTCAATAAACTCGAGAAGAATTAGATGAATCCATCATCCAATATCGTCATCCATTCTTGAATTTCATTTTCATCTTTCCCCATAAGAAGATTCCAGAAATCTTCGTCGCTGCTCGTTGTTCCATTGCTGGATTCGAAATTATTAGAAATGCTGCTGCTTGTTTCAACCTGCATTCTCGAGTTTTCTCCAATTTTCTGGTCATGGGAAGACGGAGTCGCTGCCTCCTGCTCCGCCGTTTGGGTGGCGGTATAATTAGCAAAAGGAAAATTAAGCTTTGCTCTTGGACCTCTGAACTCAATGGCCGCCTTATCATAAGCCCTGGCTGCATCCTCCGCCGTCTGGAAAGTACCCAGCCACACTCTCGCCGCCTTTCGTGGGTCCCTTATCTCCGCCGCCCATTTTCCCCACGGCCTCTGCCTCACACCTCTGTAATTCTTCTTCTTCTTCTTCTTCTGCAACTGCAACCCTGTTTTTTTCTTATCCTTTTCTTCTCTTCCAAACAAATTGCATCCCAAACACCCTTTAATTCTGCAAGTCTGACAACTTTCTATGTCCTGAGAAACCTGAAAAACTTGCTCTCTCGGATAAAATGGTGAACTGGAAACAGCTGAAGCATCCATGGCGGTTGCGCCACCAGTTATGACATTCTTCAAGGCTTCTACCATTATTGAAACTTCCTCTTCACTGGTAAGTCTTGGCCGCATTTGCATTCTGAGTCTTGGTGATGAAGATTTTGAGTTTGTTAAGAAATATCTGTGAATTTGTTTCTATGGAAAAGATTGTGGAGTCAAAAGGGTTTATATAAGAAAGTAGAAAGACAGACACAGAAGTACGCTGATTTCACACGGAGGGATTGGGTCAAAGCGATTTCTGTTGGAACGTGGGGATGAGGTGGCAGGTTTAGAGAGTGACGAGTTGGTAGTTTGACTGACAGTCAAAAGACAGAACGGCTGGAGAATGACGTGGTTATTGTCTCAGGCATGAGGTTGATTATTGCTTTAATATGACGATGACAACGTCATTGAAAGGTATACGTGGCAAAACAAAAGAGATTCCGGCGTAAAGCTTTCATTCAGTGGTCCCTATTTTGATCCGGAAGGCCTTTAATAGAACGGGCTCTAAAGGGCCTGTTACAAGATTGGGCCCAAATTATCCGGTTTAAAGTAGGTAAAATTACATAAATAGCCCCACTTTTGGTTCTAATTTTTTAAATCCATTATTTTTAAACATCATATTTCATAAAGAGTAGTTATATTGACACTACATCATTTTTTAATAACACCACATTTTATTTTTAATGAATACCCCTAAGCTTTCCTTACTATTACACTTATGCTCCCAAGTTTTTTATATAAATCTTTTATCATCAATCATCTGTTAATTTTCATATCTTGTCCATAAAGATGATTTTTTTCCAAAATATTTTTTATGAGGGTGAAAAAACTTATTTATCTCTCGTATCTTTAAATAATCGAAGTAAATATCTAATACAAAAGTCAAGAATAAATATTATTCCCTTTTCAGAATATTTGGATATAAATTATGATTAAAAACAAAATATGTTAATTAATTGAAAGTTAAGAATAATAATACTTCGAAAAAAAATTGAGGACATAAAAGTAAAAGTGAACAAATATTAAAAACCTTTCATGTAAATTAAAATATGGTGTCAATATAAAAATTTGTGTTGTGAATATAACTATCCTTTCATAAAATTTGCCGTTTTTATTAAGCTTTAAATCGTACGTTTCATTAAGCTTTATTAGAGTTTACTAAAATTTTGATTTTTAGCAAATCCTGACATGGGCCAAGTCACACGAAACGTAATTTTTCTGGAATTATAACAATTTCGGCTATGATTAAGATGTATCATCGCTTAGGAGTTAGGAGTATCGTTTGTTGATTTTTGGGATGTATAGTTTTTCAATTAGTATTCTTTTATTTTGTCAACTTTGTACGATGCAATCTATTCTATTACTATTATAAAACTTCTTGAGTTTGGCACAGTTACCAATGCCACTTTCCCGCCTAACACCAATAAACTGCTGCATAATTTAGTTTTCACTTTTTATTATTTACAATGCTCATTCTTTTATTCATTTATTTTTTTTCCTTCCCTGATTAAACAATAAATATAATGTTCAAATATGACTCCTAAAATTCTAAAAATATGACGGTCTGACTCCTTAATTACTGCCCCCCTCGAATTCATACTCCGCTTCATAAATATACAGATTCGTCCATACTCCAGATAAACAAAGATACATTGCTTCATTTACGTTTAACATTCGTAAGCATCATTTGGAATAAAAAAAATGGCTCCGACTTTTGCATTGTTGAAGGAAATTAACAAAAATCGTGCAGATTGGCGAATTAAAGTTCGTTGTGCAAGGAAGTGGACTGTTCCTAAATTCGGCAGAACACCTAGGAGCTTGGAAATGGTGTTTGTCGACAAAGAGGTCTGATATTTAGTGTTACTATACGTCTTTTGTCCATGTATTCCGTTTTCATGACAACTTTGTATTGTACCATGTCGCTGGCTCATAATTTTTCCAAAAGTACAATTTTCCTTCATCGACTAAATGCATAATTTGTGAGAAAATCATTCAACCAGCTTCGTATACGTAATTGACATTCATTTTTATCATTGCGCAGAACATTAGGATTCCAGCCACTGTAAAGGGACATCTAATTGAAAATTTTGATCCTCTGGTTAAGGAGCATGAAATTCACTGCATCAAACAATTCACAGTAGGGGATAACAAAAGTAGCTATCCAGCTACAAATCACCAGTTTCGAATATTCTTCTTCGACAGGACCTATGTTGGGACAACCAGTGACGGTTCTTCCCCCAAAAACATCTACAACTTTAGATCATTTTCTGATGTAAAGAACACAGCCCATTGTGAAAGTGCTGCTCTTTTTGGTACGCTAAATGATAAATAACTTAGTAAATGACAATATTTTTCGTTAATATTACTTTCACCAAATCAATATTATTAAGAAATTTCTACTAATTCTCAGATGTTTTGGGGCATGTTGTCGGATTCGACGCCACTAGGATGCAATCATCCGTGACTTTGAAGGGTGCAAGGAACTTGGAAATATTTCTTGAAGACAAAGAGTAAAATAAAAAATTAGAAACAATAAAATTTGTACCAACTTCTGAATATATATTGACACTTACTTTTTGTTGTAATAATGAGTTTTTACTCAGGAAAATTCGTTTATCATGCACATTATGGGAGGAATATGCTGATATCATGATGGGTTACATTGAATCTTCAAGAAATGTTCCCTTAGTTGTTTTGCTACAGATGTGTAGGACAAAATCATTTAGGGGTTTGTTCACAACCTATATTTTAAAAATAATTCAATTTAATTGTCAAATAATGTTATCACCCATTTTGTAGGAGAGACTGGTCTATCAAATACCTTTCACGCTACAAGACTCATGGTTAATTCCAATATCAAAGAAATAGAGGACTTTACATTCAGGTTAAGATTTAACTTTTCTTTATACCATATATTATTATTATTATTATTATTATTATTATTATTATTATTATTATTATTATTATTATTATTATTATTATTATTTATCTTTAAAAATGTGTGTAGCCTATTTGGTGAACAAGAACTATGCTCACAACAGATTAGCCAAGTTTCAACGTCGAGTTGCTATACAATTAAGGAGGAAATTGAAAACGGAATTTGTAATATTAGAACATTGCATCAAATATCTAAGAGTGACAAGGTACATGTCAATTTATAAGTCACCTACATACTATAGATTGATCACGTCTTCCTCACGTCTTCTATTTTTTTGTAGGCTGAAGCAGTTTGGGTAGTTGCCCTAATAACCGAAGTACTCGGTGAAAAGAATTGGTCATATACCAGTTGTAAGAAATGTCTTAGAAAAGTTGTTGAACATGGATCTAGGTTTTATTGTGAAAGTTGTCAGGATTTCAACAATGTGGATACGAGATTCAAAGTTCACGTGAATGTGGTGGATGGAACTCAGTGTCTGACTTTGCTACTATGGGACCGTGAGTGTAGAGAATTGATAGGAAAGACAGCAAAAGAAATACATGAACATCTTGCCACTGTAATCTTCATAACACGACTAAGTTGCAAGTTTGTAACTTACATCACACGTTAATTCAAATTTTATGGAATCTTTTGCAGGATACCATGCAAAAGGATAGCAATCCAAAATTCAAGGGTAAAGACATTTATAAGACAACACCCGCAGAGATTGAGTGTTTGGTTGGGAAACAACTTCTTTTTAAAGTGAATATCAAAGAGAAAAATGTAAAAGAGGGTGACTCAGTTTTCGCAGTGATGCGTATTTCAGAGGATGCTGATTTAATTGGTAGGTTTAAGTCAACGGACCACATAATCACAATTAGCGACGACCAAGACGATCAAGACTCTGTTAGTGACAACGAAGTGAACTCACCAGCTAAAACCTCATGTAAGAGGTCTCATGATGAAGCATGTGCAGGACAGGATTTTAATGAGAGTGTTAGTGTATCGACTGGGCAATCATCCACCAAACTACGTTCTTTCATCAAAACTGAGGACGAATGATACCTTGAGAACTCTAGATAATCACTTATTCCATCATTTTCCGAAGCTTTATTCATGTTTTATATATTAGTGTATCACCGTAATCGAATCGAATGCATTGCTTTTACATTTTCCTAAATTTCTCATAATGTCTGACTTACATACAATATGCTAAATCAGATCATCCAGTTGACAAAACAAAGTTACCAAACCTATACTTCATAAAATTCTTCTAAACACGTAAAAATGTAATCTCTTTTACAACTTTGAATATACTGACAACTTTAATCATTAACTTAAACTAAACAATTTTGTAGGATTCATTAACGAACTTCACTTGAATATGTATTCCACAAAATCTACTTATTTTGTCTTCATTTCTACTAAATTTCACCCAATCACAAGAGCATCCTAATCCTATTATAAATGCTTTATTATTGTTTTATATAGACCCCCAACTTAAAATCTTTTAACTAATGAAACATTAGATTTTTTAAGGGTATTTTATATTTTCCTAAATGTCTCATAGTGCTGTGACTTACATATAATATATGCTAAATTAAACCAGTCTACTAGACAAATCAAAGTTATCTAACCTAAACTCAATATAATTCTTCTAATCTACACGTAAAAATGTATTATATTTTCTCGGTATTATATACTGATCCTAGAGCATCCTAACCCTATTACATATGCTTCATTATTGTTGATTATGGTCACCTAACTTAAAATCTTTTAACTAATGAAACATTAGATTTCATTAAACGAATAATAATATTATAAGTTTCATCAATTGAAGATAGTAATGGACGGAGCTTTTTTTTCTACATATATATTATATTATATGACATAAGTATTAGTTTAACATTAGTTCTAATGTAAAATCAACAATTTAATAGAGGTAATTATAATATTCCCACACAAAAAATATTAACGTTTAATTTCATCACTCCCCAAAATATATTATGTGTATTAGTCAATGCACGTTTTCCATTGATTTCGATTCACGTACTGTCTGCTCAAATTCCGATTGATATATTTTATGTCTATTGGAATTCTATTTGACCTTAAATAAATATTTTCTATTCATTATGCAGTTAGTTTCCCAAACAACCCAAGCCTGTCATATTATACCTGTTCATCTGACGGGATTGACCATGCAACATACATACACATTCAAACATTGCGACTATACAGATTTATAGATATGGATAGCAATGATAGCAGAACTGTAAAGCGCCTGAGACTGAAACATACCACTCAAAGAGGTTAGTGAAATGGTCTTTTTATTTTTTATTAAAACCATTCCCAAGTGCACAAATTATTGCTAATGATGTTAAATCCTAGCGACCTTCCAATGAAAATCCAACAATTTTTAAGTTTCATATTATGAAGTGAGACATCGGAACACTACTAACTGACTATTGCATATCAAAGTGAGTCCATGTTGGCCTGGGATGCATGTAACATAGTTAAGGTATGAAATATACTTATAGGTTTTAGGTTCATGGGAACTTACCTTTTGCACCATCAATTATTTCCTGCAGGTTACGGTGGAACTCCTTCGACTATCTGGCCAAATAAAGATGACTCTAATCAACTTATATCTATGGAAGAGTACGACAGGAATGGATATATTCAATTCAGATCACCATTTAGTGATATAACAAACGGTATGTTTTTAATATGAATTAATAAATTTAATTATAAAACCTTATTAACAATACTGTAATCGTCTTAGTTTCACAAATTCCTGGATTAAATCACGATAACACTATATTCAAATCTAGGTGTTCATACAAATGATGCAAATGAAGGAAATCGACTACGGATCCTAACATCAGGACGTCATACATTCGGCGGTAAAAGTTGTCAATCAACATGTTCCTCATACACCATTACTAATGGGAATGTCAGAACTGATATTTCACTGACTGAACCACATTCAGATGATGTTCAAGGTAAAAAAAAAAATGTGTTGGTGTCTCTTTTATTGCTTGCATGTTAAAGATAATGCTATATTGAAGAACTATTTTTCTAATTCCCCTAATTTCTCACTTATTTTATGCTAATAATAATCTATCTCCTACCAACTTCAGATACACTACATTGTGGTGACGTAAGATGCCAGCGAGTTCGTCCTGGAACCAACGCACACGTAATCAATTCCGAACCAGGAATACCGTTATCTTCATACTCGATTCCAATTCATGGGGTGCCCATTCATGGGGGAAATGATGCGAGAAAAAGGTTTTTTAGTTCCGAGTGTTCTACCTTCGGAACTGTTGAGCAATCAAATGATCCAAGTAAGGGTATATTTTTTATGCATGATCCTCCTAATATTGTTACATATAACTTCCTGATGCCTCTTGATTTGTTGTTTATAAATTCTACTACAGCTATCTAATTTATGAAATACTGTAAAATTCATTATGGCATTTATGACTTTCAATAAAACAATCAAAAGACAATAAAAATAAATGTACTCATTATATATTACCGTAGAATAACATCATATAGCATGTGTGAAAAAATAATTTCAATTAAGTGAGAACACGTCAATCTTATATATATATATATATATATATATATATATATATATATATATATATATATATATATATATATTTTGATTACCATAATTATGTAATTATTGTTATTATTATTTTTATTTTCTCACAATCTAAATTAATCAAGCATTTTATTCATGCAATGTTGTATTAGAACTTATTCTGAACTCAATGTAAGATGAGCTTTAGATATGTAATGTTACGTTTGTAATACAATACCTGATCCACGCCTTATTTTCCTTCTCCGACGTGGTAGATGTGTCATCATCGAATGGTCCAGCTTCTTCATTTTACAATTTATTCATCTCACTCATCTCACAATTAATTATATTTACAAACCAGAAAATGAAAAAATTAATTACAGTCCATGAATCGAAATAATAATAAAAAAAATCCCAATTGAAACAATGAAACGCGAGGACCTCAATTTCAAAATATCCGGGTATCTAATTTTTTTTCCATGTATATCAACGCATCTGTAAAGTAAAAACAATTAGAAGTAGTTAGAAATGATTTTTCTTTTAAAAAAATTATGAACATCTTAAATTAACTGTAAGTCAGAAAATGTACTTATCTTGAAAGCGTATTCTCCTTCGTTTTCTCTAACCGGTTCAGATTTTTCCCATCATTTATGCGTCACAAATATTCTCACATGTGCAAAACATTTCCAAACCGCATGATACAATTAAAATGAATTGAACGTTTTCCCAGATTTGAAAGGGGAAAGATGTGTTCAATATGGCTAACGGGCTTTCTAGCCTTTTTTGTTATGCTTCCGCATCTGTTATCGAAGGATTTTGTGGTATGCGGTCGGTATAAATATATACTCTGTATAAATATAAAAAATAAAAAAATGCATTGTTGTTGAATAGCCAACAAACGTGTCATTATTGGTAGATCTGGAATTACATAAACTCCGTTTCTTACCTCAGCGTACACGTCTCTGGTCTTCAAGAAGTTAATGGTTTCACATTAGGCAAATCAAACTAAAATGAAGAAAATAATTCAATGTTGTGCATAAGGATTGAGATCTGGTGATATGCGATCGAAATAACATTATTCAGTTACAAAACCCATAGATGGAGTGTCGATGTATAACCATAACCGGCTCAAGCATGGTAGATCTGGAAGCCTTTTAGATCCATTTTCTTGACTCAACTTATGCATCACACTCATTCTCAAAAGTACATGAAAATTTCAAAATCGCAAAATCATAGCTAAATTCATGAAAACGTTTAAAATGTGAAACCATGTAAGGTTGAAAGATCTGGGGATTCACGACGTACAACTAATATTCAGTTAAAAAATTAAAAGAGATGTGGATGTATAACCACAACCGGCTAAAAAATCAGTAGATCTGATATAAGCTCGGTTTCTTGGCTCTTATTCTACATCACACTAATTAACACAATAATCACAATGTGTCCAGGCGACAAAGCAAATAAAAATCGAAAAAAAGTTATAAAAACTGTCTGAAACAAAGCAGATCTGTTCATATACGATCTAAGTCGAGAACATAATCGCCAAAAAAACTATGTACAAGTTTGAGGCGATGTTAAACCATTACTGGTTAGTTTTTCGACAATGTATCGTAGATCAAAGAAATGCGAAAATCAGGTTTGTGAATCCGAGAGCTTTTCATCTTTGGAGATGATGGATGAATTTATGTGTTTTTTTTTTTTTTTAGAAAGTTGTGGTTCGTACCAACCGAGAGCTGCGTTCATAAATAATGAATGGAGAAAGTGACAGAGGTTGCTGTGAGTTTTCTCCAAACCCCTAGCTGTATATATGGATTTTATGATTTCTCGGCCCAATGAAGTTTTAAAGGTCAGTTTTGTGCATTTTTTGGCCCAATAACATATTGATATGTTTTTGGTCTTAAAATGATATTTGGGCCATTTTGGGCTATTGAAATTAAAAACTGATTCTTTATGGCTATGGTCCCTCTACAATTTCCTTACTATAGTTTCCTTTATTGATTATAATATAATAATTTTTTTTTTTTTTTGTTGCAGATTAATTTTTATTATATGCATGAAAATCCTATTTGTGTGCTTTATCTTCCGTCAAATTATTTTGATGAAATTTGTATTAAAAAGAATATTAGCCATGTATTTATAAAAAAATTCATCTCAATTTAATTTCATTGCGTTTTCTAATTTCGAGCCTTTTTTTTTTTTACATTTATATCACACGATTTTATTTTATTTTTTACTTAATTGATTACTACATATTACATATATTCGTGTATTCTAAAGATTTTATTTTTTATTTTTTATTTTTGAATAAGTTCATAACCACTGCCAAGATAAGGTTTTGTGGAATAAATTAATTAATTTTTTTTTTTTAACAATACATTTGAAAAAAAAAATTATATAAGTTGGGAGTATTTAAACGGCATGAATATTTAATTGAGATTAACATGTTTTAGTGTTTAAAAATATGTTAAAGCTATTGCTAATTAATGGATTTTGATGATAAAAGGTGTTTATTAAAAGTTTGGTTGTAAAGTGATTTATAAATAGTATACAGTTTAATAATAAGGTTTTGTGTGATACATTGAATGTATATATATATATATATATATATATATATATATATATATATATATTTTACAATATATTGACATAAATAAAATTTGTATAAGTAGGGACCATTTAAAAGGCATGAATATTTAATTCAAATTAGTGGGTTTTAGAGCGTAATTATGTTAAGGCGGTCATTTGTAAATAAATGCCACCCATTGTTTTCTTAATTTTTCCTCATCATTGCCACCCATTGTTTCCTTAATTACAATTAATTAGGTTTAAATTTTCATGTTACACATTTTTTAATTGATGTTTGATGGATAATTGAAACAATAAGATATTCAATTTCATATAAATATAGTAGGTGGTTGGCTTCTAAATACTTGATACACATTTTTTTTAAAAAAAATACTAGATGCAATTGAAATCAGTATTTTTTTTTAATACTAGATGCAACTGAAAACACGATAGGTGGAATGCAGTATGAATACGCAAATACATGTAATTGAAAAATCATAGAATTCGAAAATCGAATATAAAATCTAATTGAAAATCAAATATAATTAAATAACCAAAATCCTGGGTGACATCAAAATATAGAGAACCTTGAACAATAAAAATCTTTCACTAACCTAAAGTCCTAAAATATAATTTATGTTAATGTTTGCATGATGTTATTATTTGAAAACTCATATGAAATTATTGTATTAACATCTATTCTAATTAACTTGGTATTGAAAAGCAAAAATATAAAATAAAAAGAAGAACAAGATGATTTAAAAAAATAAACACAGAGAAGATAAGTGAATATTTGAAAGATGTGATGTATATAAAAATTATTTTTAGTGAAATAATATTAAAAGAATAAGTATGTAATTTTATTTATGTCTATTTTTATAAATAAAGAAAATACTTTAAATTGTGGTGTAAAAAATAAATTTTGTGGTGGCAATATAGACACCATAAATATAAAGAAGAAAAGAAAATAAATTAATTTGAAAGATTGTGGTATATTTAACAATAGTGAGAGAAAAATAAAAGGATATTTTTGTAATTTCTTTTATTTCTATTTTAGTCAATAAAGAAATCACTTAAAAATGTGGTGTAAGAATTAAGTTTTGTGATGGTAATATAGCCACCCTAAAGCTAATTCTAATTGATGCATTTTAATTATGAAAGTGTTGAGTAAAAGTATGGTTGTAGAGCAGATATATAAATAGTATACAATTTGTAAATATTCTATACATTACTTTCTCAAGAATTTATGCCATGACACTGTAACTTTTAATACGTTTCTTCATTTCCACCCCATGGATGTTATTTTTATTTTATTTGCTATTCGTAAAACCCATCATAAAAATATTTTTTTTTTTTTTTTTTGGTTTTTGTTATCTATAAATCTACATCATATGTTATATTACGTCCTTGGATGATATAGTTTGTTTGATTTAATTTTTCTATAACGACTATATTAAGAAATCGTGTTTTTCACAGCCAATTGATATGTTCTAATCGTTGTTGACTTTATTATATTTCGTGATTTTTTTAATTTTTAAATATTTATTTCCATGTTGGTTTGTTGATTAATTGTTTAAACGTGCAGTGTATCTAGATATTGGAGATCCTTGGTATAAGTGTGAATATTGCAAGTCTATTTTTTGGTTTGACGAGAGAATTGACAAGCGTTATAAAACATGTCAATCCCCGAAGTTTTCATTATGCTGCATGCAAGGAAAAGTTAAGATTCCACCAATGAATGATCCTCCGCAATTATTAAAAGATTTGTTATACGGTAGGAATGATAGGAGCAAGCATTTCAATGAAAATATACGGTCGTACAATATGATGTTTTCCTTTACATCTATGGGAGGGAAGATAGACTCCAGTCTCAATGCTGGAAGGTCACCTCCCGTGTTCAGGTTACATGGCCAGAATTATCATTTGATCGGTAGCTTATTACCTACAGAAGGATCTACTCCCAAGTTTGCTCAGCTATACATTTATGATACTGGAAATGAAGTATCAAACAGGATGAAGGCCGTTGGGTAAGAGTTAAGTAGATATTTGCCTTAGTTTTATCTGGTATTATCTATTAATTAAGCCACATATTTTCATTGTTTTTTTTTCTAATGTAGTAAATCTTTACATGGAAACCACTTGCATGAGGACATTGTTTTAGATCTAAAGAATATGTTAGATGAACACAACATCTTGGTTCAGTCTTTTCGTATGGTAAGAGAAACAATACGTTATGATTCTACTGGGAACCTCAAATTGCGGTTGATCGGGAATAGGAGTAGAGATGGAAGGCAATATAACATGCCTGAGAAGGATGAAGTAGCAGCATTAGTTGTCGGTGATTTCGAGACATTGCCTGGTAGTAGAGATATTATCGTTGAGACCGGGCTGGACTACTGCATCGCATAAGTGAACTGCATGCATCATACTTAGCATTGCAGTACCCATTGCTTTTTGTTTACGGTCAGGATGGCTACAGGGAAGACATTCTTTGGAATGAATTAAGTACTAGAACCTCAGGTTGTCGGAAGAAATTAAGTATGAGAGAGTGGTTTGCATACCGATTACAGGAAAGAGAATCTGAATCTCCAAATATTTTATTTTCAAAAAACCTATTCCAACAATTTTTAGTCGACGGTTATACCATGGTCGAGTCTGCACGCTTGGCTTACATACGTACTCACCAAAAGGACTTGAGATGTGAGATGTACAAAGGCTTGACCGAATCATTGTTAAGAGGTGAAATGAATCCTTCTTCTGCGGGAAAGAGAGTGGTTATACCTCCTTCTTTCACAGGTGGTGCTAGATATATGATTCAAAACTATCAAGATGCAATGGCCATATGCGGGTGGGCAGGGTATCCTGATTTGTTCATTACCTTCACGTGTAACCCAAAGTGGCCAGAAGTTGTTCGATTTTTAGAAAGCAGGGGGTTACGATCAGAGGATCGACCAGACATTTTATGTCGAGTATTCAAGATGAAATTGGAACATCTTATGAAGGATATACGTAAAAACAATTTGTTTGGACCAGTTAGAGCAGGTACTTAACATACATTTTGGTATTTTGATTGTATTATTGTTCACATGCTAGGTTATTTGATTACATATGTGTTTCTTATCAACTTTTTTGAACTTATTTTTAGTTATGTACACCATTGAGTTCCAGAAACGTGGCTTGCCTCACTCACACATACTACTTTTCTTGACTCAAGATGCCAAGTTCCCTACGGCAGATGCTATTGACAGGATTATTTCAGCTGAAATACCTGATGAAGCGACAGATCCGATTTACTATGCAGCTGTTCGAGATTATATGGTTCATGGTCCTTGTGGCAGATTAAGGATTGATTCTCCATGTATGTCTGATGGTCGTTGCACAAAAAGATATCCTAAAGATTATGTTGATTTCACAGTCGTAGATGATTACGGCTATCCTGTTTACAGGCGTCGAGACAACGGAAGGACTGTGGATAAGAATGGAATTGAGCTTGATAACAAATATGTTGTTCCTCACAATCGATATCTCCTGTTGAAGTACGGTGCTCACATCAACGTCGAATGGTGCAATCAGTCAAGGTCAATCAAATATCTTTTCAAATATGTGAACAAGGGACATGATCGGGTCACTGCAAGCTTCTATCAGGCTGCTGGTGATGAACATGCTCAAGATAATGTGGACGAGATAAAGATGTATTATGATTGCCGTTACATCTCACCGTGTGAGGCTGCTTGGAGAATGTTTGGTTACGATATTCACTTTAGGGATCCTGCTGTGGAACGATTGTCCTTCCACCTTCCAGATGAGCAGAACATAATTTTCTCAGACACTGATCCTATAGATGAGGTCTTGAAGCGTCCTACGGTTAGACATAGTATGTTCACTGCATGGATGCAAGCAAATTCAAAGTATAGCTTTGCAAGGGATATGACTTATGCAGAATTTCCGACGAAGTTTGTATGGGATGCTTCACGGAGAGAGTGGCACCCAAGAAAGCGTGGTTTTTGCATCGGTCGCATGTTTTATGTCCCTCCTGGAAGTGGTGAATTGCATTATTTGCGTATGTTGTTGAATGTAGTTCATGGTCCAACAAGCTATGATGATATCAAGTGTGTTGATGGAATTAGGTACAACAACTTTAGAGATGCTTGCTATGCACGTGGTCTGTTAGATGATGACAAAGAGTTTGTTGATGGAATAATTGAAGCAAGCAACTGGGGCTCGGCTCATTCCATAAGATGTCTTTTTGTAACATTATTGATGTCGGGTTCTTTGTCTCGACCTGAGTTCATCTGGCATAGGTGTTGGCAATACATGTCAGACGATATACTATACATGCGAAGATCTATCTTTGGTCATCCAGGTATCATTTTTTTATACTAAATCGTTTGTTGTGATGATATATTGCTTTTTTATTGAGCTTGATTTATATTAACTTTATTTATTAGTAACGTGATCTAATGAATATATGAGTCATTATTATTTTTATCGATTTTTTGTCATTTTATCAATTTGTTTGTTTATTTATCTGGACTATGTTGCCCTGATTACAGGTTTGGAAATGAATGAGGAAGAAATTAAAAACTGCACCCTGTTAGAGATTGAAAATATATTACAGAGTAGGGGTAAAAATCTCCATGATTTTGAGTCAATGCCTTTTCCAGATAATGCAGATACATCATTGTTTCGAAATAGACTTATATGTGATGAGCTCATGTATGATAGAAAAGAATTGGCTGAGTGGCATAATAAGTTTGTGGATATGTTGACGGATGAGCAAAAGGTTGTTTATGATCAAGTTATGCATGCTGTTGATACCGATGCAGGAGGTGTGTTTTTCTTGTACGGGTACGGAGGGACTGGAAAGACATTTGTTTGGAAGACTCTTTCCGCAGCCATACGGTCGAGGGGAGAAATAGTTCTGAATGTTGCGTCAAGTGGTATAGCCTCCCTTCTGCTGCCTAATGGTAGAACTGCACACTCTAGGTTTGCAATCCCTTTGAATCCTAATGAAGACTCGACATGTAATATAAAGCAAGGGAGCGCCCTGGCAGAATTGTTAGTAAGAACAAAGCTTATAATATGGGACGAAGCTCCGATGATGCACAGGTACTGCTTTGAGGCTTTGGACAGGACTCTGAGAGATATACTGAGGTTTAGTAATCCTCAAAGCCTAGATGAACCTTTTGGAGGAAAAACAATTGTCTTTGGAGGTGATTTCCGACAAATTTTTTGCCAGTGATTCCAAAAGGCAGTAGGCAGGATATAATTCTTGCAACTATTAATTCATCTTATTTATGGAAACATTGTAAGGTATTGAAACTCACAAAGAATATGAGACTCCAGAACATAGGCAGTGATGATGATGGCACTGGATTGAAGGCTTTCTCTGATTGGATGTGTAGTATTGGAGATGGGACGATTGGTGAAGAAAATGATGGAAATATATCTTTACAGATGCCAGATGACATTTTGATCAATCCATCAGACAACTTGATCCAGTCTATAGTTGAATGCACATACCCCTCATTTTCGACCATGGATGATGTAGGTTCGTACTTACGGGGAAGGGCCATTCTTGCTCCAACATTGAATGATGTTGAAAGTGTAAACGACTACATGATTTCTACTAATCACGCTGAAGAAAAGATATATCTAAGTTCAGATACAATCTGTAAATCAGACGGCATGGGAGGTTTGTTCGGGGACATTCATTCAACAGAGTTCTTAAACGGAATAAGGTGTTCTGGTGTGCCTAACCATGAGCTGAAACTGAGTGTAGGTGTCCCGGTAATGTTGTTGAGGAATATAGATCATCTTTCAGGGTTGTGCAACGGAACAAGGTTAATTATTTCTAGACTTGGACGATATGTTTTGGAGGCCTCAATTTTATCAGGGACTAATGCAGGCCAGAACGTGTTTATTCCAAGAATGTCGTTAACTCCTTCAGATCCAAGGTTACCTTTTAAATTCCAAAGAAGACAGTTCCCCTTGATAGTATCTTATGCCATGACGATCAATAAGAGTCAAGGACAATCACTGTCACACGTTGGTCTTTTCTTGAAAAGACCAGTATTCAGTCATGGGCAATTATATGTTGCAATATCTAGAGTTACGAGTCGTGCTGGCTTGAAGATGCTTATATGCGATAAAGATGGCAAGCCCACCAATGTAACTGCAAATGTTGTATTTAAGGAAGTTTTTCAAAATTTATATTAATTTCAAGTTCGTATAAACAATTTTTACATGTTGTTGTGTTGATAATATTTCTTATTATGTTTCTGTAATTATACATTTTCCTAATGTATTACAATTTATCTTTCGTCTATTCCGTGCAACGCACGGGTGTGAAACTAGTTAGACATGATTATGTTAGAGGACGGGACCCAATTTAAACACGTACAGTTTCTCTTAGTATTTTTTAATCACGTATTTTATCTAAAAAAATCAATTTATAAATTATTACAGTATTACCAAACAGTGAAGGTTTCAAATTTGTTATAAATAGTAGTTGTCAAAACAATATCTTGTACTCATCTTTCATATATTGAACTAGTATTACACTCGTGAGATGCATGATCATTTATTACTCATATATATTGAATTTATTTATTTGTTAACATATGAAATGAACATTTAATTAAAAATGAGAGACGAAGGAAGACAATTAATTACAAAGGTACATTAAACACATTTTAATTTTTTTTTTAATTTTTTTGCGGTTCATATGTTTATCGTTCCAGGAATTTCTTCAAATATTGTAACTTGAATTGATTTAAAACTTAAAATGAAAAAGAAAATTTACATTTAAATATAATTTGTAATAAAAAAAAAGATATATATGTGATATACACTCCGAATTTTATTAAAACGAAAAGGAAAAGAAAAAGAAAATAGATTGATGAACGTTCTTATTTCATCATCTTTCGTTTTCTATTTTTAAATAAAAATATTTATGTGATATTGATTTTTTTTTTTAATGAATTTTTTTTAAAAAAAATTGTAATTGATTTTCAAGAAGTGAAGACGGACCCAGAAATTTCGGGACCTAAAAATGCAACTATTTAAAAATCTGCATTCAATTGGATTATTTTAAATCTGATTTTTTTTCCCAAAATGAATAATAAATAATGAATTAATAAAACTAATTATCATTTTAGGAAATGTGTTTTAGACAAGAAAATGGGTCAATATCTGATTTTGGGAAATGCTCTTCCTTTATGCATTACGTTTTTATCTCGTGAGCATATTTAGTATTGTAGTTCGTAACAGTAATTTTTGGTACAATGAGCTGTAAAAAAATATGATTTTTTTTTTAAATTTATATGTAGATTATTAATAGAATGTTAGTTGAAAATGATTTTTGAAAAATTGAGGGTTTGAATAAAGTACACTTAATAGGGGGGTTTTTTTTTTTAACTAATAAGTTGCCACAATTGTAATAGTTAGGAACTTAAAAAACTTAATACTTAAAAAAAAAAAAAAAAAAAAACTTTAATGATCATTTGCATAACTCATTTGTATAACTATTTAATTTTAATGATTATTGATGTATTTAATCTTTTCAAAATATAATTTATAGATTATCAAAAATAATTTATCACTATCCGAATAGTATTATTAGAATTGATACTAACTATCTTATTACAATATTTGATATTTAAATTTATTAAACAAATATTTCATTTCATATTTACACATTACAAATTAAATATTAGTGGTCATATATTTAAATGAATGTAGCAAATTAAGCAACATGAAATGTTAGTTTCACTATGTATCTCAATTCATAATAGCGGCGCGGTTGTTTAACCAACAAGACATAATACTTTATTACTTACCCATATGAAATTGATTTTTCAAGAATCAATTTTTCTGAACATTCATTCTCAATCATACATTCTTTAAAAAAATATTTTTCAAATTATTTTTTAATTATACATTTTAAAAAATTCATTTTTTCACAAAAATAATTCGCAAAAATCAAAGTCAAATGGTCAGAATAATAACTTGAAAATCTCGTAATTATCATGATACGACAACCGAGTAAATTTGGAGATCACGAAATTATATGAAAAATTTTATATCCTATCTTTAAAAATTTATTAAAATTAAGAATGATTAAAAATGTTGATATTATTAACTAAAAAGAAATTAAAGCACTAATATTTCAATATTAGTTTTCATTCAATAACTTTTTTTATAAATTATTTATAAGTAGCGTATTTTTTCAATAACATATATATTTCAGAAAATATGATTTTTAATATATATATATAGATTAAAATAATGGTGGCGTTCTGTTTGTATTTTATTTTGTATTTTCATTTTCGAAAACGTTTTGTGTTTTGTGTTTTCATTTTTGTTTTCAAATTTGCTGAAAAAGCGTTTGGTTTGTCATTTCTGAAAACTGTTTTTGAAAATAAAAAGCTGGAAAACACGTTCTGCTTGAAATTTTGCAGAACGCTATTTAAACTATTTTTAATTAATTTGCTTGCAGAATACTACTAACTCCAACTCAAATTTCCTTTCACAATACACTAAAAATATGGTTACATGCAACACACTAATGTGAGCATTAAGAGTCTATATTAACACAGCTTGGTCAGGTTCGGGACTTGAGAAAACTCTACTTCTATTAAAATCCAGAAAATGCAAGTTCTTTCAAAACCACCAGAGTCCATTTATCATTACATTTTTTGAAATATAACAACAAGAATTCTCATTTAATTTTTTTTTTTTTTTTGTAATGTTGATATTGAATTGAATAAAACTTTATTTAAATTAAGTTCCAAGTTAGGATAATTCGGAAAAAAAAAAAAAAAATTCTTTATTTAGGCTTAGTTCCAAGTTAGGATAATTCTAAAAAAAAAAATAAAAAAATAAAAACTTTATATTAAGCTTAGTTCTAAATTAAGATAATTCTATATATAAAAAAAAAATTTCCCAAAACGCGTTTTGGACATTTTTTGTCGAAATACACACAAAACGCCCAAAACGATGTTTCGGGCGTTTTCCGTTTTGTGTACAAATTTTTTTTTTGTTTTCCAAAATACGTTTTCGAAAATGGTAAAGAGAACGCGTTTTTAGCGTTTTCGAAAATAAAAACAAAAAACGACCTCAAAACAGCAAAGAGAACAGGGGTTAATATTTTGGTCAAAAACAGTCCTGCATGTTGAAAAGCATTAAAATATTTTTGGTTTAAAAAATAGACATTTTCCATTGGAAACACACAATTGCAGTAAAAAGGCAAGAGAAAGGGCAGACAATGGGACCTACAGTGGCAGGAAAAAAATCGATTCTTCCTTTTAATCCCGACAAACACTATGCCCCTGTTTGGTAGAGATTAAAAACAGATTTTTTTTTTTTTTTTTTTTTTTTTTTTTCAGATTTTGATAAAAGAGTATGAGGTGTGTGAATAAAAACTTGTGGGACCTATGAAATATATGACTATGATTAATTGTTGACTTTGACTTTAATAAAAATTTGATTTTTTATCAAAAACAAACAAGTTCTATATATATATATATATATATATACATACAGTGGCGGACGCAGACTTTATGTAGTACTGGGGCACGATTTTTGTTTTTGCCAACGGCTTGTATGGGGTCTGCCCCCGTTTTTTTATTTTTCTTTTAGGAAGAAGACCGAAAAATGAAAAAGTACTTGAAATTTTATTATAATTATTCTCTACTCGTTTTCATACTTTGATAACGTTCCATAATTACATCATTGTCAATATTAAGTACACATCCTTCTCAATATTTGTTACATCAAATTCAAAAGTGTCACTCCTAACATCCTCAACATTATCCCCGACGTTGAGACATATCTTTAATTTCAACATCAGTTTCTTCACCAAGTTCCTCAACCTTTTCATTTCTAACTTCATTTTCAATACTTTGCTTATCAGAAGTTTACGCTTAAAATATTTTTTCAAAATTGATACAAACAAACAAATAAATAATTGTAAACACATATTAGCCATAAAATCTCAAATAATCCAGTATAATTTTACGAAATCAAGTAATGACTATATTCAAGAATCAACTGATTTTTATAAATAAATAAATAAAAAGTCGAATTTTTATTGGGGCACGTGACCGACGGCCCCTATGTGGGTCCACCCCTGTATATATATATTAAGGCAATAAATGCGTTCACATTTATCTAAATTTTGCATTCACACTTGACATATATTCATTTTGCCTTCACATTAATCCAGTTTGGATTCACACTGTATAGTTTATAGAAACTTCCCCTGTTTTCTTTACTGTTTTGAGGTCGTTTTCTGTTTTTATTTTCGAAAACGCTAAAAACGCGTTCTCTTTACCATTTTCGAAAACGCATTTTGGAAAACAAAAAAAAAATTTGTACACAAAACGGAAAATGCCCGAAACATCGTTTTGGGCGTTTTGTGTGTATTTCGACAAAAAATGTCCAAAACGCGGAAAACTTGTTTTGGGATTTTTTTTTTTTTTTTTTTTTTTATTTATATAGAATTATCTTAACTTAGAACTAAGCTTAATATAAATTTTTTATTTATTTTTATTTTTTTATTATTTTTTTTAGAATTATCCTAACTTGGAACTAAGCCTAAATAAAGAATTTTTTATTTTTTTTTGAGAATTATCCTAACTTGGAACTTAGTTTAAATAAAGTTTTATTGAATTCAATATCAACATTACAAAAAAAAATTAAATGAGAATTCTTGTTGTTAAATTTCAAAAAATGCAATGATAAATGGACTCTGGTGGTTTTAAAAGAACTTGCATTTTCTGGATTTTAATAGAAGTAGAGCTTTCTCAAGTCCCAAACCTGACAAAGCTGTGTTAATATAGACTTTTAATACTCACATTAGTATGTTGCATGTAACCATATTTTTAGTATATTGTGAAAGGAAATTTGAGTTAGAGTTAGTAGTATTCTGCAAGCAAATTAATTAAAAATAGTTTAAATAGTGTTCTGCAAAATTTCAAACAGAACGTGTTTTCCAGCTTTTCATTTTCAAAAACAGTTTTCAGAAATGACAAACCAAACGCGTTTTCAGCAAATTTGAAAACAAAAATGAAAACACAAAACACAAAACATTTTCGAAAATGAAAATACAAAATAAAATACAAACAGAACACCACCAAAACATTTTCGAAAATGAAAATACAAAATAAAATACAAACAGAACGCCACCTTACTATTTATAGAAATTGAAAATGTGGGAAAAAAGTTTTTTTATAAACTATCAAACTTTTATATATTATATAAAGATAAAAATTATAAAGATTTCTCTTCTTATCCTAGGGCTTTTCATGCAAAACTAAATATGTGTTCTTTATTTTTGTTACCATTTACGTTAACAGATTAGATCTTCAAGGAACATATATTTCCACATTTCTTTTTGACATCATATTGTGTTGGTTCATTTTCCCCATGTAGCGTATTTCCCCTTTTCCCTTGTAAGTTTGTCTTCGTAACCTCATTGCAGTATTGAGGTGATTGAAAGGAAATCGAAACAAATGTGAGTTCAGGCATGTAAAAATTTCAAATTACTACGCCCCCTTAAATTCTTTAGCTCAATATGAACGACAAATGACCTTACTAATCCCCGGACTCGTACAATATTCAATTTGTTTGGTTTAACGTAAAATTGAAATTCTACAGACAAACATTGACTAAAAATTTCAAAACTATTCAAAGAATACAAGGAATTGAGAATCAGGAAACTGAGATTAATTGTTCCATTCATTTTCTGCAAAACTTCATCAAATAAATTATACAAGAAACACCTATTATTTGTACATCAAAAGTCACAATATACCATGTCAAATTTTAGATAGTCCTACATTTTTTTTTCTGCCGTAGGATAAGAAAACAGAGACTAGGAATATTGTAAAGAGTTTCATCTATCCTCATGAGTAAAACCAATCACTAGCAGAAGCAAAGCTTCAAATCAAGAGCGATTTTACCAAGCAAAATTAATTTATATAAAAAAATAAAAATAAACCTCGAGCATCATCTTCTGACTAGTCGTCGTCCTCTGAATCTGTAAAGGGGTTTGGTTAGTGGAGATATAAAAATTTCGAATGAAAAAATGAATTAATCTTCTGTTCATGATACAATATATTTCTATAAGAGTGCATCAAAGTCATCAATAGTAGATGAGAAAAATGTGAGTTCAAGAAATACTATTCTGTGTCGGTCTCTGGCAAATATCAAAATGCAATATGTCCAAGAGCAAATCTCATTCTTATGTCTTAGATTGGCTTAAGTTGCATCACAAAAGGGATTTCTTCGGACGAAGTATTTGAGGGATTTTTCAGCATTCCTTCATTGCCACAAGGAAAACTAGTAATGACATAACTATAATCTGCATATTTAAATGAAGGGTTTTGGTAAGTAAGAAATTGTCTCTCTAACTCATTTATCAGTTCTGAGGTCTCTTTGTTATCAAGTGAAAAAGACACAGATTTCCATATGGTTTTCACATGCAGACGAGCAAATTTGCCAAAAAAGAAGAAGCAATATATCAGGGGGCAATTAGGCAAGGAAGGAACAATTAGACATAAATTTGAAATAACAGAATAAGATACCTACCTGATCTTATATCTTCTCCAACTTTTCCTCTATTCTTCAGTTGTCTTCTGATCATTGAGCATATTAGAATCCACCAATAAACGTGAAAAACAAGCAGCATCAATAGCATTGTATTGAATATATAATATATTGCCATGTGATATGGCTCTGACAGGTTCAAGACTTCGCACAAGTAGTAGCTGCGGAGTAACAACCAAAATTTGTGATTAGATGAGGTACCAAATATTTTATTTTTACAATAAGAATCAAATTCAAACCAACCTTGAGGATCGTATAACCCAAAATGGAAAGAATACCAGCCTTAGTGTAAACCATGAGATGGCAAACAAGCCAAAGCACACACTAGCTCCAAGCTCATTTTCAGAATATTTAAAAAGTTTAGCTGCTTCAAGAAATACATCACTTGCATCATGCAGTGCAAGAATGACCGCACCTATTCGGAAGAACCTATATAAAATAGACATCCATATACTCTATTAGTTTTAATATATGTATCAATTGAAATTTCAAAAACGAGAAAAAATTAATCTTACTGAGCATATTTAAATATGCTTTTAATGCTGATTTTTAAATCAATGGAATCAATATTTTGGTGGCAAGAGATCGTTAAACAGATCACTGCTCCATTTTGATACACATAACCTAATCTCTATATGTATGCAGTGAAAGAGTCAAAATAAAAGTTACTCATCTATACTAGAGTGGAAAATGTATACCAAATAATCCTGATATCCTAATCCACGTATCCAAATAATTTTAAAGTTGCTTGTTTGTTCAGAGTAATCCATGCCAAGATGATTGGATGCAATTAATTGGAACCAGACGGGCAGATTAATATAGACAAGTGATGCAAGGACCTATATCTCATTCCTCATCTTTATCAATCTGTAAATTAGTGTTAGTGTCATTTCTCATGATGCGATACAAAAGACAACTTTCGTGAAGTTCAATATTTCAGCAACAATAAGAAGCAGATGAAGGCATGAAGCAAAAAGATACCTTGCAATGTATGAGTAAGCAATCAGAATAACAGTGACAACATGATGAGACATCATAACAGAGAAATCCTTCCTCCTTGTTTCCCAGGTCAGGAGGGCAGCAGAGCTATAAATGTAGAAGCCACATTGGCACATATAAATGAGTGTCAAAGGAGACCTGAAATGGCCAATGTAACAGCTAAGTTTAGATATACGGCACAACATCAATACATGTATGTATTAAAAGGCACGCAATAATGAAGTTTGGCAGCCATGTTTGCATGACATTGGTAAATGTGTATACAAGACTAGTTGTCTATTCCTAACCAAGCAGGTAAAAAGTGGTTGGAATACTATGAACAATATGATTATAGTGTTACTGAGTCACTGACTACAAAAAAGGGACACGTTGTGATGAGATTCAAGATGCGGAATAAACGCCGGAAAGTTCCGAACTCAGGTTGTGGTTGGACGGATGAATCATGACCTCGATATTCACGACGCGATGGCTCGACGATGCGGAATAAAGAACCACGACTTTCGAAACACCACAAGGATTTGCCCAATCTCCTTGATAAGTCTCTGATTTGAACGCCACAAATAATCAATCGAATATTTGATAAATTCGGGATTAACGTCACAAGATAATCAATCTTGATAAGTTTGGGTTTGTAATGTGAATCCACACATTAAACAATTGAAAAGCATTCAATCTCTGTTTTATTTAATCATCCAAGTCTTAATTTACAATGAATCAAAAAAGGCGTATAAATAAGCAAAATAAAACCCTAATCGCTAATTTACTCAAAATAGAATTCTAACTAACCTAAAATAGCTAAAACTGATAAGGAAATAAAATAATGCGAAAATCCTTAAACTCTATCAGCGGCGCACGTTCAGAAGCTGTTTTACGGTCGTGAGGGTCTTCATTTACGGCCGTGAATTGTGTATTTGAATTATGTTACGGCCGTGAGGATTTTGGCTACGGCCGTAAGTCTTTTTTTTTATCCGGCTATGAATTAGGCAGAGAATAGGTTACGGCCGTGATCCTTGACATTACGGCCGTAATGTCAAAACTGGTCCTGTTTTTTTCTTTGTTTGGCTTGAATATTTGAATTTTCCTGTCAAGCCTGCTATGACTCCGATTGTCGAGGGTCCGGATCACATCATACCCTCCTTCTTTAGGATGATTCGTCCCGAATCATAGCTTTGTCCCTGGTGTTTCACTTCACCTCCTGGATCAAACGGAAAATTTCTGCTTCCATGCCATGAGTTCAATAAATTGGAATACTTTGATTTGTTAACACGGAAGAGATGGAGCTTGAACTTCCTTTGCCATTTGCGGTGTGGTTGAAGCTTCCAAACATAATTAACCTGCAAAAAGGATTTAAACAAAATGGGGAGGGACATGTTAGCTTCATAAGGTACAAGGTATGGATCCTTGTATTCATGACAAACCACCACCAACTCCACGTCTTGAACCACGAGGCTCTTCTCTTCGCTTCTTTCCTCCTTTGCAATTTCTTGTTCAATTTTTTTATCTTCAAACTCAACCACATCTCCGACCTCCACATTTGAATCACCATGTTTATGTACTATCTCATCACTACCAAAATGTGGATCTTCTAATTCAAAGCTCAAAATTTGAACTTCTACCCCAACTTCTAATTCCTCATCATATTTTGGAGTTTGTTCACATAACTCCACGTTTTCAACTCCTATCACAAAGTTCGGGGTCTCTTCAACTACTTCTAATTTATGTTTCAAGCCTCCCTCCTTCTTTTCAACATTCATATCCCGAGGCTCAACTATAACATGTATTTCACTCTCCTCTAGCCATTTAATCACCGCCTTTCGTTTCTCCTCCTTCTTTCGCAATTTAGCTAAATATTTTCTTTCTGCCCCCCGTTCACACCTCAATCTTTCCTCATAAATTTCTTTTTGAATTTTCAAAATTGCTTTTGGATCAATCTCAGCTCCTCTCTTAACCCCGATTCCATCCCTAGGTTTAGGATCACGCCTATAATCACTACGATTTGCTTGAGATCGCCCCTTTTTCAATTTCCCTTCCCTTTCATCTAATTTATCCAACCTAACCAAAGCTTCATTCAAAAATCTCCACATACGATCTTTGGCATTTTCATGGGAATTGGACATTGTGAAATTTTTTGTGGAAGGACACAGAAAAGAATAATGAAAACAAAGGATCAAGAAATTCAAGAAAGTGGTTCTTGAATGGACTTTTTTTTTTTTTTTTTTTTTTTTTTTTTTTTTTTTTTTTTTGAATTTTAGGATGAATTTCCGGAATAAATAAAATAATAAATTTTTTTTTTTTAATAAATCCGAAAATTCGACAACGAACACAACAAAACAAACGGAACTTAATTCGGATAAGAATTAAGCAAAACAAACACTTTTGAATTTTGTTGGATTTTTATATGAATCAAACAAAGAAAAAATTTACTGGCACGAAGAACAAGAAAAGAAAGAAAAGAAAGACTCAACAACAAGATATGGATGATTTTTATGGGACTCGATGATAGACATAAAAATCAAACTGGATAGAAAAACCTGAATTCAGAGTCCAGCTCTGATACCAAATGATGAGATTCGAGATGCGGAATAAACGCCGGAAAGTTCTGAACTCAGGTTGTGGTTGGACGGATGAATCATGACCCGATATTCACGACGCGATGGCTCGACGATGCGGAATAAAGAACCACGACTTTCGAAACACCACAAGGATTTGCCCAATCTCCTTGATTAGTCTCTGATTTGAACGCCACAAATATTCTCGCGAATATTTGATAAATTCGGGATTAACGCCACAAGATAATCAATCTTGATAAGTTTGGGTTTGTAATGCGAATCCACACATTAAACAATTGAAAAACATTCAATCTCTGTTTTATTTAATCATCCAAGTCTTAATTTACAATGAATCAAAAAAGGCGTATAAATAAGCAAAATAAAACCCTAATCGCTAATTTACTCAAAATAGAATTTTAACTAACCTAAAATAGCTAAAACTGATAAGGAAATAAAATAATGCGAAAATCCTTAAACTCTATCAGCGGCGCACGTTCAGAAGCTGTTTTACGACCGTGAGGGTCTTCATTTATGGCCGTGAATTGTGTATTTGAATTATGTTACGGCCGTGAGGATTTTGGCTACGGCCGTAAGTCTTTTTTTTATCCGGCTATGAATTAGGCAGAGAATAGGTTACGGCCGTGATCCTTGACATTACGGCCGTAATGTCAAAACTGGTCCTGTTTTTTTCTTTGTTTGGCTTGAATATTTGAATTTTCCCGTCAAGCCTGCTATGACTCCGATTGTCGAAGGTCCGGATCACATCACGTTGCATCAACAGCCACAATGAATTCTTATTGAGCAAATAGAGATTGACTGAACATGGGATGCAATGTTTCATCACTTGTGTACAAGAAACATATTAAATTGAATGAGATGACCCTAAAATATAGGTTTTGTCCAGGTAATAACATGAACAGATGCAATCATGGAAACAAAATGTCTGCATGTGATATCCATTCTAATAGATGAAAAAAATTACACCGAGACAGCAGAATTGAAACAATTAGCCTCTGTTTGGTAAAATAATGTGGTTTATAAATTGTTTTATTAATGTTTTTGAGGTAAAATGCGTTATTAAAAAACAGAGAGAGAAAATATGTGTGGTTAAAAAGTGATTTGGGAAATTGTGTAGTTTATAAACTAGTTTATAAATAAAAAAAGTACATTTACCAAACGGAGGCTTGTCCATGAGCTAATATTTCATGTATTTCACTCTGCATTAGTTGTCAAGGAACCACAGTGCCTGACCTCAACACAGTTCTTCCAATTGATATTTGGAAAGGAAACAAATGTTATCTAAAAGTAACAGTATAAACTTCATAATATCATCTTCAGAACCGTATTAGAATAATGGTTTCAAAGTTCTTTTATTTGCTTTGCAAAATGGATATATTTGGAAACTTCTGTGTCCCTCTTAATCCTATTATCCACAAAATTAAAGAAATTATCTGCATATAGAACCATGGTGTTCATAGTGCTCAGGGACCAAACCTAGAATATGCAGGCAATGACATTATTGGAGAGATCATTATGAGAAACCAATTATTTAAATTTTCATGGGCATCATCTCTACTTCAGCAAAACCTTATCATATAGTTATTTCAGGTAGGCTACACGGATCCATTTTCCACTTCACTCTATCAATGGGTTAAATCACAAAGGCTCAATTCTTTTTAGGTCACCTATCCAAACAAATTATATGATGATAACATGGTGTACAATCCAAGTTTGTTATAAAAAGTCAAAATATTCTATTGGAGTTTCCGTATGATCTCGTACTCAACTAACCCGTTCAACTAGCAAGAAGCAATAAGCAATATAATAGAGCACATTACACAATGTCAAAGACATCATCAGCAAGCACAGCAATTTTATCAACTATTGGGACAGCATTAAAGAAATGTATTATCACTTACTTCAGCTCTTGATTGGGCCAACCTCTAAAGTACTCCTTTATATCTCTGAACCATGGCTCATGGTAGTTAATTGATAAAACAAAAAACTCAACAGCAGCATAGTATGTGAGTTTCCACATAGACTCCGAAAATTTCACAATTTTTGCTCTTGTAGCCTCATTAATATCCTTCAGGCCATCTCCATTGCTCAACGACCAGATGGCCAACCTCTGGAATAGATGAAATCAATAGTGAGGAAGAGACAATTTTCCAAAGAATTTTTTACTTCTGTAGCGATTGCTTTCGTATCGGCAAAAATTAGACCTTGTTATTGGTCCCATTCATATCATATCTAATAAAATCTAGGATAGTATCCGGAAAACATTTTACATTAATCTTGTTTTAGTGGAAACTACTCTATTCCAAATAAACTTGACCTTGATTTTGTAACCACAAATCAATGAATTTTGTTCCAGCAAAGTTTTAGTCTAAATCTACTTTAATTATGACCGAAGCTGGAGATGGATTCAACAAAATCATGTTTCAGTTGGTAGTGCTATATGCTTGCATTGTTTGCATGCCTAATTATTCAAGCAGCGATGATAGTAACTTGTAACACAACCGGTGGCTCACTTTTTGTGTGTGAGGATTTTTTCCCCTCTCTAAACGAGGTGTACTTGTTTGTCAATGTTGGCTGCTGCATTTTTTCTCTTCTCAATAAAGCCTTGTTTGTCAATGTTGGCTGCCACATTTTTTCTCTTCTCAACAAAGCAAGCAACAGACATCTCAATTATTTTTCCAAAATTTAATTACTTATGATTTGAATGCTAATCTTGGGTTAAATAAAAACTTTTCTGGACAGAATCTTTTTATATGATAAAAAAGCAAAGAAAGTATTATAAACACGATCACAACACTTTTCAAAACCAATTAGTAAGTTGATTGAGCTAAACGGGAACCAAGCTAAGCACTTGGTGCTTTTAAGGTTCTCAAAAACAGAGGTAGAGAAGGGGGGGGGGGGGGGGGTTGCTAGGTTTTGGTTTACCTCCTTAACATGGCTAATTCTAATCAAATAACCAAATAGTGGTCCAGTCCAGTCCAAAGATCCTATGCAATTTTAAGTCTGGTCACAAAATCGTACTAGAAATATGAAACATTTTTGCTTTTTCACTAGTGTAATTCTGATGATATTGGCACTCAAAAAACCTTTAGACACACCCTCCCAAAGAACATAAAAATGTTAAATTCTATCATACTGAGCCCCGTCAGACCACAAGAGAAAATAAATTGAATTATCAATTCATGTCATAAATCACTATCCTACACCAATTTCGGAAAATCAATCCAAGCAACATCATAAATTTTGTAGTTCCAAATTCTAAGCACTATGTAGGTTCTAATCAATTATGAATCCTAAAAAGACCTGGCTGGACATTGCTTCTTTTACGCTCACTTAGCTGAAGTCAAGGGCAGCAAGAGGTTACTCATTTTTCATTTTCTTCCAAACAAGATATCAAAGCATCGACTCCTATTTACGTTAATCAATGTTTACATAAAATTATTTTAGAAATATGAATAAACTATCCACAATTGCTCAACTTGAACTCAAAAAAATAATTGATTATACAACATAAAATCTTAAATTGCAAAAGTACTAATCAAATAAATATGAACTTACGCGAAAGATGAATCTGTCAAGCAAGAACCTGGCGACGGCGAAACCAAAAGCGAAGTAAAACGCGACAACAAAATGCGAGAGGTTTGGTAAAGCATTTTGCTTCCAGATCGAGTCCATTACACGATTCCAGCCTCAGTTACTCTCCATATTCAATCACCAACAATCTTCAATGAAAAAATATATAAAAAATCTTACAAATTCCAACACCTGAACAACTGAATAGTCAAGAATTGTTCAATAAGAAGAGTGACTGGCCGGATAATCACTAGAGAGAGATAGAGTATAGATCGAGGAAGTGAATGGTGGAGAAGATGAAGATCCTGTAAAAATTTCTCTCATGTGAAAGCTTGATGCAGTTTAGTAGCGGGCCAAATGAATTGGGCCAAATCAATTAGATTCCTTAGGCATGCACCAGTCCATGGGCTTGGCCCCACAATCTTTCCTCGAGATAGTAGCACTGATGTCGTCAAATGTTACTAATTTTTAAATATTGACACATCTAATTTGTTTATTGAGGAAATGATTAGAGATGGCAAAAAAATTCGATCCGTCTCGTTGATCCGATCCGAAAAAATTCCAATTCGTGGATCGACGGATCGAAATTTATGTGATCCGCCCCGATCCGAAAATTCACGGAGCGGATTTGGATAGGGGCTGATCCGATCCGTGATCCGACATTTTTTTTAATATAATTTTTTTATCATGTATAAAAATTTAATATGTAAATTTTGTAGCAAACTTTAATTTTTGAGAATAAGTTGCAATCTTTGCATTTTAAAAAAAACACATTTTTCATGTTCTTCATTTGAAGAAAGAATTTCAATAAGTGATGGCAAAAAAACTCGATCTGTTGAATCGGCGAATCGGCCTCTATACTTCTCGTTTCAATAAAATAAATAAAATTTAATAAAAAAAATAAAATTTCTAAATTTTTTATAAAAGATTTAATTTAAAATATATTTAAAAAAATTTAAAAAAATAAAAAAAATAAAAAAATAATTCTGAAGGATCGGTCCACGGATCGGTGGACCGATCCGCCCCGACCCAAACCCGATCCGTCCCGACCCGACCCAAAATTTGACGGATCGCAGGGCGGATCCGGATCGGGCAAAAACAATTCGGGGCGGGGCGGATCGGGGTCCGATCCGCCCCGTTGCCAACACTAGAAATGATGTCTCAAAATAAAAAATTTGTAAAAAAAAATCCTATAAAAAAATGATTAAATTATTAATAATATATTAATATTGAAACAAAATCAACTGGGTATCCTAAATTTAAGCAACTGAATTTGGTATTTCTTTTGAATATGCAGATAACTCATTTCAGTTACAAAAAGTAAATTTGTAAAGTAACTGATCACGAGCCATCCAAGAATACAGAAAGATCATGTTCCATTCCGATGCACACACCATTCGTTAGGCTCATATAATCTCTGTCTTCATCTGAAACAACAGAGAGTCGGACTAAAACTCGTGATAAACAATTCTTGATCCCTGATGTTCCTTTCATAATGACAAAGTTCTTGGTGTTAAATGTGTATGGATAGCGTGATTTTTTTAGAGAAAGAGAAATCATTATCTAATTTTTCAAACTTTGCTTAGAGTCATTCGAAGAAACTGTGTTATGTGTTTTTATCCTGACAACAAAATTCCACGATACGAAATCTACACACGGGAGAGCAACCTTTCTTATTGTGTCTTTTATTCCGGTAACAGAATTCGACGATCACGTTCACCACATTGCTGACAATAGTTGACAGGTACGAAGCATTTATTTTATCCAAAATAGGTATGAACTGTGAAACATGTGCACATACACATACCTGATCAAATTTGAAACCTGATGCATGAATTTAGTGACATAATATAAAGCTCGATATATAATGAATATCACAGGTGTTTTGCTGAGTGATGATACAAGTTGCATCCATGAGCATTCGAATGAAAATGACGAGTGACTTACTGACTCATATATAATGATATATCATTCATATTTTATTACATGCAAACCACTCCTTCCCCACCATACACATTCACACCATTGCTGTGTTCATATACATGTATACAACTTTACACGTGAATAGGTATTTGTACTACATCCTCTACTTTAATTTCACATAATACTCTGATGTTAAGATTAGAATGTTGTTGGTGTTTAATTAGAGGGAAAAGTAGGAGCATCCAAACAATAATATGAGTTTGGGAAATTTCAACAAAAGGAACCATCATCTGAAAATCAAGAAGCTTTATTCTGAAACTTCTGATTTGAGAGAACAAGAAACCATCATTTTGGCTTACTGATTCGAAGAAACTTGTTTTGTTTTTGTACCGATAGCATAATTTCACGACACGGAAGTTGCATACGGAAGAGCAACCTTCCTTATTCTGTCCCGATATTCTAGTAACAGCAATTGAAAATAAGTTTTTGCACATTTCTGAAAATAAATAACAGGTGCGTGTGAATTATTCGTTATGAAATTGGATTGAAATGTGAAATATGTGCACACTGTTAATAAATTTATGACACTTGATGTTGCATGAATTTCTTAAAACAGGATCGATACATGATGAATATCAGTAGTTTTTGGCTGAGTAAGATAGGATATTTAGAATGAAAATGACGTGTGTCTTAATGACTGATATATAATGATGTCTATTTCGTTTTTTACTACATGAAAATCACTCCTTTCCAAACTTACAAAGTAGCACCATTATTGTGTACATGTGCATGGATACCACTTAAGAACTAAATAAGTATTTGTACTGCATCCTGTCAAATCAGATTCTAAAATCAGAAATATGATGATGTTTAATTTGAGGAAAAAGAAGGATTATATATATAAATATATATTGAATTTATCATATCTACAGGTGAATGAATTTGAAAAAAAAAATAAAAATTTTTGTGATAAATTTTCTTTTAGTATGATGAGTGAAGGTTTATTTGTTGAAGTTTAATTTAAATCGATTCATCTAAAGTTATGTAATTATTTTATCATGTCTTTGATTAGCATTTACAAGTGATATGCAATTGCAAAATTTTGTCTTATTATATTGTCACAGGAAATTTGGGGGGGGGGGGGTGACTGTCTTCATACACTATGGAGGTGAGTGGGATGATTCAAACAGTTATGTCGATTACTCTGTTCGTGGTGTCATCGTGCCATTAGATTGCAACTATTTAACACTAGTCGAAATGATTGCTAGTCAACTAGGCAAAGATGAAGGGAAAACCATATTTAATTTGAATTACCAGGTATATGATAAGGGGCCTAAAATTCCAATCTCTGATGATATGTCGCTAAAATTTTATATAGAATTTAAGATGGGAGAAATAGATAGGCGTTGTTACCCAATATGTGTGAGTGTTGAGGATTTGACACCTATTGAAGAACATCAGGGCACTAATAGTGGGGTACTAGTTAGGGGTGGGCATTAACCCACTAAACCCGTCAAAACCGCCAAACCTAACCCAACCCGATCGGTTTGGGTTGGATTTTGATAAAAAATGGGTTGGGTTGGGTTTCAAAAAAAAAAAAATTGTTCAGGTTGGGTTGGGTGAAAAATCCAACTCAACCCGACCCACCCAATCAAAATTTTAAAAATATAAGACCCTTTAAATTTCAAGAATCTTAAGCCCGTTTTTAATTTGGATGAAACTCAAATATGATTTGAACATATTTTAGTTTTATTAGCAAGTATTCAATTTATTATATTTGAGCTTATTGTATTGTACATAATTTATTTGAGTTAATAGTTGATTTATGGGTATAATTTTTTAATTTTCTAATATTTTTAGTTAATTGGACTAAAGCCCAAACCACCCAACCCGATCGAAACTTGATTGGGTTGGGTTGGGTTTGAACTCATGTTTGGGTTGGGTTGGGTTCGGGTTGGGCAAAAAACCGACCCAACCCAATCCACGCCCACCCCTAGTACTAGTAAACCATGATAACAACATATCTATTGATTCAAAACGCATGCATAGACCGGTAGATGATGCACTATCCTATGCTGAGTATCCGACTTTGGAAGAGATGGGCATGGAGTTGTCAGAGTATGTGAACGTAATAGAAGATGAATTTGAAGAATCACTTCATAATGTGGTGACAATGCCAATAGTTGAAGGGTTTAGAAAGGGAATGGTGTTCAAGGACAGGGATTTGCTTGTCACAAGTTTCTCATTGTGGGCAATAAAAAACAGGTTTCAGTATGTTGTTTGGAAGTCAGACTGTAAGTTTTACTGGTTGAAATATATCGATAAGTCTTGCACTTGGAACTTCAAATCGTCAAGAACAGGTAGCGTTGGTAACTTCAAAATAAGGGAGATTATTGACAAGCACACCTGCTCCATGGATTCAGTAATTGTTCATCACCGTCAAGCTACTAGTTTTCTTATTGCTAACTGTATCAAGCACAAGTTTTATTCAACAAGGAGAATCTATACACCTAGAGACATATGCGACGACATGCATCATACATACGATGTGAAAGTGAGCTACGATAAAGCGTGGCGCGCACGAGATCGTGCAATACAAATAATTCGAGGTGATGTTGAGATTGATGTGGTGGAAGGAACGACGATATTCAAGTGGTATCGTGGTGGTGGTGGTGGTGTTGAGACGGTGATGGCAGTGAAGTGGTGTTGGTGTTGAGACAGTGACCTCATAATTTAATACGTTATGATCTAGTAATTTAGTACGTTATGACCTAGGAAAAAGTCAGGATTAACTAATTTGACATTTGTGTGACCTAATGATTTAGTAATTTGTGATCTTGAAATTAGTTGTGAAACTTATAACCTAATAATTTAATAGATTGTGACTTGTGATCTAGAAAAACGTTGAGAGTGACTAATTTAACATTTATGTGACCTAATGATTTAGTAATTTGTGACCTTGAAATCAGTTGTGAAACTTGTGACCTAATAATTTAATACGTTGTGACCTAGAAACAAGTCCGGATTGCCTAATTTGACATTTGTGTGACCTAATGATTTAATAATTTGTGACCTTGAAATAAGTTTTGAAACGTATGACCTAAAAGATTTGTATTTGTGACATGAAATTATGCAATGTTGTGACCTTAATATATATAATTAATAAAATATTTTTAATTATTTAACATAATTAATTAATATTAACTAAAACCTGATTTTTGAATATATATATATATATGTTTGATCTTATTTTTGAAATCTATACTTGTAAATCTCTTAATTATGTATTTTTCCCTTTTGAAAGACCGAAGAGCTTGTTGATTTGGAGCCACAACCCCATGACATTTTAAAGTTATTTTTTCATTTAAATTGAGCATTTAAACATCAATTTGAGCTCGCATTCTTTTAACATAAAATGATTTTTCATTAAATTGCATATTATTTATTGAAAAACAAATGGAAGCACGGTTTCGCACATCAACAAAAGGCACGCGACCTAAAAAAAGGTAGTAGATAGTAGTCAACTTTAGTGGTGGGCTAGACGTCAGTTGTATTCATCACCGGTGCATGACATGTCTAAGGCCCATTAAGATAATTTCGGGACGGATCGTGTTATAATGATCTCAATCATGGAAAATTTAATAAAATAAAAAAAACGATTAATTTGTGCGGATTTTGAAAATCAAAACCCAAACCAAACGATTTTAAAATAGTTGGCTCAATTTGAGGATGAAAATAAAATAAAAAATCGTGGATCCACGTGGACCCAAGCCAACCGTTATTAACCATTTCAAACCAACTAATTCCGCTTGATTTGCAATTTTTTTTTGTATAGCCCTAATTCTCACTCCACCATGTCCAATTAATATATAATAATATTATCCAACACCAGTTTATATGACATTGTGCGATAGACTCAATTTGACATGAAATTCTACTATTCATATAATTGTGCCTCTCATTTAATGACACATAAACTAATAATATTATAATATCCGTTGTGTTAAATAACATTACTCATTAATTTAACACTTGGAAATAAAACCTGGTCATACTTGCCTTCAATGCCAAGAATGCCCATTACAGCCAATAAAGGGAACATCGAGTGGTTGTGGGGTACATATAGACACTGGTAAGAAAATATTGAGGGGTAAAAAAACCATGTATGACTTGCCAATATAAATATTATACATACATTTGACCGCGAATTGACACAAAACAAAACAGCGTTTATCCTATTTATCTATGAGTCCGACATAGCTGCTTAAAAGGGAGAGGTCAGCACTCGTTTTTACATAGAAATGTATCATCTACATCTCCAAAACAAGCTTTTAATCAAACAAACAAACAAATTCATGATATGCAGAACTCTGTTCAATGGCATCCTCAAAAGCTTGCCATTGTAATTAAAATCATGTTAGGATTTAACAAACAGCTCGATTTTTTGGGATAAACGCAGTCCTGCTTCTCCTCCCTCCATCAATAGCGGAATTATCTGAAGTTGGACATTTCCAAGATGGAAATATCTGAAAGAACACTTGCTTAATAATCTTGTAAACATATAATAACAGTTGCTGAAAGAAAATATATTCTATAGATTACTTGATCATGGTTTGAATTATCTGCTAAAGCTGTGTTTTCAACCTTTTGGCCCTGAGATTCATTGTTCGAGTTATTTTGACCGTCTCCATCCACAAAATTCTGACCCGTACACTCTGCAAAATCCCCCCAAAGAATGAATAATTTATAATAAAACATATAAAAATGAATAATAGCACAAATCAAGTGGGAAAGTCGAGTTTGCAAGACTGAGTTAACAAATATAAAATCATTGTGCATCTTCACTGAATAAACAAAATCTAAAATGTATGCAATGAGGTTCAGTTGTGTGTGTAAATCAGACGTTCTTGACCTATGGCAACTCAGTATTTCAACTACGAAATGGCGAGTTGGCACTGGTTCAAAATCCACCTCTCCCTCATTTTCACGAGTACTTTAGTTTTAGTCTATCATGAAATTATTAAGGCAAAGGTTTTATTGATCAGCCCTAAAGATTGGCCAACGCCAGCTCCATCAAGATAAGCAACAGGTAATTTCTTAAAGGAGGTCCCAGCATCATCAAAATCAACTAATCCAACATAAATAAGGTAGACGAACTATGTTAATTTCCACTTTATACATGATTATGCACAATCATTCTTACCTGAAAATATAGTGAGACAGTTTGGAAAACAATACTTAAGGAACGTGACAATCTTTTCAAAGAATACATGCCAAAAAATTGCACGTTTGTGTCACGGTCTAAGCCAAGAGGCAAGGGAGCAAATAGTAGAAGTGGTACTGGAGTATGTATCTGCAGATTATCCATGAGAATTGACGTGTGAAATAGGATCATAGGAGAACAGTGCTTCTGAAGGTTTGCAACATCCAATAAGCAAATAAAACAGGAGCACTTTTTTATATAAATCTGAGTTTGAATCGGGCTATCTTCATCCAAACTTTATCAGAAGGAAATGGCAGAAATGTCTTCACGTTCCCAATATCACAGGACAGAGAAAAATAACAGATCACTCATGTCAACTACAAAGCAAATTCGGCATGCAAAGGAATTTTAAACACAGCCTTCTTCGCAAAATTTTTAGGTATAATAAGAACGAGTCTTGCACGAGGTTGAGTTCAAATCGCATAACAAGAAGTTAGATATATCACCAGTGTATAGGTTACTAGCTGGAAGTTGGTGTGAACGTGTTTTCAATCCCTGAGATCCGATCCCTTCCATAGCTATGTTTTTCTCTGTACTACAAAGTACCATATTTTGTTGTGAAGCAGCTGATGCTGGGGGACACGAACGTTCAAACCATTGTACCCGTGGGCTCTTAAGGGCATCAAGAGTATCAGCTGAAGTATGCAAGAAAGGCTGACCCCTTCCATAATTGATCTTTTGCCAACAGCCATCCTGTAAATCAGTTAACTGATAAAGAAAATGACACAAATCAACTTATGCTTTTGAAGAATCTACAGTTACACATGCATTTAAGAAAGAGAATAGAATACAACAAAAATAGTCATAGAACAAGTAATGCAGAATCAAATGAGTTCCTCAACCTGATCAGAAGAAATATAAACACAATCATGCTGTTTTCCAGATAGATGTTTCTCATTCTTGTTCTGCTCAGAGCATGATGCAAGCAAACCCATTGATTGTTGCAACTGTTTAACAAATGACACTTCCAAATGATCAAGATACAAATTGTGCTTCTCATTTGTCCATGTTGTAGGGTTATCCTGGGAAAAGAATGGAAGCTGAGAAAATTTTCTTTCATAATATGTACGGACAAAATCAGTCTGTAAAAGATACTGCGTATATAGGAAAGTTCTGACATATATCTTTTTCAACATTACCATAAAATGTAACGGTATAATATCCCTGTAAGCCAGGTTTTCCCTAATACGGAAGCAATGAGGTCAATGGATGCTTACAGCACGCAAACTGCTAAAAAGAAACTTGTTTCGACAATCCTATTCTCAAAGCTTTCCTGAAAATGTAATTATAGCACGGAGTATTCAAATTCACCGTATCAGTTGACCAAACTGTGTTTTCCTTCCTTCGGGGGAAAAAATGCAGAGTATCGATATTCGCCTCAGCAAATCCTGAATCCCGCAACAGATCACTTGGTTTTTGGTCTTCAATTGCAAAGCCAAAGGAAATTGGGCATTGATTCTTACATATTATAACAACATAGTGTTAGCTCGAGTAAGATTTACGCATGATCGATCATGATCAAACAGAGCGCCATGAGACAAAACCATACAGCAGCGAAAACCTTGCCACATTCTTCCTTATCTTTGGCATTTTCAGAGAGAACCTTCAGCTAATTTCATAAAGAAGTTGAATGACTTCGCGTTTTCATCTCAGCAATCCAACGCTAGTCATACAAACGACCTTACAGGGTGGGCATAATGCAAAGAAAGACAAAAGGTAACCGGTAGGCACTCCTCACCGTCCGAAATCCGAAAGTCTTTGACTTCATTAAAATTTGACAAAAGGAATCAATATCTGGATTCTTTCTGCACCATGTGACGCTTTAGTCTTCCATGATTCCACAATCAAACAAAGCAATTATAAAGTAATTGGACCAACAATGTTCAGCCCTAATGCAGAAGCCCAGGAGACTAGAGCCTGATCCAGTTGAATGAATTGAAGCTGAAGCCCAAATAAATATTGCTGATCCAGCCCAAGCAGAACTGATCCAACTCAAATGCAACCGGATCAGCCCAAATAATAAATCAACTGATTCTTGGTGTCTTTCAATCTCAGCCGTCAGATCAATCCAATTGATCACAACCGTCCACCTCAGATTAAATTAGAGGTGTCAAGACGGACGGGCCGACCAGACCCGTGAAAACCGGCCTGAATTAACCAGGGATCGCGGGCCGACACATGACCCATGCGGGCGGTTCACGGGTCAAGAAGTTGTGAACCGCGGGTTTTGCGGGTCAAACCTTCACGGGCCGTGGTTAACCCGCTAGCCCGTAACTAAAAAAAAAAAAAAAATTTATTAAATATGGTAACATTGAAAATCTCTCTTCTTCTAGAAATTCTAATACAACTTTTAAAGTAAAATCTTATTTTTTTTCCTCCCTAATAGCTAAAAAAATAATATTTTTTGACAATAGTAATTAGAAATACATTTATCATTTAATTGTTATTTGTTTATATTTTATTTAAATTTGCAAATTTAGAAGTAATTTATATAACATAAACTATAATTTTAAATTCTATGTAAATATTTTATGGTATAAATATAAATTTATCATTTTAATCATTTTGTATTTAGAAACTTGACAAAAAATTTGCTATAAATATAAAAAAATTTATGTTTTTATTCATACGGGCCAAATCAGAACAAACCGCGACCCGCATGGGCCAACGGACGGGCCTGGGTTGTAGTTCAAAATTTGCGGGTTGACCCGTAACCAGCAGCGGGCGGGCTTTTTTTCAAGCGGGCCGTTACCAAGCTTTTTATTGGCGGGTCGACCCTGCCCGGACCACCCGGATTGACACCTCTAGATTAAATGGGTTTACACGACTTCTAAGGCTATTCTTCCGGACTCTTCGTTTTTACTCTCTCTTTCGTCCCTGTAGCTCTCCCTCATACTTCTTCGTCTTCTCTAGTTGTCTTTGTGTAAAACCAGGAGTTTCTTTGTGAAATACAAACAAGTTGTTTGTATAATATGAGGTTTCTTAGTGTATTACTTTGTGCAGGCTAGAGAGATTCGTTATTTGTGCAGATTTATTTACGTTTTGTATAACTTTGAGTTTATGTTTCAATCTTTCATTAATAAAGTTTTTTCGAAAGTTTCTTTGTGGTATTTGTGATTCTTTGTGGTTTATCCGTGATTCTAGGTTAAAACTCATAACCTGGTATTAGAGCATTAGGATTCTTGAGAATACGTTGCACTACGACACTAAAAACCTATAGATCCAGAATTTTTGGGGTTAGCATTCTTAATTTTTGAAAGATCTCTGATTTCTTGTTAAAAACATTTTTAGGGTTTTTTGATTTCTTGGTTTTTGAAGGATTCTTGTGCTGATCTTCAAGATCTGTAAATCTTGAAACAAAAACATTTTAACATCTTAAAATACTTAGCATGAAATCTTTTAGATCTGTAAAGATTTTTCAAAATATTTCTGAAATACTTCGTGTTGTTTTAAGAAACTTGTAGATTCTGAAAGATCTGTTTGAAAACCCATAAATTGTTTTATAATTTTGTGTTCTGGATCTTTACTCTTTGTGTAAAAATCATAAGACCCCAGACTCAGGATAGATCTCCTTGAGTTCTAAAATGATCTGACAAGATTCTAGTGTGCGACCTTGATGCAAGTAACCGGAACTCACTGGATCAGAAATACTGGAAGGACTTATGAAATATCTAAAGGCTACTGTAACCCTAATTTGTAATAATGTTATATTATTCCTTGCTGCATTTAATTTTTCTTGTTTCTTACTCTATAAACTTTTGTTTCTATCCAAAGTCCTTCCGTCAGAAGCATTCTGTTGGACCCCTTTACTTACCTTTGTTCATGATTTCTTGAAAATTCGAGAATCTAAGGGAGTCTAGGGCTAACCTAAATTAAATTGAGAGTAGTGATGGCAATGGTATGGGTCAGGGACCTCATTCTCATCTCTATCACCATTACATGCAGGGCGGTGAAGGGGTTAAAAATTTCCCGTTATTATTATTATTTTTTTTTGGATCAAGCTTTATTTTTTATTAAAAAAATTAAAATTAAATTAAACTTTATTATCCCATGCCTTTAAGTTAGTAATCTAGGTTGGAATCATCCGGAATCATCCAACTTAGTTTAAAAGAATGTGTAATTTTTCAAAATGTATTGAATTTTAAAATTTTTATTATTTTAAAATTTTTAAATTATAAACGGGGCAAGGATTGGTTGGGGACCTCATCCCCATCCCCGTAACAAGGATAAAATCATTATCATTCCTGCCCCATTCGGGGTGGGTTCCCGTGGGGATTGGGTCTCGCAAGGGAAATTACCATCTCTAGTTGAGGAATGTTGAGGGATATGCTAGAAGAACACTACTGCTTTGTGTTCATATTCTTTATGTTGATGCTTAGTGTATAATTATCACTAGAAGAACACTACAGCTTTGTGTTCATATTCTTTATGTTGATGCTTAGTGTATAATTATCACTTTGTGTTATGTGATCCTCTTGATTACAATATATATGATATTCTGTATTTGTTGAATTTTTGTGATATATACTATCTTCTTGGATTAATTAGTTGCCTCAATTTGTGACTCTTTGTGTATATTCTTACTTGGTGTATTATTGTCGTGCCTTTTGCTTTCTTTGAAGAACTAAGGCTTCAAATTATTAAAAACTGCTTTTCAAATTATTAGTAATATTTTGAAATGGCTACTATCAAAGTTGATGTTGAAATTTGGAATGGTAAACGAGGCTTTAGTCTCTGGCGCCAGAAAATGAGAGTCAAACTGAAATTGATAAGATGGCTTGGAGTTCTTTGTTTCTTCACTTATGTGATACTATTATTACACAAGTAGGGGAAACCAAAACTGCTAAAGAACTTTGAGATAAAATTGAGGAAAATTATCCCATCCTCACACTTCCTAACAAATGTTTCTCCAGAGGTAATACTTTAGTTTTAAGTTTGATATTTTCAAAGATACCAATGAAAACATGAATATACTTAAAAAGATTACTCAAAACTTAGTGAACTGCGAGGAGAAATTATTTGATGACCAAAAGTATGGATGGGCGTAGGTTGGGTTTGGTCGATTTTTTGCCCAACCCGAACCAACCCACTATGGTCGGGTTGATATAAAATCAACCCAACCCAACCCAACACCTTCAAGTTTCGGTCCGGTCTGGTTGGTTTGGGCTTAGGTCCAATTAGCAAAAAATCTTGAAATTTAAAAAATTAAGTCCATAAATCAACTATTAACTCAAATCAATTATGTACAAGACAATAAATTCAAATATAATAAATTGAATACTTGCTAATAAAACTAAAATATGTTCAAATCATATTTGAATTTCATCCAAATTATAAAATATGTTTGAGGTTCTTGAAATTTAAATGGTCCTATTTTTTTAAGTTTTTTGTTGGATTGGGTCAGGTTGGGTTTTTCACCCAACCCAACTCGACCAATTTTTTTTTTTGTTTGTAGAACCCGATCCCAACCTGATTTCATCAAAAATCGATCCAAACCGATCGAGTTGAGTAGGGTGATTTTAGTAGGTTGGGTTGGTTAATGCCCACCCCTAACCAAAAGGTAGTCTGTCTTCTAAATGCTATGGAGGATAAATATAAAGACTTGAGAAATACCTTAGAATATGGTGGACAAAAACTGACATTTGATATTATTCATAATTAAGAATAAGGAGTTAGAAATGAAAGTTAATCATAGAGAAGCCTATAATGTAATAGGAAATTTTGGCAAGAAAAAAAATCCTTTAGGGATAATAAGACTTATAATAATTCCAACAAAAGTTGGAATTATTTCCAACAATACTATAAACTGGAACATTTTGAACAGTAAACCTGTAAAGGATAATTATCAAGAGAAGGACATAGTTAACATGTTTAAAGACTATAAAGGTATAGGATAATTTCTTTAGAGTTAGGAAGTGTTACAACTATGGTAAGCCTGGTCATCACGTTAAAGACTATTTTAAGAAGCAATAGGAAAGTGCAATAGTAACCAAACTGAAGAAGTAGCTTAAAATAATAGTGGGGTAGTTTATGTTACCACTAAATCTAATACCAAAAATGAATGGATACTTGATTCTGGATGTAATTTTTATGTGTCCTGAAAAGGAATTATTTGTTAATTTCTGTGATAAATCGAGTGGCTTTGTTAAACTCGATAATAATTTGACTTGTGACATAAAAGGTGTTGGAAATGTACTATTGAAACTTGAAAATAACAGGACCTTTATTCCAAATCAAACAAGAAATGTCCTTGATTTAAAAAGAAATTTGATATCCTTAAGTATTCTTAACAATGAGTCATATGATATTAGGTTGAACAAATGTTACCTAAGGATAATAAAAGGCAATACCCTGCTTTCCTGTACTCCCAAAACAAATGGAATTTATATTCTAAAATCTTATCCTATTTGTACTAAGTCTTTTAATGCAGTTCATATAAATGATAAAATTGATTTGTGGCATAAAAGACTTGAGCATTTAGATGAAAGAAGTCTGAAATTACTTCAAAAGAAATGGGTTTTTGGAAATGATGTTTTACAAAAACTAATTTTTGTGAAGAATATGTTTTGGAAAAATAGAAAATGTCTTGTTTTGGTAAAAGTGTTCACAAGTCAAATGATATTTTGAAATATTTGCATACTGATTTATGGGGTCCTGCCCCAGTTAATACTGTTTCTGGTTTCAGATACTTCTTGGTTTTTGTAGATGACTATTCTAAGAAAACTTGGATTCATTTGTTGAAATCTTAAGATGTTACCGTGTGTGTTTAAAAACTGGATTACCTTGATTGAAAATTGAAAATATAAGAAAGTTAAAGTTAGAATTGATAATGGTCTAGAGTTTTGTAATCTGGACTTTGATACTTTTTGTAATAATCAAGGAATTTTTAGAAGGTTTTGAGGGCTATAATCAGTAGATTTGTTGTTTTTAATAAAAAGATTTTCCCTGTAAAACTGAAAATTTGGAGGGCTATAATCAGTAGATTTGTTGTTTTTAATAAAAAGTTTTTCCCTGTAAAACTGAAAATTTGGAAAATCCTCTATAGCGAGGGTTAAATTTGGGTGGAAAGAAAATGAATTCTATGGAATTGAATTCCTGGAAATTGGAAGTTTAATGTATTTGATTGGTTTAATTTTTTAGGTGGAAAAAGTAGGGAATTTTTCAACTTTTGTTGTTTGATTGACATTATTTTCCATGAAAAATAATGTAAAATTTATCTATTTTAATAAAAAATATATATTTTTTCCACACATTTGTACTTGATAATAATAATGTTAATTTTTTTAAAAAAATAAAATCAATTAACAACAACAAAAATGATCAAATATAATGAAAATTGTATAAGATTTTTCATGAAAAATAAAATCTTCTCCCCCCTAGGAAAACGAATTCATTCAAAATAAGGAAAATACCGGATTTCAAGGCAAGTGGAAAAATGAATTCTATGAAAAACTTAGACAACCAAACAGCGTAAAGTTGGAAAATCATATTTTCCATGAAAAATAACGTGTATCAAACGCACCCTTAGTGAAAAAGATTTTCTCACTATTGAGCTGAGTGTATGATTCTCAAGATGAGAACCATCAATCTGATACTCAATTTCAGGAGGAGCAACCCCCACAATCTCCTATTAATGTTACTGTACCTGATTCTTCTGTTCCTGTTCCTGAAACTGAAAATGATTCTAATCTTAATTACTATCAGCTTGCTAGGTAAAGAACTAGATGGGAAATCAGATTTTCATCTAAATTTGAAGATCCTGATTTTGTTTCTGCATTTACCGTTTCTGAACCTATGCATTTTGAACCTAAATAATTTGAAGAAGCTGTTTCTTCAATTGATTCTAAACTGTAGCTTGCAGCAATGCAAGATGAAATGGATTCTCTTTATAAATGCTACATGGATCTTAGTGGATAGGCCTGAAAATAATAGAATAATTGACTGCAAATGGATTTATAAAATTAAGGAAAGTGAGTCTAAAGACATAAAACCTAGGTATAAGACTGGACTTGCTGCTAAAGGTTTTTCACAAAAGGAATGAATAGACTGCAATGAAATTTTTTCAAGTGTAGTTAAGTATACTTTCATCAGAATTCTGTTTGCTTTAGTTGCACAATTTGATTTAGAATTTGACTGAAAATAAGAGAATAATTGACTGCAAATGGATTTATAAAATTAAGGAAAGTGAGTCTAAAGACATAAAACCTAGGTATAAGACTGAACTTGCAGCTAAAGGTTTTTCACAAAAGAAATGAATAGACTACAATGAAATTTTTTCACGTGTAGTTAAGTATACTTTCATCAGAATTCTGTTTGCTTTAGTTGCACAATTTGATTTAGAATTTGAACAAATGGATGTTAAAACTACTTTTTTGAATGGATCTTTAGATGAAACCATTTACATACATCAACCTAAAGGTTTTGAAAAAAGAGGTAAATCTGACTTAGTGTGTTTACTTAAAAAATCTTTATATGAATTGAACCAGGCTCCAAGACAATGGTATAAGAGGTTTGACTCTTAAATACAAAGTCTAAATTTCAATAAGAACCAATATGATTCATGTTTTTACTTCAAAGTTGGTGAAACTGATTATATGTATCTTCTTTTATATGTTGATGATATGCATATAGTTGGTCCTAATATACATGACTTTAATTCTCTTAAGCATAAATTGAAATCTGAATATGATATGAAAGATTTAGGGCATGCTAAAGAATTCTAGGTATGGACATCTTTAGAAATAAAGAATCTGACAAATTATTTCTGAATCAAAGGCATTACATTAAAAAAGTTCTGAAAAGATTTAATCTTTTTTATTCTATAAAGTTGTTTCATTAGATTTGCCTGTTCATTTTCAAATTATCTATTGATTTGTCACCCAAATCTAATGAAGAAGAACATAGAATGCAAAATGTGCCTTATTCAAATGCAGTAGGATCTGTTATGTACCTTATGGTGTGTATTAGGCCAGGCATTGCATTTCCTGTTAGTGTGTTAAGTAGATTTATGAGCAATCCTGGTGAAATACATTGTGAAGCTATGATATATTTGCTTAAATATCTTAATGGTTCTTAAAACTCAGTCTGATGTGTTTCTAATCCACAAATGATTTTAAATTGAAAGAGTTTGTAGACTCAGACTTTGCTGGTAATGTTGATAACAGAAAATTCAATTCTGCACACACACACACACACACACATTATTATGAAATTTGGTCGCATTATCTTCAACTGAGGCTGAATATTGTAGCCACATATGTTGTAAAAAAATGTATGTGACTTAAAGGTTTACTTAGTGAAATATGCTGCATTGATGATTTTGAAATTGAAAACTATACTAACAGTCTTAGTACTTTACATTTGTATAAGAATCCAGTGTTTCATAATAGATTAAAATACATTGATGTGAAATATCATTTCATTAGAGATATAACTGAAAAGGGATTGTTGAACTTGTTAAAATTTCAAATCAATTGAATCCAGCAGATGCTGGTACTAAGGTGATTCCTATCTCAAAGTTTAAATATGCTTTAGCCTTCTTAAACTTAGTAGAATTTTGATAATGCTCTTTTGTATTTTTTCAGGCAAAGTTGATCCAATTAGTCTTGTTTGGTAACACTTTTATAAACTGGTTTATTTATGATTTTTAGGTAAAAATAGTTGTTGAAAATTGGAGAGAATGTATGTTGTTAAAAAGTAGTTTTAGAAATTGTGTGGTTTAAAAATCAATTTATTTTGTTTACCAATCGGATGCAAAAGGTGGAGATTTGTGAAGTAATTGGACCAACAATGTTCAACCCAAATGAAGAAGCCCAGCAGACTAGAGTCTGATCCAGTTGAATGAATTGAAGCTGAAGCCCAAATGTTTATTGCTAATGATCCAGCCCAAGAAGAACTGATCCAACTCAAATGCAACCGGATCAGCCCAAATACTAAATCAACTGATTCTTGGTCTCTTTCAATCTCAGCCGTTAGATCGACCCAATTGATTACAACCGTCCAACTCAGATGAAATGGGTTTACACAACTTCTGAGGCTATTTTGCTGCTGAGAGTATTTCCAGTTTTTTTTTCTCTCTCGCTTTTCTCTTCCGTGTGTGTGGCTCTCACTCATACAAGTCATACTTCTTCGTCTTCTCTGGTTGTCTTCGTGGGGTTTCTTTGTGAAATAGAAACAAGTTGTTTATTACTTTGTATAATCTGAGGGTTCTCAGTGTATTACTTTGTGTGAGTTAGAGAGACTCGTTATTTCTGCAGATTTGTTATTGTTCCTATATATTAACATCCTAAAGACTTAAAGTGAAAATTCCTTAGTTGTTTTTCCTTCTTTATATACACACACACTGTCCTCTATCAAGAAGCACATACGAGCCTGCTAGAACACACAGAAATGTAGAGAAAGCATCGAAGTTCGATGTTCTTCACAAACCCAATTAAACTGCATCGATCTGTAAACGCAAGCCAATTATCGTGAAAAGGATCTTAACCTCTTAAGGCCTCAACCCATAATTTAATTTGTTTTATGTCACTGCATTAAGCCAGCCACCACGCAAAAATGAAAATAAAAACAGGAAAAGATAAAAATAAAAATAAAAAAAGTATATCTGTGCATTAAGAAGCGGAGAGATACTAAATCAAAAAGGAATCACAGATTACCGGTGATTGATGCACTATATCTTCGAAATTCTTAGAAGTCAAAGAAGATGCTTCCGAGTTCAACCGAGTCAACTCATTCACTAGAAACTTTGTCATCGCAGAAGTAGCTGCCCGTAGAAAAATTTCTTCCAATCACCGGCTAAGAGAATTGGTATTAAATTTCTCAAAATATCTCGAGATTAGCTGAAGAAGAAGAAAAAGATCTTGCAAGAATAAGGAGAGAGAGAGAGAGAGAGAGAGAGAGGGGGGGGGGGGGGGGGGATATAGGTAGGGGGCCAGGATCCACTTGGAAACACTTTTTACAAGTGTTTGATGTGCCACGTCAGATGGTCTGATAATATCTTGGTTGATCCCAGTGTCACCCAGATATTTTTATGGCGGACCGCGGATAAGAACTGGGTTGGGCCCCATTTTTTTTTGCCTATTCTATTTCTTCAATTGAATAATGCTAAGAAGTATAAAACAATTTTTCTTTTTTCTTTTTTTTTTTGATCGGAAAACAATTTTTCAATTGAATTACATATACATGATTTGATAAATATCAATCAACTTATTTATCACATTATTTTTAAAATCAATAATTACAAACTTATCAACACATCAATTAATAACTTAATCTGGACACTGTTTGGTATGTATAAATAGATTAATTCTCTCCGAAATTGTTTTGTCCGTTTTTTTTTAAAATTTAAAAGCTGTGGATATTATTAATTAAGTTTTTTTTATAAAATAAAGTTTTAAGAAGTGGGGCCAAACAAAGACTTTCCTCCTCCTCCTCCTCCTCATCTTCTTCTTCTTCTTTATTTTTTAATTTTTTGTATAGAAAGCTTGTAAATTTGAATTCGGGTCCATTGATGAATTCGTCGAGTATTGTATCTCAGTTCAGAAAAGTACCCATCCATATATAAATATGGATTGGCTAGTGGTGTTTTACAAGGATAATATGGATTCTAATCTAGGCACACTTACAACTTTCAATCATAAACACTTTTGAACGAATTGCAAATACAAGAAAGAACATATCAATTGTAATTTCTTATTCAAAGACAATAAAAGACCTAATAACGAGATTAAGTGTCTTAAATACGGAAAACAATAATATCTAATGGCTCAGCAGTTCCTAAATGATTTGAAATTGGAGAGAGAATATGTGTGGATAAAAAATGGTTTGAAAAATTGTGTAGTTTATAAACTGATTTATAAACCAATTTATTTGATTTACCAAATGAATCCTATAGTAAGGTGGTTGTTTCTTCTATCACTCAAGGCTGGCCCTCTAGTCACTTCTTATGTTATAAATTAGAGAGAAAAATAGAAAAGATTAGAGAAGTCAATATATTTGTGTTTCATTAAGAACTAGATCTTCTTCCTCATATATATAGAAAAAAATTAGGGATAAACAAGGTAATAATATCTATTGTTATTTGTTGTAAGTGTATAAATGTCATTCACTAATATATATATATATATATATATATATATATATATATATATATATATATAATATTTACAACACTCCCCTGAATGACAAAATATGTCTTGTTAACCTTATTTGATAAAAATCCGACGGAACAAAAATATCAAATGAAAGAAAAAGAGTATAATTATTTTGTAGTATTAAAAGAAATGCTGCATCATTAAAACATTACTAGGAAAACCTAATGGGATAAATTCTAGACTAAGGAAAAAGATTACAATTATTCCCTCTGATGTTTATCACTGTAAATTACTAAGTCGACGCATCGCAATGTTGTGAATCAATTTCCTAAATGTAGATGTTGTCAATACTCGTGAATAAATTAGCCACATTAATATCATCAGTGTTATGAAATATGTATGTATTAAAGTTATTCATCAATATTCATAACAATTACCTCATTAAAACATTGTTAGGAATACTCTGCAACAAAACTCTAGCTAAGGGGAAAAGAGTACAGCGTATATTAGCTCCTCTTCATGAGAAATTACAAATATATTGATATTGCATATCATTATTTCAACTGTTAATCGATGTAATATCGAATTTGTACACCAAACATATACAAATAACTCATATATTATATTATTTGTTCTTCAAATATAAATCACTATTTTATTTGAACTTGGAGAACTATATCATATTTTCAATCATTTGAACATACTGCATCAAGCCATTTTCTATAATCAATATTCATCATGCATTTAATGCAGCTTTCAAATTTGGAAGTGACTTATTCATTTCAATGAACAATTAATTTATTCACTTCAGGTAAACAATTAACCATAAATTTGCATCTTGAAAATCAAGTGCCGGAATTTCCAAATATTATTCACTATAATGATATGCTATAATTTTTAACATTTTGTCATGTAGAGTCATTTGTACCATTCTTCATGTAATTTAAATTTATTCGACCAATCATATTCCATTACAAAAGTGATTATATTCTAGGCATATTAAATATTCAACGATTAGCCCCCAGGGCACATCTCCAAGTGGTAAAAGGGGGAGGTGGAAAATCTCCAGCATAGCTTGCAGCTGCCGTGTGTAAGGGTTCGAATCTTGAAAAATGGATGAGGTCCTTGGTAAGCGAAGTTAAAAGGCAAGCCTCACACCCTACACTCTTGGAGGCTTATCCTGCAATTTACCTTCTTCACCAATGCTCAGGGTAGGGCAGGTGGGGCCCCCTAAGGTGTGGGCTACACCCTAAATATTCAACGATTATACTTGTATATTTAAGACATCTTTTATATCTTAATTGTCAATTGACTGGATTATAACCAATCATTTAAATATATATTATTTGTCACAAATATAATATGTTAGCCTTTCGCTTGAAATCCCAACATACCGCATCAACTGATACAACAAACAATGCACTCAATATACCGAGATGGGAATCAGACATTTTGATCTCACTTATTGATATATCAAAGAGCTCAAGTTATTAATTAGATTATAATTCATCCACCACATATCATGCCAGTTATTTTAAAATTTACGTGGGCAACAAGTCGTATTTTAAGATTATATGATATTCTTCACTTGCACAAGTACTTATTGGATTCACACTTTTAAGCATTTTGTACTACAGGTCCTATAACATTAATCATATACTGAGATTTTTCATCTTTGACCAATTTTTATGAATTGGGTAAACAACACAAATGGTCCAACCATTGGACTTCTTGCGAAAATAGCTCTCAACGTTTAGATTTTGAAACTTATACCCCCTCATAATCACAAAACGCTGCACAAATGGTCCCTACCGCCAGATTCTATTAGTTCCCACCGTTAAAAACGTGTAAATAGCACCAATAGTCCATAACCTTTGATTTTTTTATGAAAATAGTCCCTAATATATTAAGTTTATATTTGGTGTATTTAGTTTTTTAACCTATAAACGTTTGACATATTTAGTCCATAACATATTAAACCTCTGTTTGAGACCAATTATTTCAAATAACGTGGTTTGTAATTATAATTTTTTGAAGAATTTGTGATTAAAAACTAAGATTTTTTTTTATTTACGTGTAAATTATTTTATTGATATAATGTGTGGTTGAAAACGAGTTTTAAAAAAATAAAGTTTCAACTGAATTTATAAAGTGCACGGTAAAATATTTAACAAAAATTCACCTCATTAACAATTCAACATATTGGTAAAAAATAAAAATTCACGGAGCATAAATAAACAAATACATTTGACATAATTTTAGGAATTGAATAACAAATATGTTTTTATATTCTACTTTTGATTTCGATTTTCGATTTTGAGAACTGGTCGATATAGATTTTCAAAATTTCATTTTTTTCAAAACTAATTTTTTTCCAAACATTCGGTTTTTTATTTTGAGAACGGTGAAGTTTTATTTTTCACCACTAGGTTGAACTGTTAATGCAGTGAATTTTTGTTAAGTTTTTTACTATGCACTTTAAAAATCCAGAGTAAACTTTATTTTTTTTAAAATTCGTTCAACTACATATTCTATCAATAAAATAATTTACACTTAAATCCAAAAAATTTCTGAGTTTTTAATCACAGATTCTTTAAAAAATTATAATTACAAACCCCATTATTTGAAATAATTGATCTCAAGCAGGGGCTTAATACGTGAGGGACCAAATACGCCAAAGATTTGTAAGTTACAAACTAAATATACTAAACATGAGCTTAATATGTTAGAGACTATTATTGCAGGAAACTCAAAGGTTAGAGATCATTTGTGCTATTTACACATTTTTAACGATGAGAACTAACGGAATCTGACGGTAGGGACCATTTGGGCAATGTATGTAGAAAACCTTTCAACTTCTATTCTCTTCTTTTTCTCTTATTTTTCCTTCCTCCAACTCTTCTAAACTACCTTCTATTTATTGTCGAGAATTCCTCAATTTTTTATCATTAATCCTTCCCTCCACTATATTCATTATCTCCACTCATCCAACATTATCTCTACTATTCCATTATCTCTACTCATCTAACATTATCTTTCCTTTTCATTTACTATCATTCTTTATTCTTCTACTATTATTTCCATTATTTCCAACATTATTTTAAATTTTCAACCCATCATCTTCTTTTGCAATTTGGTCCAAGATCAATTTCTTCAATTGTTGGTCCTCCAAGACCAATTTTTTGTCTGATTCATCTCCAAATTTGGGTTTTCCCTAAAGAACACAAAACACACAATATTAATACTAAATTTTGCTCCGCTTCTTAATAATTTGTACATTTAGGAAATGAAATAAGTACATAAAATATACTTATCATAAATCTCATTCAATTGTTTGAACGCCACAAGAATTAAACTTGAAAAGTTCGAAATTAGTTCAATGGAGAAAAAAGAGTAGAAATCAAATTTGCCTCTTGGAATATATTAATCAAAGTTGTCTGTCTAAATAATACGAAGAACATGCCTATATATAGGCAAAAAATAAAATCTTATTCTAATTAGAAACCTAAATAATAAGTTAATCTAATTAAAAAACAATAAAGTTATTTTCTAATCTTATTAGAAATATAAAAAGATAAATCCTTTTATAATCCAATTAGTTTCTTGGCTCAACTCCAACATTGTTTTGTCCTTCGTTTCTTACAGAAGGTTGTCTCGACTCTTTGACCGTCTTTGCTTGAAACCAAGTCATCGGCCTTTTTTCCATAATTAAAGGATCCTTGCTTGAACTTGTGTTTGGACTCTGGATCACATCATCCCCTCCCTCTTCGAAAGGATTTGACCTCGAATCCATACATGCATCAAATAGAGAGATAAAAAACATTAAACATGGTTGAAACTTTATACTTACTAGGAAGATCTAATTTGTAAGCATTATCATTAATCCTTTCAAGCACTTGAAATGGGTGATCTCTTCTTAGTTGCAATTTTGATTTCCTATGCTCTGGAAAAAGTTCCTTCCTCAAGTGTACCCAAATCCAATCACGAAATCAAATGTAACGCTTTTCCTACCTTTGTTTGCCTATGATGCATAATATTCATTTTTCTTTTCAATTTGTCGCCTTACCTTTTCATGGAGTGATTTAACCGATTGAGCATTTTTCTTTCCATCCAAACTACCACGTTCATCAATAGGTAAAGGAATTAAATTTAAAGGTATTAGTGAATTAAAGTCATAAACAATTTCAAATGATACACAAGAAGTAGTAGAAAGCAGGGACGGAGCCAGGATTTTACGTGAGTGGGGGCCAAAAATTATGAAAACTGAGATTGTAAAAAAGTTCAATAATAAACACAAATTTCAATAAAGTTGTTTACAATTGTTCTTTACGCGTTTTCATACTCTGAAAACGCTTTACAATAGCTTCATTATCAATTTTCAAAAATATATCTCTCTCAACATAAACAATAAGACAATCATTCATCCACTCATCACTCATTCGATTGCTCAAACTATCTTTCACAAGATTCATTGCAGAAAATACTCTTTCCACACTAGCATGGCAACCGACAGCTTTAATACGATCAACATGCTCAAACTATTTTTAGGAGCATTACTCAATGTCACAGCTTTAATACGATCAACATGCTCAGCTAAAAATTGCCAGAAAACAAGAAAGTTACCTGGATTAAGAGAATTCTCTGATTCGTCATTACCCCGAAAAGGTAGTCCTTGTCTCAAACAAAGTCGAATACAATCAATTGAAGCATTAAGTCGAATGCGATAACCATCTTTAGTTTGTTTTGAAGTCTTGTGCAACACTGTTTCAATATGGAGATCTTGATTCATTAATGCTTCGCACTTCATTCGAGCTCCATTGTGTTCACTATCATGCTTCCCAACATGAACTTTAATCCTCTCACTGTGTTTCCAATGAATAAATCCCTCACCAACAAAAATATCACCCCCTGATTGTTTTCCTTTAGCAGTTTTGAATAGATAACAATAGAGACAAAATGCGGCATCTTTAGATATGCTATACTCCAACCAATCGCCAAAGTTACTAAACTAAGAAGGGTTAAATCTTCTAAATGTTTTTTCTTCAACCTTTCGTTTTGGAAATGAATGATTCAATGGTTGACAATGACCTTTCAATAAATATGCTCTTCGAACTTGATCTCTAATCTTAGGAGCATAATTCGAAATTGGAATTCTTAATCCAGGGTCAGAGGGAAGTTGTGTAACATCAAATTCCTCAATCAAACTTGAGCTCCTATCAGTCGTTTTTGAACTTCCTACTCCTACAAATGTATTTGAGTCCTTTCCATTGTTCCCAACACTATTTGAACTCTCATCAACAACATTTTCTTGACGAGGTCTTTTTAATAAATATTTCTCCATAATCTATTAATCTGGAATATGACAAATTGACAATACATTATACATCCATCAATAATGAATAATCAATTCAAACTTCCAAAGCAATAAACCAAAAATTTTAACCCCAATACATAAGTTAAAGTCATAATCAATTCATTAAAAGTTCAAACTAACAAGAAAAACATGATACATGAAACAATTGAACAACTAACAAGCATATTGAATACAAGTATAAAGATGTAATTGATGTCAAGAAAAAGAAATAATCAACATCTCATAAATTCATAATCAATTCATTAAAAATTTAAAATTTAAAACTTACCAAGCAAGTGCAAGTCCCTCCTGATCCTGAACCGGCCGGCCAAATGGCCAATAGCAAAGCCAAATAGCAATTGGAAATTTGGAATTGCTTTGCAGTCTGCTCCCAGGCACCCAATTGCTGGCCCAACTCCTCACTCCTCAGATCAGTCCTCTGCCTCACAGCCTCAGTGCCTCTCAAGTCTCAAGTCTCAAGTCTCAGATTGGCGAATAGATTGGGCTGATTGGCGACTGACTGCTGGCTGCTGCTGCGGCGCTGCCTGTTGGTGGCGAGTCGGCGACGGGCGACGACGGTGGACGTGAGGTAGCGGCGCAGCCAGTCAGCCACGCAGGGAAGGAATGAAGGATGAGTGGAGTAGTGGTCCAGTGGACGACGCACAGGCACAGCATCAGCGTCGACGGAGGGGAGCAGGGACGGATCGGGTCTGCTGTTTTGACTGCGTCAGCGGCGTGGTCGTTCGTGGAGGTGGAGAGTAGACTAGAGAAGAAAGAATTATCGGTTGGAACTTGGAAGAAAGAAACGAGGGCAGACTGGCTGGAGGCAACTGGCGAGCAAATATGCTGGGAGTTGGGCTTGGAAAAGGAACTATTCAATTTTTTTGGGGCCAAAATTAAATCAAATTGGACGGCCCATTTTCAACCCAAAAATTCCTCAAATGTCAGTGTGGGCCAAGGACCCTCCTGGGCCTTAATTAAATCCGTCCCTGGTAGACCCTATTGTTTGTAAACTCAGTAAATGACAAACATTCTTCCTAGGGCTGTACAATGAAATCGCTAAACCGAAATGAACCCGCAATTTCGAAACCGTTGGTTCGGATCCACGCGGACCCGTCAACGTTTCGATTTTGACCCAAATCAAACCGCTTTCAAATGGTTTGGTTTAGGTTTCAATTTTCAAAACCCATTTCAAACCGTCAACCCGCCAAAAAAATTATAATTAATATTTAATTTTTCAATTGGAAAATTATAGAAATTTTTTTCCTGATTTGTTGCAATTAAAAACTTTAAAATCTTATTTTTATTACAAAATAGAGTAACAGACTAACAGGGGCTTAAAATTTGGTATCAATTCAACTCCAGCTGCCCAGCATCCAGTTCCAGCACACTAACCCGTAGCCCATGACAAAGTCACAAAACTAAAGCCTAATGCCCTAAACCGTAAAAGACGAGCTCCATTTCCAGTGTTTCACTTCTCCCAGACTCCAGACGCTGCGTAGTGCTCAGAAGACCTACCTTTCTCTCCCTGTATTCTGCGTTCTTCTCTAGTCATCGCCGACTACGTTCTTCACTCGTCATCGCCGGTAAGTATATATCATTCTTCCAACCATTCCAAGCAGTGTAGCTGCGCAACATATGCTTGTTTCGTTTTCTGATACATATATTTTTTTTTTTTTTGTAGTTTTTGCAAAACTTTGAGGAATGATAAATATGGAACTGAGCAGAAGCTTTTCACGTAGCTAGACTTCTGGGTAAGCCTTATTCTCTCTTGTTTCCTTATTTTGAGTTTGATTTTGAATCTGATTTTTGATGGCCAATATTGTGATTTCAAGTTTATTTTTATAATCTCAAATTAGTAAGTATGGCTAAATATCCGTTGTACAGTGTTTTTGGACTTTTGAAATCAAGCCAGAAATACCTCTTGTTCTTCGAATAATTTATTAATCTGTTAAATGACTTCTAAAATTGCAAAAATCACAGTTGCCTAATTTCGTAATTTGATTGACAATATTGTGATGACATGTATATTTTTATAATTCCAAACATGCATAGATGGCCAAATATCAAGGTTATATTGTTTAAAGCCCTTTGAAATAAAACTAAAAACTAGTTCTTTGGGACCAAGGATATACTGTTGAACGACTTCAAAATATTTTGAGGTTGTGGTTGCCTTACATAGTAATTTGGGATCTGTTTGTTAAATCTTTTGTCTTTTGTATTTAAACATTTGAAATTTTGAGATGGTGGTTGCCTTACATAGTAATTTGGGATCTGTTTATTAAAATTTTCAAGGGTATACCTTTCTTTTAACTAATGACTCTTATTATGGTCATATTTTATAGTTTAGAAGAATGGATCCCATTTTAGAAATACACAGTGATCATGACAATGACGACATTAGACCAATTAAGATTGAAAGTGTGGATGATAGTGGAAAAAAGAAGGCTCATAAGGGGCATAAAAGGTCTGAAATTTGGGTTCACTTTAATCAGCGGGATGATGGGAATGTAGAATGTATTTATTGTGGGCAGGTGTATAAGTATCATTCTAAAAATATTGGTACTAGTACACTGAGAAATCATATGGAGGGGTTGTGCAAGAAGTATCCATTTAGGTTTCAGGACAAAAAACAAAAGACACTGAATTTTTGTAGTAAGTCAAAAATTGATGATGGTGATAATGGTGTACATACAATCATGTTTACTCAAAAAGAGGTTAGAGAACAAATTAGTAAGTACTTCATATTATCTGAGTTACCATTTCGACATGTTGATGATGAGGGTTTTCGAATTCTTGATTCTTTTAGGAGTTCGTTGGGTCCAAAGATGGTTGAGGCACTCATTTGCATGAAGAATTGGATGCATAGAAACAAAGAACCAATAGTGCTGTGTCGATATTTGGAGGAGGTTCAGGTATTCGATGGCTCCGAGAGAGCAGTTGAAGGTAATATGATATTTACTTTTCAATACATTTTCTCAATTTTATGCATTTCATTTTTGTTGGAACTAATGAATTCATTTGTTCTTGTTTTATTTTTATTTTTTTGGCATGAAGATGAATCATGTGTAGTAGCAGAAATATTGCACCAATAAAAAATTGAACAAGAATGTGACAGGTTAGTATACTTTAGCTAGTTCAATTCTATGTTTTGTGCTTCTCTTTGGTTGCTAGTCAACTGTAATATAATTTTTTTCGGTATGTAAAATGTAGGGAGACATGGTATCAAAAATTGAAGCGCTGGAGCATTACACAATGTCAAAGGAAGCTATCATTGATCTAAACATTTTATAATTGTAATGGAAGTTGCTTATTTTGTGTCTATTTTGGAATCACTAAATCTATTTTGTAATGTTGTGATCACTAGTTTTTGCTTTTGTGTTATCTATTAGGTTTTTTTTATATTATCGTGATAATTTGTTTGTGATTGTGCCTTTGTATCTATCTTAGAAGTTGTTTGCCCATATGTTTTAATTTTGTTAGTCTTAAATCTGTAATGTTGTATTGTTGTTGGGTAATTTATAATTAATTTTGATGTCTTAATTCAAAAGTCTATTTCAATAGTTATTTTAACATGAACTACATATATTATTTTAATTTCATTTGCAAACTGCGGTTTAAAACCGCACCAAACCGCAAAAAATGGTTTGGTTTAGAAAATGAAATGGTTTTGTTTGGGTTGGAAAAACGTCAAACCGCTTTAAATGGTTTGGTTTGAAAAATTATCAAAAACCGCCCAAACCAAACCGTATACACCCCTAATTCTTCCCAACTATTTAATTTTTTGTTGATTATGGTGAAAAACAATTGAATCATAGTCCTATTAAATACCTCAGTTTGTCCATCGGTCTTTGGTTGACATGTAGTAGAAAATAGTAACTTAGTGCCCAACTTGTTCTATAAAATCCTTTAAAAGTAACTAAGGAATTTAGAATTCCTATCCGAGACAATACTTCTAGGAAGTCCAAGTAAATGTACTACTTTTTTAAAGAACAAGTCCGCTATATTGGTGGCATCATCGATTTTATGACATGGAATAAAATATGTCATTTTACTAAATCTATCTACCACCACAAATATTGAATCTCTTCCTTTCTTAGGTCTAGGTAAATCCATAGAAATTTTAGCCCAATGTTCACTTGGAATGGGTGAAGGTGTGTACAATCCTTGAGGTAAACCTTTGTTCGGAAACTGTTTTTCCTTGTTTATAAACCACTTGGCACAAAAATTAATAACAATTTGACCATTTATTCTTCCATGCTCAGACATGTCACCTTTCTTACTTTCTAATCATGTCAGCACACTATTTTTTTTTTTTATCATTGATGCGTACAGATAAGTATCATGATATTTGTCCAAATTGTCCTTCAATTATAAATACAAAGGTACTAAAACGACAGTTGAATGGTTTGAATGGTAATTGTGCTGTTAGAATTTAAATTTATTGTGGACTCCACACCTCCATACTACTATCTTGTCTGCCTATACGCTGTGAATACAACTTCGAAATTAGTGTTAGTTTATAAACGAGAAGTTTCCGAACAAATGCTTAGATTTAGCATTTTTACAAGTGATGCATTTACTACAAATTTGATCTACATCAAATTTCATTTTAGGCCAATAAAAATGCTCACTTAGTATTTATAAGGTCTTTTTAATCACAAAATGTCACATCAAACCCCCACTATGTGTTTCTCTTACTAACAGCTCTCTCATTGAACACTTAGAAATACACAATCTATTTTCATGAGATAAATAATCATCATGCTTAAAAAACATATCCAAATCTCCCATACCACATGATTCATATATATTAAAAAAAATTCAAGTCACTAGCATATATGTCCTTAATATATTCAAACCAAGTAATCTAGCACTTAATGAAGTTAGAAGTATATACCTTCGAGACAAAGCATCCGCTACTATATTTTCTTTACCTTGTTTATACCGAATGACATATGAGAATGTTTAAATGAATCCCATCTATCTTGCATGCCTCTTGTTTAACTTACCCTGACCTCTCAAATGCTTCAATGACTCATGGTATGTGTGAATCACGAATTCCCGTGGTCATAGGTAGTATTAACATGTCTTCACGACTCGAACAAGTGCATACAACTCTTTGTCATATGTAGGAGAATTAATAAATGCTCATTTTAGCTTCTCATCGATTTTTAATCCTGCATTAAAACAGCTTCATACCTATTCCTAATGCATCACACTCAATCTCAAAAGATTTTTCAAAGTTAAAAAGTGATAAAATCGGTGCCTTACACAACATATCTTTGATAGTTTGAAATGCATGATTTTGTTTAACACCTCATTTAAATTCTACACTTTTCTTGACAACCTCCATGAGTGATGTGACAATTGTGCTAAAATCCTTAAATTATAAAAACTAGCCAAACCATGAAAACTTCTAGCATTGGTTATGCTTTTAGGTGTTGGTCATTCTTTAATAGTTTTGATTTTATCATCTACTTCTATTCCTTTAGCACTAACTACATATCCAAGAAAGATAGCTTTTTCTATGCTAAATGTATACTTTTTAAAATTAGTATAAAGTTGTTCTTATCTTAAAACGATAAGCACACATCTAACATTTTCTATATTGTCATTTAAATCATTACTATAAATCAAAATATCATCGAAGTAAACTATTATGAATTTACCTATAAATGCATGTAAAATATGATTCGTTAACCTCATAAATGTGTTAGGTGCATTTTTAAGTTCAAATGACATAACTAACCATTCATACAAGCCAGGATGTGAGTTAGAATTTTGAAACTTTGAAACGCAATGAAGGGATGGTAAGAAAGAATTTTTGACAATTTTGATGAGAAAGTAGAATTAATTCAAGAAAGTAGTCTTTGAATTTTTTTGACTGAAATTTTTGAAATTGTTTTCTTCTAGAATTTTTGATTTTTTTGCTCGAAAATTCAACAATGACAATAGAAAAACAAACAAAATTTAATTTGGACGCTAAACGAGCAAAATAATGACTTTTGATTATATTCGTTTTTGGGATTAAGGACTCAAGAATACGAAGAACGTGAAAAACGAAAATAAAGATTCAATAATGAAAAGTAAAGATATAATCTTGACTTTTGGAAACTAAGCTCTGATATCAACTGATGCAAAACGCATAGCAATTGTAGCTACGAAACTCATACATGATTGACACGAACCCAAAAAAGCATTTAGATCAAAGTTTAGAGATTGATTTAAAATTATTGAATCAAGCAACCAACACAATCAATGTGATATGTTGGACTTTTGATCACAACAATTATAAATCTCATCCAATTGTTTGAACGTCACAAGAATTAAACTTGCAAAGTTCGAAATTAGTTCAATGAAGAACAAAGAGTAGAAAGCAAATTTGCCTCTCGAAATATATAAATCAAAGTTGTATGTATAAATGATACAAAAAACAAGCCTATGTATAGATAGAAAAATAAAATCATATTTTAATTAGAAAACTAAATAAATAACGTAATCTAATTGAAAAAGCAATAAAGTTATTTTCTAATCTTATTAGGAATATAACAAGATAAACTCTTTCATAACAATAAGGGTGGAAATAAGGAAATTTCGGAATTAATCCAAAAGTTACTAAAACTAGACTTCTAATTGAACTAAAACGAAATTAAATAAAATTTGCGAAATTCTAATTTGATAACGGCAAGTGATCGTGTGGGTTAATGTCCCGCGATCGCGTGGAGTCAAGTTTTCAACATTGCCTTTTTTTTTTGTTGATCGCGTGATCGCATGCCTATTGAATTGCGTGATCGCGTGGTCTTCCTTTTGTAGCCCCCTTTTGTCTACTTGAATGGCATTGATCCAATCAGTTTCTCGGCTCGACTCCAACATGAAACTTTCTTCGTTAGTCATCAAGAATGTGGTTTTATCCATCATTTCTCGAACAAGGTTGTCCATCACCTCTTTCACTTTCTTTGCTCGAAACCGAGTCATCGACCCTTCTTCCACAATCAAAGGATCCTTGCTTGGACTTGTGTTCGGATTCTGGATCACACCGTTTCATGGATGATTATAATTAGTAATTCAAACTCAATCACTTATTCTTTGCACTCACTTAATTTTCTCTCAATACGTTCTGGTGGGATATATATCGCATTTTTCAAAATTTTAGATGAAAATCATATGGCTTAATAAGTCAATCATGGAGTTATCATTTTTTGCATGTTTATATACAAAATATTGCGGCTTGGAAGAAATATTTTCACTCAGATTGTTCTAGTCGAATATTATAGCAATTAATCGGATGCACTTAATTTTGTTAAACAATTGAAAATAAAATGTACTATTCTTATTCCAATCAATACATAAAATCGTTTAGTGATTTTTGAATATGAACTCATTGGCATATATCTCTTTGCTCTGAATAATATAACTTGAACAAATAATATCTTATACCCCGTGTATAATTTTTTAATAACATATGTAACCATTTATTGTATCAAATTTTCAGCTTTCAATATGCTATATATGGACGGTGAGTGTGCCCACAAATTAAATTATTTTAGAAGCGGGAATATCAGAAACTTAGTTCCATATTTAGGTAATGAGATAAGTAGTTTTCCTTTGAGAATAAGAAGCACATGAGAATTTATTAACTAGAAGAATCTTTTGGTTGTTCGATGAATGTCATTTTGAATTCCCAACAATTCTCATTATTGGATCGAAATGATTCAACTGGTCATACCAAATTATAAAATATTAAAGATATCGAACTTTTGGTTCAATATAAGGTTTGTTTCAATTGTACTAATACTAGTACAATGTACCAATTAATAAACACTATTAGAAACGTTGTACATTTCTCTTTTAATAACATTGCTCCAATAATTAAAACTTATAAAGTTGTGCTCATCGAGAGCAATAACACAATATTATTGTATGATATTGGTAGATATAAATTTGTGTTTCTTCGGGAACACAATACAATATTCTTCTGAAATATTGAGAATTATAATTCATGCCCTTTATGAGCGATTAATATTCTTCTGTGATATTAATGATTTTTTTATTGAATTGTTTAATTCGTGCTTCTTCAGGAATACAAATAGATATATACTCTTCAAGAGTAATAGATATAATATTCTATTGGAATATTGATCGAATACAACTTCGTACTTCTTCCGGAGTAACAACATAATAATTAATTATTGTAATAAATTTAAACTAACTTTAAGTATTCTAAAAAATATGAAGAGTTTTGTTCTCAAAAAATTCACGATCTTCCAAGTAATTGAAAATTCGATGCTTTTTGTATTGAGATTTCTCACAAATGAACTGTTGAATATAAGTTGATAAGATATCAACTTTTGATCACAACTGTTGCAGACTGTCCGATAAAATAATACAACTCTTCCATAGTATATCGAGTTTCTTTTTCACGAATATTAACCCAATATTCTTTTGGAATATTGATTTGTATAAATTCAAAATCGTATTTCGGAAGTAAATATAGAATATTCTTTAGAACTTCAAGATGTATAATGTTAATACTTCTTCAGGAGTATTAATACAAGATTTTTCTAGAATATTGTTTAAATAAATTTATGTTTTACAAGAACATCAACATAAAATTCGTCTAGGATATGAATGCTCATATATTATGTTTTTCTTAAAAGTAATAATAAAATATTATTTTCAATTATTGTTGTAGTGAACTTGCGCTTCTTTTGGAGTAACAAATAGTTCAAAGACAATATCCATTTTTCAAATAACACTACAATATTCTTGTGGAATATTGATTTAGATTTTTTTTTTTTAAGAATTATAATACAATATTCTTCTAAAATGTTGATTTAGATTATTTTCATTTCATGAATTTTAATACAATATTTTTCTGGATTATTGATTTGGATTGTTTCTTTTTCAAGAATATGTTAATACAATATTTTTCTGGAATATTGATTTAGATTATTTCCCTTCAAGAATTATATAATACAATATTCTTCTGAAATATTGATTTGGATTGGTTTTTTTATTATTTTTTTATAAGAAATGTAACATACTTATGGAATATTGATTTAGATTATTTATATTTCAAAAATTATAAAACAATATTCTAAAACAATGTTGTTTTTGATTGTTTCACTTAATACAATATTCTTTTGCAATTTTTATTTAAATTATTTATTTTTCAAGAATTATAATACAATATTCTTTTGAAAAATTATACTGAAATATTGAACAAAAAAATTATACTAAAGAAAATACTTATTTATCATAAACTGGTATACTAAAATATGATATAAGTATACCGCTTTGTTATGTAATTCAAGTTAAGAAAAAAATCTTTCTGTTTTGCATATGAAGAGAGGATTTATAAGTCGATTCAATTGAATAGAGCTTTGTGACTTAAAAAAAAAAAGAAGAAGAAGAATCAATTTGTTTGTACTTAATTGGTTAGAATTTTTTGCTGATAATGTGTTATAAACTAGAGAGAAAAATATAAGAGACTATAGAGAAGATAATAGATTTGTGCTTTATGACCAAGGATATTTAAGATTCAATTATAACTTATATATCACAATCACAACTCCTTGTGATTAATAAGTTATCAAGATTTGAATATAAGGGCTCTGTTTATTTAATTTGCATGAATAATAATATTATTGTAAATCAATTAAATAACAGATCCACCATATACTAAATACATCAAATATATTAATAAGTATTTGATCAAACGATTGGACCTATTACACTTGCAAACACAACATTTTTATTTTTTATTTTTTTTAAATTCCTTTACTAAATTCCCAATACAAAGGCATGAGTGCAGTCGACTGTCCATCCAATCATCACGATTTTCATCCTGAAAAGCGAAAGAATTCACATTATAAGTATTAGAAAATACTCTACAATAGACGTATTCATTATTTCCAATGTTAAAAATGCAAGATTAAGCATTCACATTCTTACTCATTTATATATGTGAAATAAGATCATATGCAGTGAACTTTTCATTAGCCTCATATTCTCATCATTGAGATTGTGTTATCAATATTGTATCACATATATTACTTGCTTCATACATTGGGTAATTGTTGATCATTCATTTCTTGTCACATTTGGGTTGTTGGGGATTTATCATATATCCACATTTTATCCATTCAAGGTCATTCAAAGATTGAGTACAAGGTGTTTGATAAATTGCCTCATTCAAAATTTACACTCTTTGTGCTTATTGTTCTACATCTATGCCTTGTCTATTATTTGTAGTTTATCAATCCCATTGCTAAAATTGTGTTCCTAGTATCTTATCCCACATACATGTTGTTCCTTTTGAGTATAGCAAGCACATAAATTCTACTTGCTATTGTGTCTATTTATTCTAAAATTCCTTCTTCCTTTGTTTGTGATTTCATTGACTTCACAAGAATTATACTTTGTGGTTTAGTTGATTACCTTCCTTGGAGAACTTGAAAAAGGAGATTTGAGTGGAAAAAGGCAAGAGTGGTGAGCTCATTAGAGGGTAAAAGCCTAAATTGAGTGTAACACGAGTGAAAAATATTCTTGTGAGAACACTTTCACACTTGCACACCATGTCAAAGTCCAATGCTCAAACTCAAGACTTGAAGTACTTGTTACAAAATCTTTCAACCACCATGGCTAGACAAATTAAGGAGATTGGGGGTGAGTTGGAAAATTTAGGAACAAGAGGGGAGAGTACATCAAATAGGGGAGGTGAAGAAATGATGTGTAGTAGAAGAAGGGTGAGGGATAAATTTCAGAACATTGTGTATAGGGATGGAAGTAGAAAACAAAATGGGAGTTTGAATAGGAAAATTAGAATGGATATGTGGGAAGATGAAGGTGATGGTGAACAAAATGGGAGTATGAATAGGAAAAGAAGAGAGTGGTTAGATGATAGGAGAAATGGAGTTGATGAAAATATTGATAGTGCGAGAATGCAAAATTCATCACTCCATGGAATGGGTAGAAGTGGAGAAGTGGAAGAAGATTGGAGAATGAGTAAAAGAAGAGAATGGGTAGATAGAAGCGGAGATGGGATGGATGAGAAGGTTAATATTGAGCGAATGAATGCGTCATCATTCCATAGGAGGGACGGTAGTGGAAGTAGAGAAGTAGTGAAGGAGATGAATGCTAGGCTACCAAAATTTTTGGCCCATGATAATGAGAGGGAGAAGCATGGAGGAAATACTTTCTACACTAGATGCCTTGTGGGGGATAGGGCGTGTAGTCTCATTATAGATGAGGAGAGTGACACGAATTTGGTGAGTGCTAGTAGGGTGGAGAAATTGGGGTTACCGGTTATGAAGCACCCTAATCCCTATGTATTGCAAAGGTTGGGTGACGATGGGGGAGTAAGAGTGAGTGAACAAGTTCTTCTTGCTTTCAACATTGGATCCTATTGTGACCAAGTGATATGTGATGTAGTTCCCATGCACACTACACACATAATTTTGGGGAGACCTTGACAAAGTGATAGGAGTGTGACAGATGACAAGAGGAAGAACCGGTGTAGCTTTCAAATGGATGAAAAAAAGGTTGTGATCCTATCTTTGAGTTTGGAGGAAGTTCATAAAGATCAAATGAAACTCAAGAAGGAGTGGGAGGAAGAAGAGGAGAAAAAGAAAGACAAGGAAAGTGAAAATGAAAAGAAAAATGAGAAAGGAAATGAAACTGAAAATTCAATTGAGAGAATTGAAGAAAATAAAAATAAGAGTAAGAGAGTCAGGGCCACGTCCCTAGAAAAAGGAGAGGTAATGAGAGTTGGAGCCACGACTCCAGAAAAAGGAGAGGCGAGAGAAGCACCGAGAGTTGAGGTTACTACCTCAGAAAAAGATGAGGGAGTGATGAGTGCCACAAAGAAAATTGAGGGGAGAGATCACACAAAAATGTTCTTTACTCTTGAATTTTCTAACAATGCCCTCCCTAGCTTGGTTACTTCCTTGTTGCAGGAGATCGTGATACCGACTTATCAAAGCAACCAAGAACTCAAAAGTCATGCCGAGTGGAAGAACTTTACGGAGATATTTTCCTAACACAGCAAATACAATCAAGGTAAAGAAAATGTGGTAACCGATGCAACATCTAGGAGGTACGCTCCTAACACTTCTTCGAGAGCAAGGTTATTATATTTGGAATACATCAAAGGATTGTATGACATTGATGTGGGCTTGACAAATGAAATTTTGTCATGTGGAAATGTTGCATGTAATGAAGGTCCTTGGCATGATAAATTCCTCATTTGTAAATTCAAATTTTTATGTGTGCCAAATTGTCTAAGTGCCAACTCATTTTGTATTGAGCATGTTAAGGGCATCCATGTTAATAATCCGAATTTGTTAAACATTTGTGAATCGTGTTGTGAGCAATATTTTGATCGATTTTATGGGCATGATAACTATTTGTTTTGGAAAGTTGGATTGTTTGTTTTTAAATGTGCCATGCGCGAATTTCTAATGAGTGAGACACATGTTGGTTGTTTGATTGGGCACTTTGAAACCAAGGGGGGCGTGAAAATATTTGGTGATCACTTTTATTGGCCTCATCGGAAAATTGGGGATAAACATGTTTGCACTTGTGGTAAAGGCCGAACGTTCCAAATGGCTAAATCTAAGTTTTTACCTCAAGTATTATACACACATTTGCACGTTTCCAGTAAACCTTGGATTAATCATTCTATGGAGTTTGTGTTGGGTTTACTTAGACTAAAGAAAAGAAATGATGCTAATTTTGTGGAGGTTGATAGGGGTATTAAACTTTCACATTTTACTACATGTCATGAAACCCGCATTGCTATCAACATGATGAATCTTTTCTTTGGGGGAGTGGTGCATTGGCATAAAAATGATGCTCAATTTGTGGTTGTTAAATTTGCCTACAATAAAAGCGTTTACCCTAGTAGCAAATTTTCTCCACTTAATGTTGTTTTTGGCCCTAGCCTACTAACTCTTTTGAGATTGATGCACTTGTTTATTTATGGAGATTCTAGTTTGGGTGGGTACAAAAAGCCAAATTTGGTTGAGCCCCTGATAGAGCAGGGCGAGCGTCAATTTAGGGCGCTTATTGAAAAATGTACTTCCAATTCGAACCAAGATCGAATGCGATTTGTATTTGACCCGGGTGGTTGGATGTTGTTCGTTTGGAGGAAAGAACGAGTTCCCGATTTAATAAAATCCAAATTGCTACTCTGCGGTGTTGGCACCTCTCAAGTTCTTCGCAACGCCTACAAATTGATTTTACACGGTGAGTATGAAATTTCAGTAACATTTATTGTGTATGAATTTTCTATTTTTATTGTAGGTGTCGATTCGTGGTCGAATCTCTTTCAAGATGGAGGAGATGATGAGAATCACGAGGGTCCAACTTCATTGCACGAACCTGTGATCCACAATGTTGCAAGATCAAAGTTCAAGGAGTTTCACGACAGTGCATTCAAGCAAGATTCGAGGTCGAATCATTTTCAAGAGGGAGGGGATGATGAGAATCAGGAAAGTCAAACCTCGATGCACGTGCCCGTGGGACCCATGACGAGATCTGAAGTTGAAGAGGTTCAAGATTCGAGGCTAAACAATGTGAATAAATCAAGAAAAGAAGCCAAGAATCAAGTTGGAGCTAAAATTGGAGTTTCAGCCACTTTCGGTAGACCGAACTTTCTTCCGGTCGACCGATCTTCTGCAGAGGAATTTTGATCCAGCCTCAGTCGCTTTCGACTGAGTGGCGGTCGACCGAAACACTCCGTTTTACAAAAACGGGGTTTTTCTTGTAAATACCGAAATTGCACATTTTGCCCAATTTGTACATTTTATACTCATTTATCTTCATTTTGTAAGATAACTTGGTTGTTCATTGACCTTGGTCTTGGAGAGACTCCTTGAGGTAAGGTTAACCTCCTTTGTTCTTGTATTATCCTTGGAATTTTTTCAACTAAATCTAGAGTATTATTATCCTTGTGTTTGTTGTTGATTTCCGCCACCTTGGAATTTGTTTAGTTGCTACCCATTGAGCTAGGGTTTGTTTAATCCTTGAATTTTGTGCTAGATTTAAACTTGGGTTAAGGTGTTTATCCTTTATTTTACCACTTTAGCTTTCTTGGATTTTGTATTAAATTGTTGTGGGAATTTTCGGTCACTATACTGAAGGGGTTCGCATCAATTAATACAAGATTTTTCTAGAATATTGTTTAAATAAAGTTATATTTTACAAGAACATCAACATAAAATTCGTCTAGGATATGAATGCTCATATATTATGTTTTTCTTAAAAGTAATAATAAAATATTATTTTCAAATATTGTTGTAGTGAACTTGCGCTTCTTTTGGAGCAACAAATAGTTCAAAGATAATATCCATTTTTCAAATAACACTACAATATTCTTGTGGAATATTGATTTAGATTATTTTTTTTTAAGAATTATAATACAATATTGTTCTAAAATGTTGATTTAGATTATTTTCCTTTCATGAATTTTAAAACAATATTTTTCTGGATTATTGATTTGGATTATTTCTTTTTCAAGAATATGTTAATACAATATTTTTCTGGAATATTGATTTAGATTATTTCCCTTCAAGAATTATATAATACAATATTCTTCTGAAATATTGATTTGGATTGGTTTTTTTTTTTTTTTTTTTATAAGAAATGTAACATACTTATGGAATATTGATTTAGATTATTTATATTTCAAAAATTATAAAAAAATATTCTAAAACAATGTTGTTTTTGATTGTTTCACTTAATACAATATTCTTTTGCAATTTTTATTTAAATTATTTATTTTTCAAGAATTATAATACATTATTCTTTTGAAAAATTATACTGAAATATTGAACAAAAAAATTATACTAAAGAAAATATTTATTTATCATAAACTGGTATACTAAAATACGATATGACAGATCGAATAAGTATACTGCTTTGTTATGTAATTCAAGTTAAGAAAAAAATCTTTCTGTTTTGCATATGAAGAGAGGATTTATATGTCAATTCAATTGAATAAAGCTCTGTGACTTAAAAAAAAAAAAAGAAGAAGAATCAATTTGTTTTTACTTAATTGATTAGAATTTTTTGCTGATAATGTGTTATAAACTAGAGAGAAAAATATAAGAGACTATAGAGAAGATAATAGATTTGTGCTTTATGACCAAGGATATTTAAGATTCAATTATAACTTATATATCACAATCACAACTCCTTGTAATTAATAAGTTATCAAGATTTGAATATAAGGGCTCTGTTTATTTAATTTGCATGAATAATAATATTATTGTAAATCAATTAAATAACAGATCCACCATATACTAAATACATCAAATATATTAATAAGTGTTTGATCAAACGATTGGACCTATTACACTTGCAAACACAACATTTTTTTTTTATTTTTTTTTTTAAATTCCTTTACTAAATTCCCAATACAAAGGCTTGAGTGCAGACGACTGTCCATCCAACCATCACGATTTTCATCCTGAAAAGCGAAAGAATTCACATTATAAGTATTAGAAAATACTCTACAATAGACGTATTCATTATTTCCAATGTTAAAAATGCAAGATTAAGCATTCACATTCTTACTCATTTATATATGTGAAATAAGATCATATGCAATGAACTTTTCATTAGCCTCATATTCCATATTTTAGAGATTCAAAATTCTTCTTGAGTCAAAAAATAATAACACTTGATGTAAACTTACATAAAATCGATCATAATCGTCTTCTGCATCACGTACCCTCAATGCTCAAAGCCATCCTTTGCTTTTGGGCAGATGTTGGAAGCTTCACATCAGTTGCCAATCCAATAGCTTCAAGGAACCTTATAACGTGCCAAGTCATATCAATCTGCCACCATTCCAACCCGTGTCTAGCAGAATGTTCAAAGGCATGGTGGTTGTTATGCCAACCTTCTCCAAATGTAAGCAAAGCCACCCACCTGTTAAAATTATATTCAATTTTTTTTAAGTACACTCTAAGATGCATATATGTATGTATACATTTCATAGGATTCACAAGTACTATCTACCTACTTATCCTTGCTTATTTCTACTTGCTTCCGTGTTACAAACTAAAAGTTATGACCCATATACCTAGATACATTTTGAAAAAAGTACATGGTGATAAGCCTGTTTTCGACAGGTGATTTTTGTTTATAGACAAGAAATTTGATTTTTTTAGATAAAATGTATGTGTGGTTAAAAAGTGATATGATTGATGGAATAAGCAATAGACACGACGGCCAAACATATGGGGCAATCTATCAACTATTATGGTGATCGTCCAACTACCACGATGATTGACCGACAACTGAATGTTCTATAGACCACTTGGTGGTTGACCACCCTACCTCTCAATTGTCCAGACTTTCTTTCCATCGGTTAACAATCATCTAGCGGTTATCCATGATTCTTTCAACCGTTAGTGAGTAGGATTAACCGCTTGACACGTGAATTACACTAGTCTCGCTGTTGCATCACATTAAAACTCCAAAGGTGTATTAGGTACGGGGATTTCTATTTTTTTTGGACTATTTCATCTAGTTTCCTTAACATTCCATAGCTAGAATATAAATCTCTATTGAAATTTCAATAACTGACACTCACGCTGGAGTATCTATGTGGGAGATAGCCCCACCCTCATTTTGCAGGTGTTTCATTGTTCACGGCATAAGCCATCTTCTCTTGTAAAAAAAAAAAAAAAAGTCTGAAAGCTGAGTAGCAGTTATTTCATGTGGTTTGAGAAATGTGATGTTTATAAACTTATTTATAAATAAATTTACCAAGCACATGCTTAGTTTAATTTATAAAACATGCTGAAAGTAAAAAAAGAATTAAAATAACTAAATCATAATATGTTAGGTCTACATTGCAATATTTTTGCTCTGATTTGATAAATGTTGACAAATTACCAATTATTTTTGGATAAATCACCCGTATTCCATGCCTGCTTTCCCCAAACATGGCCAACTGAATTCACTAGCCAAGTGATATGGTAAAACCCCACCAATCTCACACCCTGCATTGCCATATACATGCTATTAAATAATAACCGTTCATATATAAAATAAAGTACTTAATTATTAGTTTTGACACATTCATTCATTAAGTAAATTTACTCAGACAGCATTTCACTGATTTATTCTCAAATTAAATGTTTCACGCTTAATCTTGGATCTATTATTATTACTATTATTTGAAAATTGAAACTATTGTTATTTAAATGAATTTTTTATTAAATTAAAGTACCCAAAAGAGGATAAATTCAGTTAACTCATACATTGAACTTTAGCTAAAGGGATAACTAATTAATAACACAGAGTTTTGAAATTTACCTTAATTTGTACAAATTGGCATGGATTCAGTTTTTAAAAGCGAATCAAAATGATTAATTTATTATTTATCCGTCCATCCTAAATTATTGAAAATAAAATACTTGTTATAGTTTCGTACATTGATGTTACTTAGGGTTTTGATAAGTGTATTTTATACACTTATTTTCTTTTTAAATGTAGGATTTGTTGTTATTATTTTAGAATATTTGCTATTGATTATTTGTTATTTATTTATATTCCAGCAATTTCCCAAACTCTAGAAAATTGAGAAAATGAAGCAAACACAAGTCAATTAAAAGAACTAAATTGTGCAAATAAAAACATGATGAAGTCAATCAAGGTGCAAATTGGAAGAAAAGTTAAAGAAAGAATCAAATTGAGAAGAAATGAAGTTCAAGGGCTAAATTGATCCAATCAGAAGATAGAGAATTTGTTGTGTAACTAAATCACGAGGACCAATTTATAACATTTGAAAGATGAAAATTGCACGGAGTAGTTATAATCGCACGTTTGCACGGATTAAACGCGCAAGGCCACATGCATGGTAATTAAATGGTCAGAACTTGAAATCATTGAATTGTGGGGTCGCATAAAGTAGAATTGCACGGCTGCACGCTCATTCGAACGGGCCGACATTTGGGTTTTTTACGAGAAATTCAACATTCTTGCCAAAATTTGATCTAAACCTATATATACCTGACTTGAGGCACGTTTTTAGGTTCCCAACTTATCATATACCATGCCAAAACGCTGTCCAATTGTTGAGGGATCGATTCATGCAAAGTCAAATTCAAGTTTGAAGATACAATATCAAGAATATGAACGGGGTGATATACTATCATCTTTCTTGTGATTTATTTTCTATCATATATCTAGGTTAGACTTTTAATGTTAGAATTGTGATGAAACTTTAATTTTTTGATTTCATGCTTTGATTTTACGTTTAATATATACAATTTATGAGTTTAATGCAATTAATTGTGAATTATTTTTCATCGCATGATTATGTGATGTATGTGATATTTTTCTAAGTTCGAAAGATTAAGAATTCATTAGAATTGAATTAATTGCCACAAAATTCGATAGGGGATAGAAATATACCAAAATACTTTGTGTAATCCTCAATGGTGTTCACAAAATCATAATGTTTTTCTACAAGTTTGGATTTGTCGTAGAAATATAGTCAAATCATTTGTAGAAAATGCTTTAATTTGCTGTTCGAAAGAGTGTTTTAATAACTTTAGGAGCATAGATTTTCAAAACCCCATAAACTGTTGTCAAATGTCTAAGTTAAAATATGGATGATAGAGTTAAAGTGGATTCGTAATTCTAACATGTTTATTTCATAGTTTTCATAAATCAAATATTTTGTCTTTTTAGTTTAATCAATAGTTTAGTTTTTCTAAAAAAATTCTCAAATCAAGCTTTATTTAGTTCCAGTTAAGAATTTTAATATAAAATACAATTTACATAATCCATGTGGGTACGATATTCGGACTTAAAAATCTACTTTATTACTTGTGCGATCCGTGTACTTGGGGTTAACAACATGTTTGTTTGGGTCCATTTTCTTATTCAAAAATTTTGTGATAGTAATTTTTTTATAATGTATGATTTAAAAGTAGGAAAAATTTTGATTTACGTTTAAAAGTGTTTTATTTGAATAATATGTAGATGAAAATAAGTTTGAGAAAAAACTAGTTCTTAAATAACGAGACTCAAATATAGACTTATTGTCATTTAGAAATTACTAGTGTTACACCCATGCGATGCACGATCATTTGTTACTCACATATATTGAATTTACATGCTAACATATAAAATGAATATTTAATTAAAAATGAGAAATAAAGGAAGACAATTGATTACAATGTATATTACACATACTTTAATTTTTTAACGGTTAGTATTTTTATTGTCTCAGAAATTTCTTTAAATATTATAATTTGAATTGATTTAAAACTTAAAATGGAAAAGAAAAATTACATTTAAATATAATTTATAATAAGTAATAAAATAGATATATCTGTGATATACGCTCAGAATTTTATTAAAACAAAAAGAAAAAGAAAAAGAAAAATAAATTGAGGAACATTCTTATTTCGTCCTCTTTCATTTTCTATTTTTAAATAAAAATATTTATATGATATTGATAAAGTTTTTTATTTTTTTTTTATTTTTACGAATTTAAAAAAAAAAATTGTAATTGCTTTTCAAGAGGGAAAGACGGACCAAGAAATTTCGGGACCTGAAAAATGCAGCTATTTAAAAATATGCATTCAATTAGATTATTTTAAATTTGAATTTTATCCAAAATGAATAATAAACAGTGAATTAATACTACTAATTACCATTTTAGGAAATTTTCTTAGACAGTAAAATGGGTCAATACCTATTTTTGAGAAATGCTCTCCCTTTATATATTATTTTTTTCTTTCATGAGCATATTTAGTCCTTATATGAGCCCTCATTATCTACAAAATGAATCTAATAATAAAGATTTTGTGGAGGATGTATATACTTAAGCACCTGTTTAAGATTCATTATTTCAAATAATGTAGTTCGTAATAATAAATTTTGGTACAATGAGCTGTTAAAAAATATGATTTTTTTTAAAAATTTATATGTAGATTATTTTATTAGTAGAAGGTTAGTTGAGAATGATTTAAAAAAAATGAGGGTTTGAATAAAGTGTACTAATAGGGGCCTTTTTTTCTACAATTATAATAGTTAAGAACTTAAATAACTTACTACTTAAAAATAAACAAAAAAAATACTTCAATGACCATTTGCATAACTCATTTGTATAACTATTCAATTTTAATGATTATTGATGTAATTAATATTTTCAAAATATAATTTCTAGATTATAATCACAAATAATTTATCACTATTCGAATAGTACTATTAGAATTGGTTCTAACTATCTTATTACAATATTTGATATTTTTTTTTTTTACATTACAATATTTAATATTTAAATTTATTAAACAAATATTTCATTTCATATTTACTTTAACATTACAAATTAAATACATGTGATCATATATCTAAATGAATGTTGCAAATTAAGCAATATGAGATGTTAGTTTTGATTAAATTTTAACGAATGTATATCGCAAATACATTTAACTTTATGTACTAAGAAATCATCTATACATCTCGATTCATAAAAGCGGCACGATTGTTTAACCTACAAGACATAATACTTTATTACTTACTCATATGGAATTGAATTTTCAAGAATCAATTTTTTTGAACATTCATTATAAAAAAATCACTTTTTTCACAAAAATAATTCTCAAAAAATCAAAATCAAATAGTTAGAATAATAATTTGAAAATCTCGCATTTATCATGATACGACAACCGATTTAAGTTGAAGATCACGAAATTATAAGAAAAGTTTTATACCCTATAATCTTTAAAAATTATTAAAATCAAGAATGATTAAAAAATGTTAATCATTCTATTGATATTATTAAATAAAAATAAATCAAAGCATTAATTATTTAATATTAGTCTTTATTCAACAAATTTTTTATAAATTTTTTATAAGCAGCACATTTTTTCAATCACATATAATTTCAGAAAATATGATTTTTAATATTAAATATAATAAATGATTTGACCATTAATAATTAAAACACAATTTTTATATTGATGATTACACATAATATTAAGAACAATAAATAAAAAAATAATTAAATAATAATTTTAATACTGATAACTAAAAATATTAATTGAACTCATTCAGTATTAGTGTTATTAATAAAATTAAAATTGATTAAAAAAATATCAACCATTATTTCGGACATTATCATAATATATATATATATATACACACACACACACACACACACACACAATAAATACGTTCATATTTATCTAGATTTTGCATTCACATTGACATACATCAATTTTGCATTCACACTAATCCAGTTTGCATTCACACTTTTTAATTTTATGGGAATTTACTATTTACAGAAATAGAAAATGGACGAAAAAATATTTTTAGAAACTATCTAACTTTTATATATTATAAAGATAAAAGATAAAGATATAGAATAGTGCTTATGATGCCCACTAGAGGCACATGTCTCCCCCTATTGGGGGTGTCAGGCGAGACCCGTTGACACCTAATGCTCACCAGCCAACTGGACATTTTTATGGTCATCATAAATGCTCTATATTGTCATAATAAAAAAATATAATATAACATAATATATTTGTACAACTTGTGTTCGAATAATTTTATTTACTTATAATTTTGTGTGTGTGTGATACCCTTAAATACTACATTTTTATGGTCATCATAAATGCTCTATATTGTCATAATAAAAAAATATAATATAACATGATATATTTGTACATCTTGTGTTCGATTAATTTTATTTACTTATAATTGTGTGTGTGTGTGTGTGAGTGTGAGAGAGAGAGAGAGAGAGAGATACCCTTAAATACTAATTAAGGCCACCAAATAAATAAATAAATAAATTGCACTTACCATTCCCCAAACAAAGTATGGAAGTCCTCCTAGGGCATATAATAGTGCTCCAAGTGCAACTTGATGGATCATATAAGTACTTTGAAGAAATTTATAGAAGGGTTGCTTCTCTAAATCTCCAACAATATTGTTGGGTTCTCCACACTGCAAATCCCAAATTGTAATTAATATTATAAGAAAGCAGCACCACAACTAATTAAATTTTATTTATAAATAAATTTAAAGTGATTACATTTTTTTAATTTAATTGATTTTAAAAAAATGAAGAGAAAATTGTATAGTTTCACTTTGTATTTATATTATAACAAAAATTGTCCTATCTGTAAGATTATTCAATTATGAATATAGAAGATTATACCAAAAAGATTGATATTGAAATAGTTACGCAATCAATAAATATAGAACGGCACCAAGGACATATTGAGGAGGACACGGACATGAGGCAAGTTATATCTTTGTCCACTAGAATATATAAATTTTGACAAGTCTTTAAAATGTCTATATTGAATACACTCTTTTAAAGATGTGTTTGGTGCGTATGTTGTATGAGATTAGGTTGGACCTACTCAAGAAGTTTTTCTACAAGTAGAAGCAGAAACAAAAGCCGAACCCTGAACTGAATTATTGTAGATGTGACAATGTTTGTGGTCATCCATTAGAGTACAAATAAATTTACATATAGAACCCACTTGGGATTGTTCATTAATTAACAATCATTGTCCTCTCTTTTTCTTTAATTTGTTCATGTTCTAACTTTTTAACTAATCAAACTTTAATATACATTTTGTGGATCATAACTTTTATCAATTTTTTGATCACGCAATTTATCAGCTTTTATCAAAATATTTGTCACGCGAGCTCTTAGAACATAAAAATAATATAGGAATTCACAAATAATATTTGAACGGTCTAGCTACCTACCTACGTACGTACGTACGTATGATGTGAATATAATTATAATGGATAATATTAGAGTGGACATTATTAAGGTGAATTAAAATTTAAGCTAACAAGTGATAGCAAATTGTAAATATATTGCCTGTAAAATTGTATCAAATATTAAAGGTAAAAAAAAAATTTGATATTTTTTTATTTTTCCTCCATATGTAATTCAGTCATATATTATCTATAATTTGTTAATTAAATTCAATTTATTCATAGATAAAAAATCCCAATTCGAATTTTTCTCATCAAATTAAAATAAATAATAAATACACGAATTTTTCAAAGTAAATTCAATTAAGTTGTGTTAATTTTTACAACTTAAGATTTCTATTCATCATTTTCACATCATTTTTATTTATTTACTAATTCTATTCATTTTCTATTTTTCATTATAAATTTAAATAACTACAATAAACAAAAATATATTACAGATTTTAACAATTAGTTCATACTTAATTTTTATTAAACAATTGATCGGTCGGTAACTTTTATTAAAATAATAATGTAACAATATAAATAAAGAAAATGTCAATATGAAGAAATAAGAATCAACTAATGTTACAATATTTATTAAAATTGATGATTATCTTTTTAGAAAAACACTTGAAATTAATAATTAATGCTTAAAAAATTAAAATATACCAAAAAAGTACATCCTACCTCTCTTTTTAGGAAGAATATGATGAAAAACAATATATGAAAAGAAAAGCTTTGGTCTCAAGGAGAAAATGTAAGTCTGATAAGTATAGGTGACAAAGTTTTTGTTTGCACTAATTCATCTTTACAGAATTCAACTAATTAATTCATATATCAAGTGTTAATATAATGTTTATAAAATAATATTTCAATCTGTGAAAGTTTCAATCAAGGACCAAATCCCCCCCCTCTCTCTCTCTCTCTCTCTCTCTAGAACTTTTTTTTTTCTTTTTTTTTTTTCCCTCTTGTAAAAGTAGCCATGAATACAAAAAATATATAATAAAAAAATAAAATTGATTCATTTCAGTTCCACCATAAAACTAGCTATTTTGTAAAAAGTATCTTCATCTCCAAGAGTATCCCAAATTTGGGATACATGTTTTCCAATAGTACTCCAATTCACCCCAAATTTGGGGTTGTGGATAGCAAAAATGATAGAATCACTTCGGGGGTGACCCCCGAAGTGACCGCACCCTCACATGGAGGGTGTACTCCAAAAAATTGGACCCCGCACCCTCTATGTGAGGGTGCGGTCACTTCGGGGGTCACCCCCGAAGTGATTCTATCATGGTCCTGTGGATAGTGCAACCTCATATTTACAACCCTAAATTTGGGGTTGACTTTTTTATTCACCATTTTATCATTTTTATAATTAATTTAAATGTTAAAAATTCTTAATTAGTCCAATAATTTGTTGTTATAGTAATATTGTATTTATAAATATTATAATTATTATTATTTAATATGAAATATTATAATTCTATAATTGTTAATTTAATTTAATTTGATCTATTCTACGCATTAGCTATTAATTTAAATTTAAATTATTAATTAACAAATTTATAATTAAGGTAAAAATATTAAGAAATTATAACAAAAATGGTACTATTCATTTGACGTCAAATTTTGGATCAAGCTATTGGAGAAAAATTAAACCGTTGTAGATCCCCTAAACCGTTAGGCTAAAATCACATCAAAACATAAAATGATTGTAAAGATTACCTTTTCAGCAATAGATTTGGTGTCGAAGAACCAATTCATGTGACTAAACCAAAATCCTTTAATAGGGCTATGTGGGTCTTTTTCAGAATCGCAAAATCGATGATGGCACCGATGCGTGCTCACCCAAAAAATTGGATCCCTCTAAAAAAAAAAAATAATAATAATCCAAGTTTTTACATAGGAATTAGGAACAAAATATTTAAATTTTAAACTGACCTGAGAGGCGAGAACACCACAATATGCGAAAAAATACTCGAGCCATTTAGGAATTTTGAAACTCCTGTGAGAAAGATGTCTGTGATAAGATAGAGAGATACCGAAAAGGCCGGTGACTATATATAATGCAAATGCTACCCAGAAAGCAGCCCAGTTGAATGTAAAGGGAGCAAAAAGGCACAGCAAATGTGTAGAAACCACCCAACCTAGGGAGAGTACATCCCAAGAATTCCACTTTCTGCCCCATAAATATAATACATTCCTTCTCTTCACCACCGCCACATCAGATTGCAAAATCTTTCCAAAGTTTTCATCTTTTTCAACTCCAATATTCACAATTGGCATTTTCGTTGTGTCTTTTCCAACTTTTCGATAATTTAGGGAATTATGTGGTAACCTAATATTTCTACCATAAATTACTGATTTTTTATGCTTTTGTGTAGTAGCAGGAAAAAGGGTTTTTGCTGGTTTAGGTTTTGGGAGGTGAAGGCCGGAAAATGAGAGCGACGGTACTGCTAGCAGCGCCATTTTCGGGTACTTTGGTATATGGCTTGTTAGGTTTATGTAAATAATTATATAATTCTAAATTTTTAGTTCTTAAGAATTCATGATATAGATGTTTGAGGGAAAAACACGTGCATCAGCATGGCTTTTTTAAGGAAATTTCCAGACATACAGGATGAATATTTAATGATGAAGATGACAGTCAAGATCCATGCATATCGTCTTGTCTTGTCATTTTTTTTTATTTTTTTGAAGATCAAAACAGAAATTTGTTGAAATTTTTACCATTTTTCTTTATTTTAAAAAAAAAGGGTGTAACCTACACCTTGAGGGTCCGAACCGACTCCGTTCTGGATCATTTGTTCGAGTGATAAATTGCATGATATGTCTTCCAGATGTCAAGATCGAGAATACTGAATGTCTCCAGGAAATGGAATGATGGTAACCCCCGCTTGTCACAATGTCAAATCCATTTTTAGAATTCAAATCCTGCACTCGATCGCGCTGAACGTGTTATCAACCTTCCCCTTTACTATACTGCGAGTTATGTCCTAAGGACACCCTACTCATTTGTTCAATTGTCAACTCTTCTCTTTTACGTTAATAAAGACTCCAAAAGAAAATATTATTGGGCATAATCTAAACCAATTTATATGGTGACTTCTTCAAAGCATTATCTTCTACTCCTTGAAGGGAAAAATGCATCTTTGCTTGAGGCTTGATACTTTTGTAATCAATTAATGGCATTGAGCAATAATATGTGGGTAGGAGACGGTAGTACGGATGCTATTAAACAGCCAAGAAGAAGACTCCACAATCCCCTATCGAAATTTGTCGAGCGAAAAATTCGACCTCGAGCGGAGAAAACAAGGATGCTGTGAAGAAAATTAAAATGGAGCTGCCTCACGTAGAGGAAATAAAAACCATACATAGGGTATGTTTGATATTGTTTAAAATGGGGGGGTTTTTTTTTAATGCCCTTAGGGGCACATCTCCAAGTGGTAAAAGGGAAAGGTGAAAAAATCCCGACTTTACTTGAGACTGCTTCGTCAAGGGTTCAAATCCTGGAATATGGATAGGTCCTCGGGTAAGTGTAAGTGTACAAGCAGCATTCCACCATGTATGATAAGTATGTTTTTTATACTTATCTGTATGTCTAAATTAGAAGAAATTATTGTCATTTTAGAATATATGCTCCTTAATTTGTGTTTATTTGTTTACTTTTCAGAAAATATCCCAATCGAAGAAGAATGAAGCAATTACTGGAAAAAACGGCAATACTGGATGTTAATTGGAGCTTAATTGAGCAAGTGAGAGATATGTGACGTCAACCGGGAAGGTTCGTGGTGCTCAAGTGAACAAATCAGAGGTTGGAGGTCCTAATTGAATGAATTGAGAGCTTAATTGAGAAATTTAAGAAGAATATAAAGTTTGGGGACTAAATCGCAATAATTGAAAGTGGATGACTAAGGCTGCAATTAAAGGTTTGAGACTAACTTATACAGCCGAGAAAAGATGGAAATTACATGTCACGAGATCGCTGAAACTCTACTGAGCGATCGCGAATTACCTCAAATTCATAACCCGAGAGTTTTAGTGTCTACCACGCGATCGCACGGTTATCTAACTAGGCCGCAGATCAGATTTTTCTCGTGATTTTTAACAGGCTTTGGATTTTTTGACCTAGGTTTTCTCCAAAACCTATATATACAACACAAGAGGCACGAGATCTGGACATTTGCCTCTCATTAGAACAAGCCACAACCAGTGTTCTAAAACGCGCTTACAGTGCGCGCATTGTGCGCGCCTACACGCGACACGTGCCTCTCGCACGTCGCTTTGGCGAAAAGCGAGAAAAACACGTTTTTGAAAATTTTGTTCTAAAAAGCGCGCGCGAAGCGCGCATAATGCGCGCTTAAGCTCTCTTCAGCGCGCATTGTGCGTGCTTAAGCGTGCCCGATGAGCGCAACTGCCATTTTTTTTTTTACTTGTTCAAATATAGGTAAAATTTAAATCAAATATTTAGGAATTGAAAAACGCTTTTTAACGCTTACTCCCGCTTAAGCTTCAAAAGTTTGACTCTTGGGCTCCATGATTCGTCACGCTTCACGCTTTTTAGAACACTGGCCACAACAGAGATTTCAATTATAATTCATGGAGATTCAAGTATCGCAGAGGGGTGTGAATTGAAGATATTTGAAGAATTGATAATTGGTGCAATCTTTCCATTCTTCTTTATTATTTTCAATGAACGTTTTATTTTCTTGTTTTTGTTCTTTAATTAAAATGTGTAA